>CM053786.1:251709813-251797313 GCA_028749045.1 Cupressus sempervirens | reverse complement strand
GAGCTATCCATGAGGTCTCGTAAAATGCACTGATAAAAATAGAGGAAGTAGGATATAATAGGAGAAAGAGATAATTGAGCTCAAGTATATCCATGGTCTATAAAATCACTTAAGGGAAGGAGTTGAAAGGTCCTAAATGATGAGTAATTTTATTTTAATATGGTACATGTATTTCTCACTTTTGAGAAATTATGAGGTACCTCATACTCATAGTACAGTAAATCATAAGGAAGAGGTGATCTTGTCATGACCAAGTAGAGAAAGAGACAACCAAGCCCCAAATAGACTTGAGTGTTTTTCCAATTAAAAAATCATTGTGTGTGTGTGTGTGTGTGTGTGTGTGAGAGAGAGAGAGAGAGAGGGGGGGGGGGGAGAGAGAGAGAGAGAGAGAGAGAGAGAGAGAGAGAGAGAGAGAGAGAGAGAGAGAGAGAGAGAGAGAGAGAGTGTGTGTGTGTGTGTGTGTGTGTGTGTGTTAGTGCAACTTGTTGAATAAGGTCTATGTTATTTATTATTAAGGATAAAATTAAATATTCTAGTTGGCTTTTGTAACTACTATTTTATCCCTTAAAATAATAGAGGTAGGATAAAATGGTCAAATGAATTTGTGTGCACCCAATAGTAAATCATATGAAATTTGTACCTTTTAGAGACTTCACACCCCCATGCTATAGGACTCCTATACCATAAGAATGGTTTGTGTATATTCTAGATAGGTTAAATTATCTAGGAAGTATATGTGGCATGCTACTCAACCAATCATAGACATGTAAAAATATTAAGTATAAATCACCATAGGAAGTTATTATATTCTATTTTTATCTATACATTTCTCTTCAAAAGAATGAAATAATTTATATAAATAAGGGGATCATATATGCCTCACTTAATGGGAATCAAGGACATTAGAAATTTGAATGTTGAGATAGTACCCACGAGGAAAATCTAGCACAAGCCAAAGAGGTCAGAACTCCTATTGTACTATCTTAAAATGGATAGACTTAATTTTGAGACCTAATTTCTTAAATAATAACAATCTAGATGCTATGTAAAAAAAATTATCCCAATTAAGATATAAATATAGGGCAAATATATGAAGGGAAATAATATATAAGTTAATTACCTTGAAATACGTAGAGGAAGATGTATTTTCACTCAAACTATACCTAAAATATCCATTTACAAATCTCAAAATGAAATCACAAAAGGAACAAAACCAAAAATTATGCTTAAAATGTAAGACTAAAAGACTAGGTGCACATGGAAATATATCTTATGACTCGGTAAATATAGTCTGACAATGTACAATTGACAACTCCACAAAGGTTGCAAATAATAGGTTCAAAATCTATAATACTTTTCATTTTTAACCTACAAATGAACGTAGAAAAGAGAGGTGTGTGGTTTTGGTTGGGGGAGATAATTCCTTGGTTAAGAAATTAACTTTGATTGATAAATGTGAATGTTCACTTTTCTTGTAGAAATCCTTGTAAATAAGGATTTTGTTGGAATTACAAGTAGGAAAGGTAAACTTCAGGGGGGAGAGGGAGGGAGGGGTGGATGGTGGGGGGGGGGGGGGGGTTAGGCACTACGAATCAACAGTTAAAACATGAGTCCATAAAACTTTTCACCACTCATCCATCTCATGCATTCAATTGATAAACTGAAATAACATGTAAAGCACATACATCTAAATCATGTAAACATATAAGAAATCACACATTTGACACCAGATATGATTACCCAAAAACCATCCAAAGAGAAGATAAAATTGGGGTGGGGATGACACCCACAATTCTTCACTACTACAATAATAAAGTATAGCTAATTAAGGTTACAATGCTTTGACTATGAATCATGATTTTCCCTATGAAAGGCTTGTCTTGTTAAAAGCTTAGAAGGACTATTAAGTCCCACCTTGTTAGAGGCTTTCAACACCATGTTAGAAGTGTGCTCTGGCTTAAGGACTTGAGGACATCCACTTGGAATGTCACCCTATTAAAGGATTTACAATAGTCTATTAGGACTACTCCATCTAGGAGATTTAACTAAAATCACCTATTAGGATGTTTTAGCATAGATCTTGTGATTGGCTCTGGTTGCGTGTTTAAAGATCAAATTTGTATAGTTCTCTTCTTGATCCTTCCTAATTTGATGTGACAATCATTGTATCCTTCTATTCTTGTTCCCCTCCAATTGATTCTATAATTCACTCTCTATAACCTCTACGTCTCCATGAATGCTCTATTTCCACATGAAAAAATCTTTATTCTTCTTCTTCAATTTCTTACACACTCATCATGAAGTTTACAATTTTTTCCTCCTTAAGAAGACTAGAAGACTTAGGGCCAGGTATGAATCTACGACTAAGATTCATCCTTTTTTCCACTCAATCTTTCCTATTTTTTGATTGGCTGCATGTAATAGCATAGGGAATTCACATATAGATTCATCCTTATCTTCAAAAGATCATATCCTTTCCTTTGGTTGACTAAAATATGGTTTACATAGTTGTTTGTGCAATCAAAAAAAAATATGTCCAATCTTTGTTACTCAACACTTGAAGTTACCGATGCTTGACACATACTATAATTCTATTTCTAACTCGACACCTAAACTACTTGGCATCTACTATTTACTTGGCCCTTGAATCACTCAGCATAATCTATCTACTTGCACTTAACTGACTTGACACATGAGTGACTCAACACTCATTGCAACTTGGTATGGTCTTGTATTTACATATTATACTCAGCATGAATTACTAGTTTGACATAAACTATGTAAATGTCTTAAGTGTATTGACACTCAATTGTCAAGACCAATATGAGATCAACAATATCCCTCTTTGAGATGAGTGTCAAAAAAACTTAACTATATATATTAAATCTAACCTTCTTGAGTATAATATATTCAGAACTCAACTTATATACACAATTGTAAAATTGCAAAATTTTGTAATAGACTACATATGTCAAAATTTATAACCGCTTTGAGGTAATATGCCTATTTTGTATCCAAAATTTGTTCTCCTTTCTGAGTAGATTTGTCTCTTGCTAATACTCTTTGCCTTGAATGCGTTGATACTCTTTATTTGATATGCTCTATTTTTGTTATTTCTTTGTTTATTCTATTTGCTCCCCCTTTGATTATTCTGCTTATTCTCCCCTTTTCTTCTTATTTCAAATTTTTTCTTTTATTTCTTATTTTATCTCCACCTTTTTGACACTTATGTCAAAGGGTCTATACACTTAGAGTGTATTTGTCCAAAAAAGATTTATGGACTTACATGATTATTTTTAGAGCAGCATCCCAATTGTCACATGCAACATCCAATGACTTTATTTGGATTTCTATCTCTACCACAAGGTGAACTAGTCAATCTAATGGAGAAAGATTAGGCTCTTTCTTCAACAAAGTTTCTACATATCCTAGTTCTTTATGGAGTATCTTCATATGGGGGGTTAAGGGTGACTAGGATATTAGTCAACTTATCTCTTATATTAGCCTCTTTTGTTGTCAACATAGCTAGTTGACTTTGTGACTGAAGTAATGAGTGAAAATGCTTCTCAATTTGAGCTTGGTTTTGAGGTAATTTTATACCTAAGACTCTTAAATTTCTTTTCCAGACTTAGAATTGTATGGCTTGTTTCTTGAGTGAAGAGTGTGGGATCACAAAATTTGGTGTACAATGAGAATATGTTCTCAAGTACCTTCTTCACTTTCTCAAATTTTGTAGCCAATTCAACTTGCATCAGTGTTATGTTACCAGATACTTTTGCATTTACTTTCCCTTGAGGTTTCCTTTAAGCCCATTCCAAAAGTTTGGCATTTGTGTCTTGGTCTTCATTGTTTACCTATTCCACAATTTCTGATAACTATTCCAATAGTGGCTTTGATTCTTTAGGTGTTGGTAAGTTGAATGCATTTAAGAAGATGTCTTTGATTTCTTATAATGCTTGCCTCTTTCTATACTGCTGTCTGATTATTTCCTTATTTTTCTTCCTTTCCAAGGTTTGTTGCATTATGCTTATCTATTCTAATGTTATGGTTGCATAATCATACTTAGGTATTAGTATTTCTTCATCTAGAGTTACATCTCCATAGCGAATTACCTTAGCAATCTTGGAGGAACTTGAGCCTGGTGCTAAGATCTGTAGTGGTATAACTTTAGTGCTTAGCTTCTGAAGGACTTTTGTAGGAGTGCCAGATGTTGGTAATGTTACCAATACTTGAATGGCTTCTTGCTCCTTCTCATTTGGTATATCCTTTCTTTCTTCAGATCTACTATGATCAATTACAATGATCTAACTTGCATCTTGTGTTTGTGCATCAGGTTGATCATTTATTGTTTTTTCCTCTTCTATTGCAGTCTATTATTGTTCAACTATGTCAACCTTTGTGGATGTGTCTACTAACTTTTGTATTAAAGGTTCAGAACTAGTAGTAGATAGGATGGAAGAAAGTGGTTCTTGTGTATTCACCTTATCCCTTGAAATGTCAACTACTAATTTTTGAAGTTTATCAATGCTGACCAATACTAAATTTTCACACAATCTGGCTTGTAGTGTGGATTGGTCAAGAATCTTCTTTAGCTCTTCTATAGTTAAAGGATTGATGTTTTGAGTAGAGACATTAGAGACATCCTTAATAGTTATAGTTTCTGTAGGCATGCTTGTGTCATGTGGAGGGCTCATGCTAGGAATTTGTGTGTCTTGCACACATTGTTCTTCCTACTGCTTTTCAGTTGTAGCCATGTTATCTTTTTCCTTTTGTGTCTCCTCCACAAAAATATTATCTTTTTTAGTTTCTTCCTCTTTTTCCTCATCTTCATCTCCATTGTTTCTACCTTCAAATGGATCTTCTTCTCCTTCTTTAATAGTTGTCAACCCATAAATCAATTTCCACATTTGAGTGGATTTCTTGACAACATCTTCAATATTTTTCCAAAGGATGTTAAATGACCTATATTTTGGTGCAAATTGTCCAACATATTTCTTGTTTTCTTTGAGAAATTTTCCTTTTGTCAATTTTGGCATTACCTTAGCTAGTGTGGATTCTTTGATTTGTTTCTCCAGGTTTAAACAATAATGCCACTTATTTTCAACAATAGTATACAAATCCTTAAACATTGTATTATCTAATTCAAGTGGAGTGTTCTTGAATTTAGAAATCATTGCATATATTGATTCCTCAATCAAATTTTTTTCTTCTCTACCAAGTTTCCCAAAATCAATATTTTTCAAACCTATCAAATATGCATTATTCTTAACATTATCACAAATATTTTCAAGATCATATTTTGGTGTGTGACTTACCACTCTAAATTTGCTTGAATCTTTAGATTCTATCCTTTCATCATTAGTTTCTTACTATGTAATGTATTTTCTTCATTATTTCTTCTATACTGGGCCCTTTTATTCAGTAGCCTTTGTCTTTTCTTTGGCTTTTTCTTTAGCCTTTTGTGTAGTGACCCTTGTGCTCGTACTAGTTGTTCGTGCTATTGGCTTTACTAGGCTAGGCTTAGTAGTCTTCTTTGCCTTTGTATTTGCCACAAGTTGTGCCTTGGCCTTTCTTTACTTAGGTTCTATTTGTATTGGTGCTTCTTTGGTTTTCTCTTCCTTGACACCTTCTTCTTGAATGCCTTCACCCATGCCTTGGGTCAAAGAAATATGTTCTTGGGCTTGTTCCTATTCTTCTTCTTTATCCTCTACATTATCTTCTTCTTCCTCTTCACCTATACCTTCTCCAAATTTGGCCTTTAATTTTCTCACCAATTTATCTTTCTTCTTCATTTTGGAGATTTCCTTTAACTCCATTTCAACTTTGGATTTCATAAAATCATAATTACCAAATATTTTGGCACTCTTGTCAACTTCTTCAACTAGAAGTGCAGTCATGGCAGCTGAGGCTTCATCAACATTTATCTCATATCCTAAGGGTCTTAGCCATATTATCTTAGGTACAACAACCTATATGTTTATGTAATCAATATCTACAAGAAAACATATGTCATTGTACTATTGTTCAACTAAAGAGATAGGTATCTTCATTCTCTACTTCATAGATTTCTTGAAGTCTTCAAAATAGCTTGTCATAATTGTTTCAAAGTTCTCACCCGTCTGCTCAATATATTCATTGATTTGTATAGCCATTGATCTATTTTTCTTCTAACATATTTTACTAAAAGATGGGAATTCATTCTATACATAGAAAAATATGCACACAAGTATTGATCAAATTTTCATTTTCCACTTTTTTTCTACCTAACAGCTCCAAGATTTTCCATTATTTGTTGTAATTGAAGCTTTGCAAGATCATAAGTATGATCTTTCTTCACTATTTTATAGCCAAAATCAACTACAATGCTAGGTACACTATTTAACCTACTTGACTGATAAAAATTATGAGAAATAACCCTAATTGCAAAGTCAAGTATTGGGTATATGACAGTATCTATTGTCATTCTTTGCTTATTCCATTTCCCACTTGTGTTCTTCTCAATTACTTCTTTTGAGTAACATTGTACAGTCTTTGGCTAATCTAGGGTTGGAAAACTAGATATCCTATGAACAATTCTTTTTGAAATCTTGATTGGTCCTCCTTCCAACCATAGACATCCATCATGTATCTTGCTTAACACTATCTTGATCCATTCTATTTTGAACACCATGGGAAAATCTAGGGCACGGGTCAAACCCTTTCTCTCAAAAATCTTAAATTCTTCCTTTAAAATGTCATTTTCACACAATTTATCATAAGCTTGACTCATTTCAATATCTCCTATACCTCCTACTTTGCAGTTGTAACATTTTCTTATGTCTTGAACCATTATGACCTTAGGTGGAATCATGGATAACATGCCTAATGGGTCTTGTTTATAAACAATGTCTGAGATGGCTTTAAAATCTAGTTGTTTCACCTCATTACTGACTAATTGGAAATCAAAAACTTCTTTCTCCTTCCAATTCTTTGACCTAGAAGCAATTTTGTGAAACTAGGGTTTACCAAATTTTAAACTACGTAAATCGGCTTATGAAGAATACCTAAAAAATTTGATGAACTGATGCTTGATCTTTGCAAATGCTTTGAACTAGATTATGAATTGCCTCTTCACTTTTCTTGTTCTCACCTGAGTTTGTAATGTAGAAAAATAGGTGAAAATTGAAAATATAACCTTCAAAAATTTTCATTTAATGCTTTGTGCTTGTACAACTATAACCTCAACATCAACACAATTTATGTCCCTCTTAGCATCTATAGAGACTTCCCTTACTCAGCAGCTACTATAGGCTCAGCTCTAACTATCTTTGACTAGCAGCTCAACACTCACTAGTATTTCACTTGGCATACATAAAGGACTTTTCATGCTTGGCAACAATATGAAAACTTGAAGATTTAACCTTGAATATACCACAACTTCTTGCATCTTTATTTATGATAATGTAATCATTTTAGCGCTGATTTATTTTTGGAACTAATGTATGATATAGTACCTAAATATTAGTCCCACTTACCCCTTATTTTCTTAGTTTGATGAGGTGCGACCACTTGACCCTTCGGGTGAAGTGATCCCTTCTCTATTTGATGTACTGCCACCATCTTTCTGCTTCCATGTCTCATTCATCTCATTTCTAATGTGTTCTACATCTGCCTTGCCTTTACCTTTATCAAATTCACAACTTAGTGCCTTGGACCTAGTTGGACAATGTTTACTGATGTGACCAATTTTCAAACAGCTAAAACATGTAGCTTGACTCAACCACCTCTTGTAATTACCACTAAAGTGAGTCCTAATGCAGTTTTTAGGTACATGTCCATATGCTTGATAATAGTGATAGCTATATCTTATATTGTAATCCCAATTATAAGAGTTTTCATAGTTTCTTACCTTTACTAGCTCATTTGATGACCACATGAACATGGATCTACATTCAAATGCTCTATGTCCATACTTTTGACAATTGCAGCAGCATCCTTCAAATCTTGGTGCATGCATGGTTCTAGTTATTCATTCATGTGCCTGATGACCTTGTTTGTTGCACTTGTGACAATGATTCATGTTCTTAGGCTTAGCATTCTAATTTGTATTCTTTCTCCTACACACAGTACCAGTATTTCCTTTCTTACCACAACTATGCCAATTAGGGTTGGAGTTCTTACCACTATTGTTCCTTTCTTTAACAACTTTGGATGATACTCCTCCTTCATTGGTTGTGTGACCTAATCCTGCTGCATCATTGTTGGATCTGGGGGATTTCAACAATTGTTCAAAGTACTTGATGGCTTCATTTGGCTTGTTGAAACTTTCAACAATTTCTCTTTCTCTCCTTAGATCATTTTGCAGTTGTTTATTCTTCAACTTTAATGTAGTAATCTCAATGTCCTTCACATTCAACTCATGATGAGCATTCATCATTTGACTTAATGTATCCAATTGCATGTTTGAGATCCTAGATAGCTTTGTTAACTTTTCTTCCAATCTATTTGCAAAAATTCTTTTGTCTTCTTCAATCATGGTCTTGTCTTCTATAGGTTTTTTATTTTGTTCAATTAGTTCACACAGTAGTATAGCTTGTGATTCTTGCTCCAACTTGAGATTTTTGATTTCTTCAGGTTGTGCTCTATTCTTTTCCATTAGATTTGCAATTGCTGCATCAAATCTGCTAGAGTTACCATCTTTAAATAGCTTTGTAGTGTTGATATTTTTGTATTGTGTGTCATTTTCTACTATATCAACCTCTTTCCTTCTCTTCAAGGAACTCTTCAAAGAATCTCTAGCTTCATTCAGTTAATATCGTATGAGATGTATCTCAATCTCCTAGTTCTCAATGGTATTTCCCAACTTGTAGACTTACATTTCAAGATCTTTCCTCTAAGCTAAAAAGTGTCTCCTTTTGAGAAGTTGGCTCTGATACCAATTGTTGGAATTACAAGTAAGAAAGGTAAACTTCTACACGGGGGGGTGGTGAATCAATAGTTAAAACATGAAACCATAAAACTTTTCACCACACATCCATCTCATGCATTCAATAGATAGACTGAAATAACATGTAAAACACATACATCTAAATAATATAAACATATAAGAAATCACACATTTGACACTAGACATGATTACCCAGAAACCCTCCAAAGAGAAGGTAAAACTAGGGTGGGAATAACACCCACAATTCTTCACTACTGCAACAATGAAGTGTAGCCAATCAAGTTCACAATGGTTTGACCATGAATCATGATTTTCCCTATGAAAGGCATGCCTTGTTAAAAGCTTACAAGTATTGTTAAGTCCCAACTTGTTAGAGGATTTCAACACCCTGTTAGAAGTGTGCTTGGTTAAAGAACTTTAGAACATCTAGTTGGAATGTCACCCTGTTAAAGGATCTACAACAATCTGTTAGGACTACTCCACCTAGGAGATTTAACTAAAATCAACTATTAGAATGTTTCATCACAGATCTTGTGATTGGCTCTGGTTGCCTAGTTAAAGATTAAATCCATACAATGTTCTTCTTCATCCTTCTTGATCTGATGTGACAATTGTTATATCCTTCTATTCTTGTTCTCCTCAAACTAAATATATAGTTTGCTCTCTATAACCTCTAAGTCTCCATGAATTCTTTGTTTCCATATGCAAACTTATCTATTCTTCTCCTTCAATTCCTTACACACTCATCATGAAGTTTAGGGTTTCATCCTCATTAAGAAGACTAGAAGAAATAGGGCTAGGTATGAATCTACGATTGAGATTCATCCTTTTTGCCACTTAATCCTTCGTATTTTTTGATTTTCTAAATGTAATTGCATAGGGAATCCACATACAAATTTTTCCTTATCTTCAAAAGATTGTATTCTTTCCTTTGGTCGGCTAAAAAATGGTTTACGTAGTTGTTTGTGTAATCACAAACAAGTATCTCCAATCTATATTACCCAACGCTTGAAGTTACTAATTCTTGGTACATACTGTAATTCTATTTCTAACATGACACCTGAACTACTTGACATCTACTATTTACTTGGCACTTGAATCACTCACCATGGTGTATTTACTTGGCACTTGAGTGACTCGACACATGATTGACTTGACACTCATTGCAACTTGGCATGGTCTTGTATTTACATATTATAATTGGGATGCATTACTAGTTTGGCATAAACTAAGTGAATGTCTTAAGTGTGTTGACACTCAATTGTCAAGACCAATCTAAGATCAATAGATTTGTCATGATGTACATTGTAGATTTTGAATTTGGTATAAAGGATGGAGCATATCTCCACAATTAAAATGGATCTATCATAACCACATCATGGAGCCATGGATGTAAATGTACATCGATGAGAAAGATAATGAATTCCTCAATGTAGATCTCTTCTCTTGATGGAAAAACAATGCTAGATCTTGAAGAGGAATGAGCACAAAAGATCCTTGAATTTTTTATAAGACTTTCTTTCTTGGAAGTTTGAAATCCTTCCCTTGAGTACTTGGTGATCTGTAAATGCTTGATGTGAAAATGAAGTCCCCAAGATTGTTGGAAATGATTGAAAAGATCATGAATGAAGAAAAATGGAACTGGTAAAGAATGTTTTCAATCATTGTTTTGTCATTGATGTCAAACTTGCTACTTGCAAGAATGAAAATTGCTTAAGTGATCCAAATACAAGCAATTGGCTGATTGTTAAGGAGGTGGCAATCAATAAGATGTAACTAGAGCACCTAGAGAAAGGTTGAAGTTATCATGTTGTAATGAAGTATAAGGATCAGCTAAGCCATTGATGAAATAGTGTATTGATGACATACTCTAAGACACAAAGGATGGACACATTGAGACACATCAAAGATGTAAGGATTAACTAAGTCATTTGTAAAGCCTAACTAAGTTCATTTGAGAGAGCCAAGCTAGCTAGTCAGTGTCGAGAGAATTCTTAGTTGAAGTTGAGCAAGTTCAACTTTGGTGTGTGCTGAGTAATCCTTCAAGTGACGAGAAACACAGAATCCTTTAGGTGCCAAGTAATTCTTCAAGTGCCAAGTAACTCAAGAAAAGACTTCAAGTCTTGAGCATTAGTAAAATAAAAATAGAAGTCAAGTAACACAGAAGGAGCTAAGCATCAGTGAACAAATGATGTTTAGTTGTTGCATTATTTTTTAAGTCAAATATTTGCCAGATCAGTAGCGATAAGGTTGTTACATCAAATTTTGTGAATTAGTTGGATGATAAGGATGATGAGTAGATGTCACAGAATTTTATGTAAGCCATGCAAACCAATTCAAGGTGAATGTTGGAGGACTTATCATGAAGTTTCTAGAAGAAATAAGTTGCAGGGAAAATAATACCATTTTCTCAAGATCAAATTAAGATTTGAGGGGGAAATGAAGAGCATAAATTCTATATAAGGAGTTACAAGTCAGATATCAAGTGTGCATGTGTGAGAGGGAGTTGGTCATAAGTGTGGTTGTGCAAAGAAGCCAAGAGGAGTAAGAATAGAGCATCAAGACTCTGAGTTGATCAAGTGACCATAGAGTGCATTGGCATAACAAGTGGAAGAACTCAAGGAGATAGATCTTGAACAATGAACAAGCTATTTGCACTGCAAGGAAGAAAAGCCAAGAAAAGAAAAGAAATGAAGAGTGATCTAAAATCTGCATAGTTAGGGTTGCAATCTTTATTAGGTCAAAACCCTTCTAATACTCTCTTACCATTGTATTAGATATTGAAATCCTACATTGCTAGGTTAGCTTAATAGCTAGGTTGATAAGCCTCAGGAAAAGGATAAAGAGATCCCTAAGATAAGGATAAAGAGATCCTCAAGAGAAGGATAAAGAGATCCTTAGGAGAAGGATAAGAGATTCTTAGGAGGAGGATAGGAGATCCTTAGAGAGGGATGAAAGATTCTTTTGAGAAGGTGACTATAAATCCCATAGACTTGGGTGAGCCTAATAGCTCTATGAAAATCCTTTCATAGGGTGGCATCCTAAGTTGAATGTTCTTAAGTCCTCTAATAGGCACACTCCTAACAGGGTGTAGAAATCCCTTAACAAAGTCACATTTAACAATGTGTTGTAGCGTTTAATAGGGCAGACCATTAGAAGTGGTTGAAATCAATCACACAGTTATTTTGTGGGTATCATCCCCACCCTAGTTTTACCTTCTTATTCCTAGAGGGTTTCTGGGTCATCAAAATGCTTTGTGTTATGGTGTGATTCATGTTTTACTTTTCATGATTGTTTAATGTTTAATTGCATGCATGATAAGAAAGTAAAAAAATGATAGCACTTTTGATTCACTCCTATTTTATTACAAAGTTTGAATTGGACATTATTGGACCTTGAATAACTGATTCACCCCCCTTGTTAGTTGTTCTAAATAATTATAACAATTGGTATCAGAGCCCACTACTAATTTGTTTCAAGGTACTAGCAATAGGAAGATCAAGATGTCCAAGAGAGAAGTTCCCAAGCTAAACAAAGACAACTTTGTTTCATGGAAAAGTTTGATGAAGCTACACCTTGGATCAATAGGTGACTATGCATAGACCTCCATCACAGTTGATCATGTAGAATCTACAGGACCCCTCACTGCAGATGTCATGAGCAAGAAGAAGGAGCACAATCAAGCAATGTTAGATATTGTTTCAGTACTAAGCTATGCTGAGTATGATGACATCAAAGAATGTGGTACTGCACATTAGATGTGGGAGACATTATCAAGAATCTATGGAGGAGATGATAATATCAACAAAGCCAAAAGAGAGAGCCTAAGAGGAAAGTTTGATGACATGAAAATGGATGAAGGAGAGAATGCTGCTCAATATGGTGCAAGGATGAAGGAAGTAGTAAGTGCCATAAGAAGCCTAAGAGGATAGTTAGAAGAAGAAATAGTATGTAGCAAATACTCGAGAACTTTGCTTCATATCTATGCTATAATAGTATCATCCATCAAGGAGCTAAGGTGTGTACCAAGCAACACATTATCATTTGAAGGAATATTTGGAAGACTCACTGCCTTTGAGCTATCCAACTTTGACAAGTACAAGCCAAAAAACTTTGAATCTGCATTCAAAGCCAAGATAAAAATAAAAGACAATGACAAGGTGCAAACAAAGAAAAAGAGTGGAAAAGGAAAGTATGTATCCAGTGATAGTAGAATTGATGAAGATGATGTGGACCAATTGGAGGCATTACTAGTAGGAAGATTTCATAGAGGAAGAGGAAAATTCAAAGGTAAGCTACCAATCATTTGTTTCAATTGTAATGAAGTTGGTCACATTGTAGCCAGATGCACACAAAAGAAAAATTACAAGGATGGAGGCAACCTCAAGAACAAGAAAGAGGACAACAAAGACTACAAAGGAAAAGGAAAAAGATGCTACATTTTTGAAGAAGACTCTGATGAGAATGATCATGAAGTAGTCTATGTGGCTATGAAATATTAATCAGATGAAGATGAATCAACTGCCCTAGTAACATACATGAACAAGAATGATAGATGGATCATAGATAGTGGATGCTCTCATCACATGAATGGAGATAAAAGTAATTTCATTTCCTTTAATCAATATGAAGGAAATAGTTTTTAGATTTGGTAACAATGCACCATGTTAGATCAAAGGAAAAGGTAGTATCAAGCTTACTAAAAGGATATCGTGTCATAACGCATACTATGTTGAAGGCCTAAATTATAACTTCTTAAGTGTCTCTAAATTATAAAATAGAGTTGCAAAGATCTATGATTCTCAAGGAAGTCTAATAGGAAAAGGTGACCATACTAGGAGTAATTTGTTCTACCTAGATATGGAAGATGCTTCTTGTCTCGTTGTTCAAAGTGTTGATGTATGGTTATGGTAGAAGAGGCTATGTCATGTAAATTTTGACAATCTGATAAGCATCAGCAAAATGAAGAAAGTCAGAGGTCTACCAAAGTTGAAAAAGCCTGATAACACCATGTGCAAACAATGCCAACTAGGGAAGATGACCAAGTCAATTTTCAAAAGCAAGACTTATACTTCTAATGAAGTATTAAAGCTAGTTCATACTGACTTGTGTGGTCCTATTGAAGTACAAAGCTAAAAAGGTGACATATACATAATGCTATTTATAGATAAATATTCAAGGATGATGACAATCATGTTCTTGAAAAAAAAATTAGATGCATTCCAAATGTTCAAATGGTACCTGGCTAGAGTTGAGAAAGAGATTGGAAAGAGCCTGAAATGTCTCAGATTTGATAGAGGAGGTGAATTCACATCAAGAGAATTTGAAGAATTTTGCAATGAAAGAGGAATCAAAAGGCAGACATCAACACCTAGGACTCCACCTCAGAATGGTATAGTAGAAAGAAGGAATAGATCAGTTATTGACTATGTCAGGACCTTAATGATGGAGAAAAATGTTGCACTCAACTACTGGAGAGAAGCTGTAAGTACTGCAGTCTACACACTCAACAGAGTTCAAGTCAAGAAAGGTACATATGTAACACCTTTTGAATTATGGTATGGGCATTCTCCTAATGTAAAACATTTCAAGATATTTTGATGCAAATTCTATATATATAAAGAGTCTAGAAATGGAAAGTTTGATGCAAAAAGTGGGGAAGGCACATTTCTTGGTTATTCTACTAGAAGCAAAGCTTGTAAGTGCTTGAATGTTAACACTAACAAAGTAGTAGAAAGCACAAATGTGAAATTTGATGAGCTTGCAGAAGTTCAAAGTGTTGAGAACACCAAAAAAATAGAAGAATACAAGACCTTTGTATATTTTTATGAAGGTATACCTAATAATGGTGAAGTTGCAATTCAGAATGAAAATCAACAACAAAATCCAGTATCTACCAAATCATAGACAGTGAATGCCAAACAATAGACACGTTCAAAAGTCAAGCTGTAGACTATAGAGAATGTTCATTCAGATTCTAAAAATAGCCAACATTTAGGAAATGAACAAATACCTGATGAAAATATGCATGAGGGTTCAGATTCTGAAAGAGATAACATGCAAACAAGGAAAGAACCAGTATTGGCAAAATATGTAAGAAGAAATCATCTTGCAGATCAAATTATTGGAAACAAAGAGGTAGCACCAATGACAAAGAATAGACTCAGAAGTGAGACATGTCTACTCAACAAAATGGAACCAAAAATAGTAAGTGAAGCCATAAAAGATGATGACTGGTACAATGTATGAAAGAAGAAATACAACAAATTCAAAAGAACAAGACATGGACCTTAGTGTCAAGACCAGCTGACAAAAATGTAATTGGAATGATGCAGGAGCATCCAGAGGTATAAGCACAATCTTGTGTCACTCAAAAAAAAATATACTTAGACTTAGTTTCTGTTTCATGTGTTTTCATTTTTGGATACCCATTTGGGTAAAATAAAGGTTCCAACTCTCAGAGTTCCACTATCAGTGTGTTTGAAAATCATGAAAAAATAGGAGCATGTAATTAGGCCATCATTTTGGTAAACTAGAAGGTTTGAATTGGCCAAATGAATGTAATCATGATTTGGAGCATCTCAAAAAAAGAATCAGGTCAATAAACACCACGGTTTGAAAGTTATTGCAGTTTTTCAAGTTTTGGAGACCTCGTAAGAATGCTTCAAAGTCAATTTAGGGGCATTAAATGAACTTGAAAAGGGCCAAAAAAAGGGGGATGAGCAAAGCTCGTCCATAGGGCTATAGAGCACTTTGAGAGCTTTCCAAAAATGTAAATAGTTTTTCAATCGGACCTACGGTTCAAAAGTTATGCCTCCCGGAAGTTTGGTTATTGTTTCTGGATTCTTCTAGATTTGCATCGACTTCTAATGTAGCTTCTGAAACCTTCTATTTGGTTGGTGGATGCCTACTAGAACTTTCTAGAATGTACTCCTAGTCCTTAACCCTGTGGGGTCTATTTAAGGAGATTTCTGGCATTGTAAAAGGTAGCTTAGAGTGGAGTTTGAGAGGAGGTACTAAAAGGAGAAATTATCTCCAGATTTATGCTATTGTAAGCCCTTAAGGCATGTTTTGAATTTTATTTTCTCTATATTGTTTGTACTAGCTTATTTTCTCAGTTAATAAAATTTTCCTTTTCTATTGTGTCCATTCTGTTCTTGGGTCATGTCCCCATCAAGTGTTATCAGAGCTGGTTTTCTTGAGTGTGTAGATAGAGCGCAGACTATAAGGCAGTTTGCACCAGGATTGTGTGGTTGTGGGTTCGAGTTAGAAGATGCCTCCATGAAGAAAGCGTGGCAGAAGGGCTAGAGCTATTAATCCGGAGGAGGTTAGAGCCATCCAAAGGCAGGTACAAGCATTACAAGAGGAGCTTCGTAGAGGAGAAAATGTTGCCGCTGGTGACGATAGTGAGGATGCCAATGAAGAAGAAGTTATGGGACCAGAATGGGAATTTGATGGGGAAGTTCTGAATCATGTAGAGGAAAGGCTTTTTAGGGCCATTACTAAGTTTGGGAAAAGACCCACAATTGAAGTGGGTGTATTTTCAAGAAATCTAAAACTAGATGAGCTGATCGATTGGATCAATGAACTGGAAGAATACTTTGAGTATGAGGATATCAAGGACCTAGATAGGGTTAAGTTTGCAAAGGCCAAACTAAAAGGCCATGCCAAAATCTTGTGGCAAGAGGTCCAATTGGAAAGAAATAGAAGAGGAAAGGAGAAGATCACAAGATGGGATCGCATGGTGGACAAATTGAAGAAGCAGTTCATTCCTGTAGACTATGAGCTTGATTTGTTTAAGAAGATGCATGGGTTAAAGCAAGCAGGAAGATCAGTCCAAGAATATACAAAGGAATTTTACCGACTCTTGATTAGAGTGGGACATGCAGAAGCAAATAAGGAGAAGGTTTCTCGTTAAATCAGTGGGTTGCGAGCTAGCATCCAGGAGGAATTAAGTCTGGTAAGAATGACCAAGATTGAAGAGAAGCTGAATAAAAGGTTTGAAGGAAGACAAAGAGGGCGCGATCAAGGAGGAAGGGGAAGCGGTAGATCATCTGGAGGCCGCAATGAAACTCAAAAGAAAAATGAAGATGTGGGTACTACCAGGAACCAGAGGAATGAGGGTTTCAACTGCTCCCATGATCAAGACTTTGGAAATCAGAGAAGAAGAGGTAGAGGACATGGACAAGGAAGAGGATACTTCCATGGTACCTATTTCCATTGCAATGAAGAAGGTCATCGTGCCTTTGAATGCCCTCAATGACAAGAAAGGACAAATGGGAGAGCTGAGGGCCAAGCTAGGGTTACTCATGTGGATGAGGATGCACAATCATCACATTTAGAGGATGCAAAAATAGGAGAGACCTTGGTAAATGAAAGAGTCCTACTAAGTGGTGAGATTGAACTAGGACAATGAAAGAGTTTGTTTCGTACCAGATGCAAGTGTGAGGATAAATGTTGTGACGTGATCATTGATGGTGGTAGCACTGATAACTTGGTATCAAAAGAGATGGTCTCTAAGCTGAAGCTCAAGAGGGAGAAAAATCCCTAGCCCTATCGGATTGCTTGGGTAAAAGATGATCATAAGGTCCTAGTAAGTGAATAATGTTTAATAAAATTAAAAATTGGGAGTTACAATGATGAAGTGTTCTGTGATGTTATTTCGATGGATGCTTGCCATCTATTGTTGGGTAGACCATGGCGGTTTGATAGACATCCAGTACATGATGGACATGCAAACACATACTCTTTGAAAAAGGATGGAGTTCGCCACAAACTAAAGCCCATGAAAAAGGAAGGGGAAAAGGTATGTAGCAGTGCTAGGATTTGTCTTGTTGATGAAAGGAAGTTTTTAGATGGCATGAAACATCAACATATGTGTTATGCTTTGATTCTTAGGAAAGATAAAGAAGGTAGTAGTGAAATACCAGTTGAAGTTTCAAATTTACTAGGGGAGTTTGGAGATATTATCTCTGATAATGTTCCAGATGGATTGCCACCAGTAAGGCAAATCAGTCATCAGATAGATCTGATTCCAGGAGCTAGTTTTCCTAACAAGGCTACTCACAGGATGACGCCTACTGAAACAAAGGAGGTAAATAGATAGGTTCAAGAGTTGTTGAGGAAGGGCTTTATTCGAGAGAGCCTAAGTCCATGTGTAGTACCTGCAGTACTCACACCAAAGAAGGATGGAGAGTGGAGTATGTGTGCAGATTCTCGAGCTATAAATAGGATCACCATCAAGTACCAGTTTCCTTTGCCAAAGATGGATGATATTATGGACTGCTTGAGTGGAGCTCAGTACTTCACAAAGATAGATCTCAAGAGTGGCTATCATTAGATATGAATTCGAGAAGGAGATGAGTGGAAAATAGCCTTCAAGACCAAGGAGGGTCTTTATGAGTGGTTAGTCATGCCCTTTGGATTGACGAACGCCCCAAGCACCTTCATGCGGCTCATGAATGAGGTACTTAAGAAGTTCTTGGGAAAATTTGTTATTGTCTATTTGGATGATATTTTAATTTTCAGCAAGACTTTGGAAGAACATTTATTGCATATTTGTAGTGTCCTTGAAAGGCTAAGGGAAGAGAAAATGTTAATTAATCTGAAGAAGTGTATCTTTGCAAAAAGGGAGTTAGTCTATTTGGGGTTTGTTATATCAGCTGAAGGCCTCAAAATGGATCCAGAGAAGGTAAAAGCCATCTTGGAATGGCCTACTCCAAGGTCTGCTACTAAGGTAAGATCATTTCATGGTTTGGTTAGTTTTTACAGGAAGTTTATTAGGAATTTCAGTGGCATATGTGCACCACTAACTGATACAATAAGAGGGGATAGAAAAGAGTTCAAATGGACTACAGCAGTTGTGAGAAGTTTTGAATTGCTAAAGAAGAAGGTAATAGAACAACCTGTGTTGGCACTTCTAGATTTTAGAAAAGTGTTCCAGGTGGATTGTGATGCTAGTGGTAGTGCTATTGGGGCTGTATTAAGCCAAGAAGGTAAGCCTATTGCATAGTTTAGTGAAAAATTGAATGATGCAAAGAAGAAGTATTCTGTTTATGATCAAGAGTTCTATGCAATAGTTCAGGCCTTAAAGAAATGGAGGCATTATTTATTGCCAAAGGAATTTTTTTTGTATACTGATCATCAGGCATTACAGTACCTAAATAGCCAAGGTAAATTGAATCAGAGGCATATGAAGTGGGTAGAGTTCTTGCAAAGTTATACATTTGTGTTGAAGCATAGAAGTGGAAAATCCAATAGGGTTGCAGATGCACCAAGTAGGAGATAGTTGTTGCTTACAGTAATGCAAGTTGAAGTAGTTGGGTTTGATGAACTCAAGAATTTGTACCCTGAGGATCTTGATTTTGCTAAAGCATGGAAACCTTGTAAAGGACCTGTTGCTATAGATAGAACGAAGTGCTTAGACTATTTGATTCAGGATGGCATGTTGTTCAAAGGTAGTTAATTGTGCATTCCAAGGAGTTCCATGAGGGAAAATCTAATTAAGGAGAAACACAGTGGAGGGATGGCAAGACATTTTGGTCGAGATAAGACCATTGTCATTCTTAGAGAACATTATTTTTGGCCTCAAATTTCACAAGATGTGAAGAAGTTTGTACAGAGTTGCTAGGTTTGTCAAGTTGCCAAGGGGTTTAGTCACAATACTGGCCTATATCAGCCATTGCCTATTCCATCAAGGCCATGGGAGGACATAAGTAAAGCCTAACTAAGTTCATTTGAGAGAGTCGAGCTAGCTAGTTAGTGCCAACCAAATTCTTAGTTGAAGCTGAGCAAGTTCAACTTCAGTGTGTGTCGAGTAATCCTTCAAGTGTTGAGTAATCCTTCAGGTGTCGAGTAACACAGAATCTTTCAAGTGTTGAGTAATCCTTTAGGTGTTGAGTAATTTTTCAAGTTCCAAGTAACTCAAGAAAAGACTTTAGGTGTCGAGCATCATTAAAATATCAATAGAAGTCGAGTAACATAGAAGGTGTTGAGCATCAATAAACCAATGATGTCGACCTGTTGCATTATTTTTTAAGTCAAAGATTCACCAGATCAATACTGATAAGGTTGTTACATCAAATTTTTTGAATTAGTTGGATGATAAAGATGATGAGTAGATGTCACAGAATTTTATGTAAGCCATGCAAACCAATTCAAGGTGAATGTTGGAGGACTTATCATGAAGTTTCTAGAAGAAATAAGTTGGAGGGAAAATAATACCATTTTCTCAAGATCAAATTAAGACTTGAGCAGGAAATGAAGAACATAACTTCTATATAAGGAGTTACAAGTTAGAGATCAAGTGTGCATGTGTGAGAGGGAGTTGGTCATAAGTGTGGTTGTGCAAAGAAGCCAAGAGGAGTAAGAATAGGACATCAAGACTTTAAGTTGATCAAGTGACCATAGAGTGCATTGGCATAACAAGTTAAAGAACTCAAGGAGATAGATCTTGAAGGGTGAACAAGCAGTCTGCACTACAAGGAAGAAAAGGCAAGCAAAAAATAGAACTAAATAGTGATCTAAAATCTACACAATTAGGGTTGTAATCTTTATTAGGTGAAAACCCTTCTAATACTCTCTTACCATTGTATTACATATTGAAATCCTACATTGCTAGGTTAGCTTAATAGGTAGGTGGATAAGCCTCAAGAAAAGGATAAAGAGATCCCTAGGAGAAGGATAAAGAGATCCTCAACAGAAGGATAAGAGATCCTTAGGAGGAGGATACGAGATCCTTAGAGAGGGATGAAAGATTCTTTTGAGAAGGTGACTATAAATCCCATGGACTTGGGTGAGCCTAACAACTCTATGTAAATCCTTTAACATGGTGGAATTCTAAGTTGAATGTTCTTAAGTTCTCTAATAGGGCACACTCCTAATAGGGTGTAGATATCCCTTAACAAGGTCACATTTAACAATGTGTTGTAGCCTTTAACAGGGCAAGCCTTTAATAGGGAAGACCATAAGAAGTGGTTGAAATCAATTGCGTAATTATTTTGTGGGTATCATCCCCACCCTAGTGTTACCTTCTTATTCCTGGAAGGTTTCTTGGTCATCAAAATCCTTTGTGCTATGGTGTTATGCATGTTTTACTTTTCATGATTGTTTAATATTTAATTGCATGCATGATAAGAAATTAAAAAAAGGATAGCACTTCTGATTCACTTCTGTTTTATTAGAAATTTTGAATTCGACATTATTGGACCATGAATAACTGATTCACCCCCCCCCCCCCCCCCCCCCCTCAGCTATTCTAATGAATTCTAACATCTTTTATACTATTTTTTGTAGTGGGAAAATAGGAAAAGGTTGACTGTTAAAAAAAAAAGCTAACTACATTCTAATTGCTAAGTGGAGAGTTAACTACAAGTTGGCTACCATGAGGAGAGTTAACTATAGGTGGACTACTAAGTGAAGAGTTAACTTTAGGTTGACATGGAAGAGAAATAAATAAATAAGTTAACTTGATGTATCTCAGGCTCCAAAACTTACACTGATCAAGGAATAGGTCAAAATAGGTCAACCTAGTCCTTGATGAGGTCAACTAGAGTCAACCACAATCCAAAAAATGCAGGCAAAAGTCCTCAAAGAAGACCAGGTTAACCTAGATCAGCCTAGTCATGGACTAGGTTGAATTGGATTGACTTATTCCTAGAGAATGTAGAGAAAATACCTTAGGAGAGGCTATAAGGACACCCAAATGAAACTAAAAGATAACAGAGTAATATAATTAAAGGGGTAGAAAAGTGACACCAAAAAGACCATATCAGAAGGATATAGACGATGAATAATTAAATTGAATGCGAGAGGAGAAAAAGATACCTTAAGAATAGGTCCATCAATGCTCCAAGAGAGGGATTATGGAATGGGTATGAAAAGGTCTTATAATACATGTGTATCTATTTGAAAGTAGTACATTTAGTTGCCACTTTAGTGGAAGTATGAGTTGCCTCAAGCTCACAATAATGTAGATCAAAAGAAAAATTTGATCTTATCACAAAAAGAAATCATCAAACTGGGGCAACTGCATAGATTTAAAGATAACCTACAAATCATTCTAAACCATAAAGGCTGAAGTGCTCTAATCCATACTCTAAATCCTTATTATCCACTAAGAATATTGAGTCTTTATCATATCCATAAATACTAACTAGAGGGATGTCACTAATAGGAAATGAAGGGAGAAAAGGGGGAGTGTGATCAACTTCTCCAATAAAGTTTATGTTCCATATTGTGAATCACACAAAAGGGGATAGGATGGAATAGTCTAGTGGGCTTGTGTTCTTGATAGTCAATCATACAAATTTTCTTTGCACTCTCATGATATAATACTCCTATATTATAATATATTTTTGTGTATGTGCTAGGATGGGTCAAATAGTCTAGGAAGTGAGTGTACCATACTAGTCAACCAATCGAAGACATGTATAAAGAGAGAGTACTCGGCCCTAGAATATTGTGTCATGGTAGTGCACTCTATATGGTGTCTTTGAAATTAATAAAAAACATATAAAAAGGATAATAGGACCATGTATGCTTCCCTAACTCAAGGAGAGATTGAATATCTAGGGCTAGAGGCACACCTGACTATTGAATCCCCTTGCTGAGTAACACAATGAAAGAAAACAAAACAAAGAAGAAAAAAAGGATAGAAGGAACTTTGAAATTATTTATTAACACATCAAATTATTTCATACATCCCCAACTATAATTCCTTTTCAGTTATGGCCACCAAAATACAACTTCAAAATCCACAATTTGACTCCAAATTTTCTATTCAAGGAAGATTGTCTCTCAACTCTTGCTTGCTAATATTTTTTAACCTAAATCCAATAACCCTTACTTATACTTTCCAAAATGTCTAACATAAGATTATAAATCATTTCATAATAGAAATGCTAGCTATAGAATAGTATGCAAACATCCCAAGATAGGGATCTAAACATTAAATTCATGATCCAAATTAATGACATAAGTTAGCTCAAACTAAGAACCAGTCATAGATAAACTCAGTTAAAGAAGGAACTGAGCATCAATAAAGATAATCCCCACTCAAAACATGAAGGAACTCTCAGCCAACACTGGATAACTTAGCTAATAATGGATAGCTACAATAACTTGGCCAACACTAGCTTACAATAACTCAACCAACACTATAGTAGCTTGGGCAATACTCAACAACTATGTAGCAAAAAAGAATGGAAACCACTAGCACTTAGCTCGAATAGATAGAATAAAAAAAAGATGAGAAAGATAGTAGGACAACCTAGGATGCTCCCACATTAGACAATTGAGGTTGAAAGAAATGATTCTCTTGAATCATTGAGATTAAGAACCTAGGTTGAATTCACCTCAGATTTTGAAATGCATGATGCATCTTCAATAGGTCTATTTTTCCATTTTACCAAATATTCATGGTAATCCTTTCCTCTCATGCTTTTACCAACTCTCTGGTCAAATATCTATTCAACCTCTTTAGTTTTTTTCCTAGGATAATCATTAGGTATAACAATTTCATTATTTGATTCATTATATTTGTGTAAATCAACAACATTGAATATGAGAAATATATCCAGGTCATTAGATAGATGAGCTTCATAAGAATTATAACTATAAAACTTCCTCAAGATCTTACAAGGACCAAAGTTCTTCATTTTCAACTTACTATATGTTCCAATAGGAAATCTTCCTTTCTTCAGATAAACTATCAACTCATAACCAACTTCAATAACATGATTTCTCTTAGACTTATAAACATTCTCCTTATACTTATGATTAATTTTTTTCAACTTCAACTTGACTTCCTCATGTAAAGATGTGATAAAGCTGAAAAATTCTTCCCCTTCATCATTTCTCTTCTCTTCACCAACAACATCCTACAAATCTTATACTTCTTTAGGCTACATTCTAGTAACAATCTCAAAAGGTGTTTTTCCTATACCCCTATTCATAGAATTATTGTATGAAATATCATCTTATGCAATACCATATCCCAATTACTTATCTTAGCTCCAACTAAACATCTTAACAAATTACCCAAGCATCTATTCACAACCTTTGTCTGTCCATCTCTTTATGGATGGAATGCAGAACTAAATCTCAACTTAGTACCCATCTTTTTCCACAAAATCCTCCAAAAATGACTAAAAAACTTACTATATCTATGAGAAATAATATTTTTTGGTAATATATGCAATCTAACAATCATTTTGAAGAAAGTCTTAGAAGCATGCACAACATTTGATGTCTTCTGACATGATATGAACTGTCCCATCTTAGAAAATCTATCCACAAAAATAAATAAGGAATCATACCCTTTTCCTATCTTAGGTAATCCAAGAATGAAATCCATACTAATGTCACTCTAAGGTTTCTTAGGAAAAGAAAAATCATAAAATCCATTATTCTTACTTATCCATTTTGCAAGTTTACATATTTTGCAACTCCTTACAAACTTTTGAATGTCCTTATATGTGTGTGTGTGTGTGTGTGGCTAATAATACTTATCCTTTAGCAAACTTAATACTTTTTGAATTCAAAAATGTCTAGCAAAACCACTACAATGCTTTTCCTTAATCAAATTATCTCCAATAAAATTTATTGGTATATAAGAATGAATTCCTTTGAACAACATACCTTCTTGAATGAAATACTCATCAAAATTACTAATGTGATTTGATAGATTTGGTTCTTTGTGCTCTCTCTGTGCTTCACAAAAATTAGGGTTAGTATCATACAATTCATTCATTTAATAAAAACCAAGAATATAAACCTTCATCTTGGTTAACAAAAAATGTTATTTTCTTAATGCATCAACAACTCAGTTAGTTACTCCAATTTTATGCTTGACCAAAAATGTAAAACTCTACAAGTAATCAACCAACTTCATATGTCTTTGATTAAACTTATGCTGACTTCCCAAATATGGTAGAGCTTTATGATCAATATACAACACAAGCTACTTAGGAATCAACTTCTTCAAGACTTGCACAATAGAATAAAATTCTTGATCATACATAGAATATTTCATTTTAGCATCATTCAACTTCTCAATAAAGAAAGAAATATCTTGACCTTCTTGATGTAACATGACTCTTATTGCATTTCCACTTGCATCACATTTCACTTGAAATACCTTATTGAAAATTACTAAGTTTTATGGATTCGATTGTTTGTGTTTATTTGTCATCAAAGTTTCGGATCACACTACAGGATACATCATCAGGATGAGAAAGTGCATGATAGTAAGATATGCATACTGGACCTTTCTCAAGAATTATTAAAAGAGAAGGTGGAAGCTTGCAAAACAATGAAAAGAAAATACAAAAAATAGAAATAAAAAGGTACACACCAAAAAAATATTTAAAAAGAGATAAAAGAAAAAGGTTTAAAAAGAATTAAAAACTAAAAAGAAGAAAAACTGAAACAAATAAATAGCTACATATATATATATATATATATATATATATATATATATATATATATATATATATATATATATATATATATATATATATAACATCAATTAATATATATTGTATTAGTATATATATATATATGTACATATATGCACATATATGTATACGTATACATATATATACATATATGTACAATTATCAAAGTTAACGAGCACATAAGGGTTAAAGAGAAAATCTTTTCATTCTTATGTGCTTTGTAGCTTTGATAAAAAGGAAAGAACATAAAATCTGACATGAGGATGCATAGAATTGAAAGATGATAAACATGCAAAGAAAATAAATAAAACTAGAGAAAAATGACCCTAAAATAAAAGTTGACAAGAATAAAAGGACTAAGCACAAAACCCATTCAAAAGAATGAAGCAAGATGTGTGCATGAGAGAGAGAGAGAGAGAGAGAGAGAGAGAGAGAGAGAGCACTACATACCATGGAAGAAGTAACAAGCACCCAGACCAAGAGAGGCTCAAACTAACAAGCTTACAAAAAAGGCAATGAAAATAAGGAAGAGGAGAAGAAAGGGAGAAGGAGAAGAGGAAATAGCCAAACTTAAAAACCAGAAGAAAAAGAAAGAAGGGAAATCGAGAAAGCATCAAGGGTGGTGGGGTTTGTTGAGCATGCTAGAATGGAGGTTATCAAGGGTATTGAGAAAAGGGCACCACAAATTCTTGAGAAAGGTCTAGTTTGCATATCTTACTATCTTGCACTTTCTCATCTTGATGATGGATCATGTAGTGTGATCCAAAACATTGATGATAAATAAACACACACAATTGAATCCATAAAACTTAGTACTTTACAAATGGATTGTGGAAATCTATTATTGTTAATACCTTATTGAAGTTAGATAAAGCCAATATAGGTAACTCAAAAACCTTTTATTTCAAAGTTTCAAAACTTTTATCAGCCCCATGTGTCCACTCAAAACTCTTTTTATCCCCTCTCATTCTCTCAATTGTAACATTACAAAGAGAACTTAAATTCTTTATAAACTTTCTATAGAAACTAGCCAAACCATGACATGATTTTACCTTGCCCACACTTTGAGGTGTATGCCATTCAAAAAATTTTGTAACCTTCTCAAGATCTACTCTCAAACCATCATTTGAAATCACAAAATCCAAATACACAATTTCCTCTTGCATAAAGGAATACTTCTTGAAATTAATCAAATACATCTCCTCTTTCAATCTCTATAATACTTGTCTAGCATGCTCAAGATTCTCTTCCTTAGTCTTGCTGAATATTAGAATATCATGCAAATTAAAAAACACAAACTTACACAAAAATCTCTTGAGAACTTCATTCATCAACCTCATAAAACTACTAGGTGCATTAGTTAAACCAAAAGGCATAACAAACCATTTATTCAAACCGTCTTTTATCTTGAAGGAAGTCTTACATTCATCACCTTCTTTGATTTTGATCTAATGATAAGTAATCCTCAAATAAATCTTGATAAAATAATTTTCACCATTTAAACAATACATTATGTTATCTATTTTTGGCATAGGAAACCTATATTTCACTATGATCTTGTTAATATATCTAGAGTTAGTGCACATCCTCCATTCTCCATTCTTCTTAAGTGATAATAGAATAGGTACAACACATGAACTCAAACTTTCTTTGATCAAACCTTTTTGAAACAACTCTTACACTTGTCTCTTAAGTTCTTCATTCTCTAGAAGTGTCAATCTATATGGTGCTTTGTTCAAAAAACTAGCTCAAATAATTTGATCCATGTAATGACTCATACTCCTCATTGGCAGTAAACCATCAAGTATATGATAAGCAATCTTGGAATCAGAATGTGCCTTAACTCCATTCTATAATGTGACACTTGAATGTAGCTCAGTTCCTAAATGCAACTCAACATTCATAGTTTGTAACTCGGTAGTCACTGAAACTTGTTGTTAGTTTGTAGCTTGATTTGCAACATTTTCTTTAGTAGGCATACCTTCATAAAATTATAAAAATGATTTGTATTCTTCTAATTCCTTCATAGGTTTAGCCTCATATACTTCTATATATTCATCAAATTTTACATTTGCACTTTCCACAATTTTGTTAGTGTTAGTATTTAAACACTTATAAGCTTTACTTCTTGTTGAGTAACCTAGGAATATACATTCTTTACTTTTTGCATCTAGTTCATCATTCCTAAAATCTTTGAGAATATAGAATTTTCTTCCAAATACCTTAAAATATTTTACATTGGGTGAGTATCCATACCATAGCTCAAAAGGTGTTGAATGAGTACCTTTCTTGACTTGTACATGGTTCAAGGTATAAACAACCATACTTAAAAATTCTCTCTAGTATTTCAAAGAAACATTTTTTTCCATCATCAATATCCTAGCACAGTTCATTACAGACTTGTTCCTCATTTCAGTAATTCCATTTTGTGGAGGGGTTCTAGGATCAAATTTCTATCTTTTGATTCCTTTTTCATTACAAAACATCTCAAACTTATTTGATGTAAATTCTCCTCCTTTGTCAAATCTTAGACATTTTAGACATTTTCCTATTTCATTCTCAACTCTTGCCAAGTATCGCTTAAGCATTTGGAAAGCATTAGATTTTTATTTTAGAAACATAATTGTCATCATTCTAGAACAATTATGAATAAGCAACATAATGTACTTATCTTTGTTGTAACTTTTCACTTCAATTGGTCCACACAAGTCAATATGAACAATCTCTAGTATTCCTTTAGAGGTATGAGTGTTTCTCTTAAAACTTTACTTTGTCATTTTTCCTAACTAACACTATTTGAACATTATATTGTGAGGCTTTTTTAACTTAGTCAAACCTCTAACTTTTCTTATGTTACTAATACTAACCAAGTTATCAAAATTAACATGACATAACCTCTTGTGCCATAGCCACACCTCATCAAAATTTACAACTAAACAAGTGGCATCCTCTATATCATGGTAGAATAGATTACTTCTAGTTCAATCACACTTTCCAATCAGTTTTCTATTAGTATCATATATCTTGGCCAAATTGTTTTCAAATTTGACCTTACAACTTGAATCATTTAGTTGTGACACACTCAATAGATTATAGTTAAGTCATTCCACATAGTAAGCATTGTCACATAAAATCATTTTTGTGAGTTTAATAGAATCTTTTTATTTTATCAAACATGGTGCGTCATTACCAAATCTTAACACTATTTCCATTATAACAATTCAAGGTAATGAACTTACTTTTATCTCTAGTCATATGATGTAAAAACCCATTGCCAATGATCCATCTTTCATTCTTGTTCACACAAGACACAAGTATAGTTACCTCATCTTCATCAGATTCATCCTTTATTGCAACATACACCACTTCATCATCATGTTCATTAGATTCATGGATAAAAGTACAAAGTTGTGTCACCTTTCAGGCTGACTTATTAGAATGAATGAATTTGAGTATTTCTATCTAAAAATTATTTTTATTCAAACATATGATCTAGGAAAATTCATTTTCACTAAGTTATATATGATGTCACACTTTTCCAACTAAAAATGTCTATTAAATGCATGTTTTATACTAGTTTGTATCCAATTACTGAGGAAATAAAATTATTTCAAAAAAGTGACGATTCAATGATTCTTACTATTTTTTATGATATTTTTTAAATAACATATAAAAACCATTTTATAGAGCTTAGAGTCAAGAATATTCACATATAGAGTTTATAGTTTTTTAATTAGATATATTATATTATAATTTAAAAAGTCTACAAGTACATATTTTAACACTCAAGAAGATGTCAATTTTGGGAAAGGAAAAAATATTAAATCATATTAAAAAATTTAAAATTTACATGATGTTCTAGAGGAGAGAGTCCTTTTCAAGAATGTGTAATTTTTCTTTTGGTAAGAATAGATTTTTTTTGAAAAATGTGGTGGGAGATGAAAACTATTGATTTCAGGTGAGTTGAAATTTAAATCATTATAAAAGATAAAACATAGGTCAAAAACAATTTTTTACTTTTGATTGTTCTACATATATATGTTATCTATAGCAGTGTATAATCTAAGATTGAACAGAAATATGTTTATTTCCACATAGTTTTGTTGTGGGAACTAGACCTCTAATTTTTAGCATTTTTAGCATGTAAAATGTTGTCTTTAAAAATTAGAAAAATATATCAATTCTTATTCCAAATAATTATTAAAAATTATAATACTAATTTTTTTTCATTTCTACACCATTCATTAGTTAACTTCATAATCAAATGCTAAATAATACAACCAATTTTATGCCATTGAAGGTGAAAAATTATACTTTTTTTAGTCTTTTCTTTTATAAAAGGGTGACATAGGTTTGTGCTTTTACCCTCATCTCTTGTTTCCTCTTCAGCAGTGTAGCAAAACTTCTTGCCTTAATCTTTGTAATATTTGTTGTCTTCATCTCTTCTAATTTTGTACTTGCCACCACCTTTCTTGTTCTTCTTCTCTGGACATCTAGCAACACTATGACCAACCTCATTATAATTGAAAAAAATGATAGGTAGTTTACCTTTAAACTTGTCTTTACCTCTATGAAATCTCCTTGTTAGTAGTGCTTCAAGTTGATCTACATCCTCTTCATCCATCTCACTATAATGGACACATATTTTGTCTTCTTTTTTTCACATTAGGATCTTTCAATGAAAGCTTAGCTTTGAAAGAAGATTCAATATTTTTAGGTTTATAATTATCAAAGCTAGATAGCTCAAAGTAGTAAGTCTACCTACTAGACCTTCAAGAGTATATTACATCTATATGCATCTCTAGTATGCATATCAGTTCTTATACCAATAGCTTCTCTTATTCCATTAACAACATCTTTTATCCTTCAACAATATTGAGCAATGTTTCCACTTTTTTACATTCTCATATCATCAAACTTACCTATGAGACTTTCAAATTTGGCCCTTAGAACATTCTTGTTTCTTCCATTGATGGTGTGTAAAGCATCCCACATTTTCTTTTTGATATCATCAAACTCATCATAGCTTAGGGAAAAAGAAATCTCCAACATTGCTTGGTTGTGTTCTTTCTACTTTTTTTAGATCCTCAGTAGTCAGGGATCCAACAATATTAGTATGCACAATGGTATTGGTAGATTGTGCATGAGCTCCAAGTCCTCCAAGGTATAACTTCATTAGACTTTTCCATGCAGGAAAGTTATCTCTATTAAACTTAGGTACTTCTCTTTTTTACATCTTGATCTTTGTGCTTCTAGTACCTTCAAACTAGTCCTCTTAAGTAGATGTCTCTAATACCAATTTTTGGAATCTTTAGAAAAACTAGGGGGGGGGGGGGGGGGGGTGAATTAGTTATCCAAGGTCTAGATGTATAAATAAAACTTTTCATAGTCCAATGAACCCATTAAACATTTCTCATTATGCATGCATCCATAAGATTATGCAATCACTTAAAACTTGTAGTTTACTATTAAATCAATTTGTAGAAATGTAAACATGAAACGTAAAAAATTCAATAACACACTTGACAGAATGATTTACGTGGAAACCCAATTTGGGAAAAAGCACCAGTAACTTGCTACTATTTTTCACTCTTCAGAAGTGATGGCTTGTGAAAGGCCAACCTTGTTAAAGGTTGTAATACACATTTTTAAATGTGACTTGGTTAAAGGATTTCAATCACCCTATTAGGAGTGATCCTTGTTAGAGGACTTTAGACCATTCACTTGGAATGTCACCCAGTTAAAAGATTTAAAAATGACTATTAGGTCAACCTTAATCCAAAAGATTTAACCTAGACTAATACAATTATTATAGAGTAACAATAAGGCTTGATCTAATAACAACTTACAAATCCATTTGTTGATTACAAATCTCTATTTTAGTCCCCCATTATGCCTTTCTTTCACACATTTGAGCTCTAATAGCTTATTCACCCTTTAAGCATCCATACCATTAAGCCTTCTTGCTTAAATTTCCAATGTAGACTCTACACTTAGGTCACTGAATGAAGAAATACCCTAGAATCATTTTCTTCCTTAGGTTGCCACACATGACAACCTTTTCTTTTGACCAACCATCCCTATAAATAGAGAATTAAGATATTTTTCTTTTTATTTTCCATTGTCCAATTTAGGGTTATGAAAGATTAGGTATAATTCAATTAATCTACCCCTTATTTAATTTCATCCCTTTCTAGAAAATTTTCCTTAAATCATCTTTGAATTCACCTCAAAATGGTCTACCATGGATTTTACACCAACAACTCATCCATCAAGCTGCTCCAACTACGAATCTTTAGTAGAGGTTGTTTTAATATCAAGCTACTCCAACTGCAAATCTTTAATAGACACAATACTTAAAAAATTGCGAATAGAAGTCATTTTAATAATAGGAGAGAATATCTCATCAAAATCAATGCCCTTTTTCTATGCAAATCCTTTTACAACTAACCGTTCTTTAAATCTTTTCTTACCTCCATCCTCTTCTTTCAACCTATAAACCCATTTATTTTGTAAAGCCCTTTTACCTATAGGCAACTTGCATAAATCCCATGTCTTTTTTTTAGCAAAGAGTCCATTTCATCTTTCATTGCAGACTCCCACTGAATCTTAGCATCCACTTGCATATGTTCATCATAAAATTTAGGTTCACCAACATCAATAAGTAAAATAGAATACACAAAAGAAGAAAATCTTTCTAGAGGTCTAATTATCCTTTTTGATCATCTAACATTCACTGGCGTGTGTGGGATTTGTTATTGTGGTTGTTGCACATCATGAGGAATCGCTAGAACATCATTTTTTGGAGTATTATCCAGCACTACATAATCATCTTATTTGTTCTCATGTTGCTGCAACAGATCTTTGTACAATACTTTCTCATTGAATATGACATCCTTGCTTCTTACAATTTTACAATTTTCAAAATCCTAAATCCTACAACCAAATTCATTGATTCCATATCCAACAAATACACATTTCTTTGACTTAGCTTCCATCTTGGTTGTATTCCTAGAATCTATATGAGCAAATGCTTTGCTACCAAAAGTTTTGAGAAAAGAATAACTCACCTTCTTACGAGTCCATGCTTCTTGTAGAATACCACAACTCAAAGGAGTAGAGGGACCTCTATTAATCAAATATATAGTAGTATTGATAGCCTTTTCTAACATGTGTAAGGGCAACCCATCATGCAACCTCATGCTCCTTGAACAATCCATTATAGTCTTGTTCATGTGCTCAGCCACTCCATTTTTTTGTGGATTCCTTGGAATAATTTTCCTTCTATGAATACCATTAGTGGAGTAGTAATCTTCAAATTCATGACTGCAATAATCACCACCATTACCAAATCTAAGACATTTTAATTTCTTACCAGTCTCATTTTCAACCAAGCATTTTAATTTCTTAAGAGTTCGAAATACATGACATCTTTTTCTAAGGAAATAAACCCATAATTTTCTAGTTGCATCATCAATAATTATATCATAATAATGAGAGCCACTGAGGGAAGATATCTAAGTTGGTCCCCATACATTAGTATGCACAATCTCTAATTTTTCCCATTTATTTTCCTTCCTAGTCTTCACAAACCTAATTCTCTTTTGTTTTTCATAAACACAGCTTTCATAGAAATCTATATTAACACATTTTAGATTTAATAAAACTTTCTTTGAATGAAGTACTTTCATACCTTTCTCACTCATATTCCCAAGTTTGTTGTGCCATAGTACTATATCAAAATCGACAAAAACTATTTGTTCTCCTTGCTCAACTGTAGCAATTGTTCCTAAACATTTATTTTTCTCTAAAACAATTAAAGTAGAAGGAACAATATTACCTATACAAATATATAAGGTGCCCACTTTCATACCTTTTTCTACTACAAGAGAACCTTTTGAAACCTTCCAATTTTAATCATTAAAAGTGGCTACATAACCCTCATCACCGAGTTACCATGCTAAAATTAAATTCCTACTTTACCTTGGAACATGTCTTGCCTCATGTAGTAGCCAATGATTTCCATTTTGCAACTTAATATTAACTTTTCCCTTTCCAACAACCTGATAGAGTTCATTATCCCCTAAATAAACAAGCCCAAGATCCCCTTGGACATAATCAATGAAATAACCTCTATGAGGTGTAGCATGAAATGAAGTACTAGAATATAAAACCCATGAATCATCAACACTCTCTAAAGATAGAAATAAAACATCCTCTTTGGATTTGTTACTTATCACATTTTCCTCTTTTTCTCCATCTTTCTTTTCTCTTTAATTTTTCTTTCAAGTCTAGCAATCTTTCATTTTATGCCCTAGTTTCCCATAGTACCAATAGTCATTTGGTCCTCTCGATTGAGACCTCCTCCCTTTTTACTTTCCTCTTGATTTCCCATGATTTCTAAAATTACTTCCTCTTTCAATCCTTCTACATCTTCTTTGTCCATTCAAAGCACTTCCTGATGTAGATCCACCTAAGGTTTTCCTATGAGTTTCCTCACTCAAAATGACACCAATCACATCATCATATTTTAGAGTATTAGATCCAAAAATAAAATTACTCACAACCATTCTAGTTTTTAGGCAAAGAACACAAAATCAAGAGAGCCTTAATTTCTTTATCAAAATTAATATCCATAGAAGATAACTAACTAGTAATAGTATTAAACTAATTTAAATGATCTACAATAGATCCACCTTCTACCATTTTCATATTAAATAAATGCTTCATGAGAAATACCTTGTTTGAAGCGAAGGGTGTTTTATAGAATTTCTTTAGGGTTTCCATCAAGCCTTTTGTCATCTTTTCTTTTGTAATATTAAATTCCACTAATGATGCCAGGCATAAATGAATGCTTCCAAGTGCCTTTCTATCTAAAAGATCCTAGTCATCTTTTGTCATAGATCCTGATTCTTGGTTTTTCCTTCCAGCAACTTCCATAAATCGTTTTGATAAAGATAGTCTTCCATTTGTATCTTCCATAACTAAAAATTTTTCCGAATAAATTTGTCAACCCTCATCCTACCCTTGTCTTCCATTGCTCCAACTCAACTATAAGACTTTCTTGTAGAAGATAAATGAAAAAACCTCGCTCTAATATCACTTGTTAGGCTTTAACCATAGAAAAAAATAAAAATTGCATGCAAATATAAACAATATCAAAAAATGATAGATCACACAGAAAAGAACACAAGACACCAAGATTTAACGTGGTTCACCCAATCCCTAGGCTATATCCACCAAACAACAAGTTCAATATTATTACAATCCAGTGATTACACCCTAACTACAATGTATAATCCCTTACAGATGAATACTGATACAAGAACCAATTTTTACATCACTCCTTATAAAACAATCTCTAACCCTAAGCCCTTTTATACAAGTATTTTTCCTACTTTAGGGTTAAAATTAGTGATAATATGTCAGCCATAAATTGTAGAATATTAGCCATTGGTGAATAGTAGCCCAAAAAAAATTCATGTATAGTACTTCCCTGATTACTCATTGCAAACTAACATATGCTTTACTACAAGCCATTAAAAAGTTGAGGCACTACATATTGCCTTGTTGGTAAACAGATTGTTCTTTCCAATGTAACTCTTAAATGCCCGAACCTGTGAGAAGCAATTTGATACCAATAGTTGGATAATCTATCATGAGGTTGATAGATTTCCTCTGAATTGAAAGGTACGGCTCCCTTATCAATGATATTCAATGAATTTGTTTGTTCCTAAACTAATTGGGTACGTTCTTAACCCGAGAACGGAAGAGGAAAACCAAGCCAGCCCTAGACAGAACTAACTCAGGCAAATTTTAACTCCTAAATCTAGCCAATGCCAAGAATCTACAACTCCTATGACTTCTTCATATCGGTAATGCAATATAGATGAAAATTATGTGAATGCAATGAAGAAATGAAGATTTAATATTCAAATTTATGCAATAGGAATATGTGCAAATACTTTGATCAACAACACATTCATTATTTGATGGAAGATGCAAGATAATGTCCAAAAATGAACACAATAATACTCTGATTGAATATATTCAGAAAATAATACTCAAATTCTCTGATTTGAAGTAAAAATCTTCTTTGTTTTGAACACAACAAATACAATGCTCTGATTTTTATTTGCCTGCAACTCTGGCCAAATCTATTATAGAAATTAATGCATGAAATAAAATGCATAAAATAAACTACTATCTTTCTTCTACTCTAGCAATACCTACTCTTGCAGAAAAGAAGCCCCTCTCAATGGAAAAGGTTTTACAATAAATACATTCTCTAGCAACCGTTGGTTTCTTCAAATAACTTTTCAATTCTGTAACTAATCTTGTCTCTTCAACATCTCATATTTTTCCTTTTGAAAACTGATATGCTTATTAACTTTTAAAGTTAATAATGATAGATATTAACATATTTAAATTATATGTTAACAATTGACATTTAAATATGTTAAATCAATATCAAAATCTTTCCTTCATTGAGTGGACAGCAAAATAAATAGTTTTTCTAGGTAAAAATGAGCCATTTTTTGTGGGGCATATCTTTTTATTCCACTGTTGGATTGAGCTCATTTTTGGATATGTTCTTCCAAACCTAGTTGTCTTCATCTTGACTAGAGCGATCGGAAAAATAATCAATGAGTAAAAAGATATGAATTTATGAATTCTTCTCTATATCACTGCAACAAAATCAGAATTAATAAAATAAAATTTCCAGCCATTGTTCTTTCAACGCTCTATAATCCATGTCTTCAATCTACAACAATGTTATCTTCAATGCTTACAATGTTAATTCTTTGCTAAAATTTGGAAGAGATTCTCTAGAATTCTTATAGCGGAAATCTAACTTTTGTCTTCTCCCTTGGTGGAAAATTGAACTTTGACTGCAAAAGTCATAGTGGAAAATAAATTTTCCATTTCCATGTAGTGGGCACAATTTTGATGTAGATTGATTCACAAATTATTTTTCCAGAGTAATCTTGATGCTGGACCCCATATACCTTCATTTTGGATTGAGATTTTTCTTTTCTCTCCTCATGTGAAAAATTGGACTTTGCCTGCGAAAGTCATAGTGGAAAATGAATTTTCCGCTATGCATTTTTCTTTTTGCTGGAAAATGAAATATTTTCTTCTCCAATGGAAAATTAGAAAATGACTGTGAAATGCAAAGTAGAGAATGACCTTTCCATTACACATTTTTCCTTTGGTGGAAAACCCCAAGTTTGACTTCTCCATTGTGGAAAATTAGAAAAGTGCTTCTCCATGGTGGAAAAATAAACTTTGGCTTCTATTTGCTTCCACATTTGTATATTTGGACCCAAAAATAATTCAATCCTTCATAGAAACTTTGTTAAGAATACTGGGAACAATTTTTGAGAAATTCTTTGTGGTAGGCAACTTTAAAAGTTTTAAAAAAAAAAAGCGTACTGAAAGTGCACCTACAGCTAGCTCTGAATGGGGATTATGTGCTACAAAGTGCATAAAGAATCCAAAATCTCTAGCAAAAGACAAGTGCCTATCAATTGGGTTACAGAGTCTAAGCACAAAGAAGACCATCAAAGAATTTCTTTCCGGGAGGGCAGAAGGGAGTAAGGCAAAACCAAAATTGAGAATGCAGGGAACATTAAGCTATGCACACCAAAACTATGGAAACAAAAGCTTATTTACAAATATAGGTGAGGAGACCTCACCAAAAAAAAGAGCAAGTAGGAAGAAGCTCACACATGGCCATTAACCGGAAGGGAGAAGTATGAACCTTTCTGAAAAAAGAAAATTATGCTCCAGCAAGTTAAACCAAAAACATTCCCCCTTGGCAACTTCATCATAATCAAAACTGAATCCAAAGGTATGCTGAAAATATGTGGCCCAAAATTCTCTTCCAAACAACCATCCTTCATCATATATTTCTAGTTCATCTGTGCCTGCCTGCACATTACTTCTTGCACCATTAATCATTTTTTGTGACGAAGAAAGGTATAAAGATTTTGAATCTAGTACAGGAACACACTCACCTTCATCTCTTTCTACAACATCATTTTTAACAGAGATTCCAACATCTGAAACAATATTGAAAAATTTAGGATACTCAAATGGTTCTAAAAATGATGCTCCATCATATGCACCTTTATCACAGTCATTTTGAATAGAACTTTTAGATTTCAAATCCAGGCTGAAGTAAAATGATTCTTCATCACACATAGGGTCAATCTGGACAAAAGTAACTTCATCCTTTCTAGTAGCTATCAAGTTTGAAAACTCCCTATCCAAATTGAAAACTTCAATACTTGAATCAGTTGTAGAAGAAGACTTACATTTGGCAGGCACCAAGACTTGATTAGCTTCTATTTCATGACAAAGAAAAATATATTATGGCTCTTCATCATCTTCATGATGCTACAACATATTGCAAGGTACTGAAGATCTTTGTACAAAATCTGTTCTTACACCCTTTTCTTCAACTAAAATTTCAGACTTAATTTGATAATCATTGAAACATGATCCAACCTTTCCATCGATACATAGTTTGTTGGGAACGTTTAACTTTGTACATTCATCAAAAGAAAATGATTCTAATATAGGATCATCATAAACTTCTGAAGATCGAAAATCATTTTTAATATCATCTTCTTCAAACTCAAAAGTTTCATATTCCACTTGTGTACAAACCAAAGGATGATATTCAAAAGAAACTTTATGTAAAAGATGATCATCATTTTCATCAAATCTGAAACATGTAACCTCAGGAAGAAAAGAAACCATAGAAAAATCCTCATTTTCTATTTCACTTACCATTTCCCAGCTGCTATCAAGAGTGTCTTTTCCCATTGAAATTTGTGCCTTTGGAAGTTGGGGTATTTCTTGCTCTCCAAGAACTGAACAATTAACTAACATTGGTTCTTGATTTACTGGTTTTTCTTCAAGCACTTTTTCTGAAACATAACTCCCCTTTCTTTGATCTTGGACATTAAAGTATCACTGGTATACACACCTCAACAATAGAGTGGATTGATGATCTTCAGAGAGACTTAAGCTCTTCTTTTCAGCTTCAGAAATGCTTTGTTTAAATGCAGTCCAAAGAAATTGTAAATTGAAATCACTTTCAGCTTCTATCTCTTTGAATGTGGGTTTTCTTTTGGTTTTCTTTCTTGGTTGAATGTCTTGTTTGCTCAGGACCAAAAAATTATAGGAGATGTAATGGTGCAGAACTTCTGCAATCTCATCATTATCAACCTTCAATTATTTTCTTAGCTACAACACCCTTTCTCTATAATGCTGCAATAACTTTGATTTTATTTCCAGCTCCTTTAATTTGTGATACCTGGCACAAACACTTTTCCATAAAAGGACTGGTGCATGATCTTCTTCAACACTCAAATTCATTTTTCTTCCATGGGTAATGCTTTCTTTAAAAGCATCAAAAAGATCACGCAAGACTGGATCTTGAGTTTGATGAAGTTTAATCAAAGAAGGATATGGCCTTCTTTCTTTCATAACTTTTATGGCCATGGTCTTTTAATAACAGAGTTGCCAATCTCCTGCAAGTAGAGATAATAATAATTCTGAAAAATGAAAGCACTTGACTCTTCCACGAGAAATGATGAGAATCAAAATAGAGTCACTAATCTCAAGTAGAGATAATAATATAAATTGAGGAAGTAAAACTTCAGCACTAATCTTCTTTTCTGCTTCCCCAGCAGAGTCGCAAAAAATCTGTATGTAAACAGATTGTTCTTTCCAATGTAACTCTTAAATGCCCAAACCTGTGAGAAACAATTTGATACCAACAGTTGGATAATCTATCATGAGGTTGATAGATTTCCTCTAAATTGAAAGGTACAGCTCCCTTATCAATGATATTCAATGAATTTTTTTGTTCCTAAACTAATTGGGTACATTCTTAACTCGAGAACGGAAGAGGAAAACCAAGCCAGCCCTAGACAGAACTAACTCAAGCAAATTTTAACTCCTAAATCTAGCCAATGCCAAGAATCCACAACTCCTATGACTTCTTCATATCGGTAATGCAATATAGATGAAAATTATGTGAATACAATGAAGAAATGAAGATTTAATATTCAGATTTATGCAATAGGAATACGTGCAAATACTCTGATCTACAACACATTCATTATTTGACACAAGATGCAAGATAATGTCCAAAACTAAACAGAACAATACTCTGATTGAATATATTCAGAAAATAATACTCAAATTCTCTGATTTGAAGCAAAAATCTTCTTTGTTTTGAACACAACAAATTCAATGCTCTGATTTTTATTTGCCTACAACTCTGGCCAAATCTATTACAGAAATCAATACATGAAATGAAATGCATAAAATAAACGACTGTCTTCCCTCTACTCTACCAATACCTACTCTTGCAGAAAAGAAGCCCCTCTCAATGGAAAAGGTTTTACAATAAATACATTCTCCAGCAACCGTTGGTTTCTTCCAGTGACTTTTCAATTCTGTAACTGATCTTGTCTCTTCAACTTCTCATATTTTTCCTTTGGAAAACTGATATGCTTATTAACTTTTAAAGTTAATAATGATAGATATTAACATATTTAAATTATATGTTAACAATTGACATTTAAATATGTTAAATCAATATCAAAATCTTTAGTTCATTGAGTGGACAAAAAATAAAATAGTTTTTCCAGGTAAAAATGAGCCCTTTTTCATGGGGTATATCTTTTTATTCCACTGTTGGATTGAGCTCATTTTTGGATATGTTCTTTCGAACCTAGTTATCTTCGTCCTGACCAAAGCGATCGGAAAAATAATCAATGAGTAAAAAGATATGAATTTTTGAATTCTGCTCTATATGACTGCAACAAAATCAGAATTAATAAAATAAAATTTTCAGCCATTGTTCTTTCAATGCTCTATAATCCATGTCTTCAATCTACAACAATGTTATCTTCAATGCTTACAATGTTAATTCTTTGCTAAAATTTGGAAGAGATTCTCTAGAATTCTTATAACAGAAATCTGACTTTTGTCTTCTCCCTTGGTGGAAAATTGAACTTTGACTTTGAAAGTCGTAGTGGAAAATGAATTTTCCATTTCCATGTAGTGGGCACAATTTTGATGTAGATTAATTCACAAATTATTTTTCCGGAGTAGTCTTGATGCTAGACCCAATATACCTTCATTTTGGATTGAGATTTGCCTTTTCTCTCCTCATGTCAAAAATTGGACTTTGCCTGAGAAAGTCATAGTGGAAAATGAATTTTCCGCTATGCATTTTTCTTTTTGCTGGAAAATGAAATATTTTCTTCTCCAATGGAAAATTAGAAAATGACTGCAAAAGGCGAAGCAGAGAATGAGCTTTCCATTACACATTTTTCCTTTGGTGGAAAACCCCAAGTTGATTTCTTCATTGTGGAAAATTAGAAAAGTGCTTCTCCATGGTGGAAAAATAAACTTTGGCTTCTATTTGCCTCCACATTTGTGTATTTGGACCCAAAAATAATTCAATCCTTCATAGAAACTGTGTTAAGCATATTGAGAACAATTTTTGGGAAATTCTTTATGGTAGGCAACTTTAAAAGTTTTAAGAAAAAAAAGTGTACTAAAAGTGCACCTACATGCCTAAGGAGCTTGTGGTTTTCATTGATAACAAAGCACTAAGTTACAACAACACTCAAAATAATCTAAGCTTGAGGCATATCAAGTGGATGAAATTTCTACAGTCCTACACCTTCATCATTAAGTACAAGAGGCGAGTCAATAACAAGAGTGCAGATGCATTTAATAGGAGGTTGGTCACTATCCAATAGATATAGTTACAATACATTAGAGTTGAGGAATTCAAAAACCTCTATAAAGGAAATGTATACTTCTCAGAGATCCACAAGGTATGCATTGAATTACATAATCATTTTCATAGTGAATATGTTGACTACACATTAAAAAATGATTTGTACTATTCAAGGTAAAATAGTTGTGTGGTCCAAGGAGTTTGAAGGGGCACTTTGGGTTGAACAAGTCTCTAGATTAAGAAGATGGTCTCTACTATTGGCCTAAGATGCAAAAGGATGTAAGGAAAAATGTGGACCAATGTGGAGTTTGTTAGAAGATAAAGGGAAAATCATCAAATAGAATTCTCTACGAGTCCTTTCCCATCCCAAATAGACTTTGGAGTACATAAGCATGTATTTTGTAGTCGGGTTTCCTAGGACACTAACTAGTTTGGATAGTGTATTTCTAGTAGTGCATAGGTTGAGTAAGATGAACCAGTTCATCCCTTGTAAAACCACACATGATGCAAATCATATTCCTCACCTTTTGTTCAAGGAGATAGTAAGGATAGATGGGTTGTGAATAAGCATAGTTGTAGACAGAGATGTGAAGTTTATGGGACACTTCTAGAAGACCCTTTGGAGGAGGATAGGAACCAACCTAACCCATAGTTTTGTATATCATTCCCAAATGGATGGACAGATAGAGGTAATTAATAGGGTACCTGGTAACTTGTTAAGATGTTTGACTAAGAAGTATGGACAAGGATGGGAACAAATTATTCCTCAAAAACAATTTCCCTATAATGACAATATAAATAGGACTATTGGCAGTAATCCATTTGAAGTAGTGTATGGATTACATCCAAAAGGAGTTCTTGGGCTTATAGACTTGAAGGGATGTGAAGGGATCGGTGGTCATGTTAATGTTTTTTATCAATCAATGAGAGAGATACATGAGAAAGTAAATAAGATCCTAGTGGAGACCAATTAGAAGTTAAACAATTTGATACAATTTGAGGTATTGGAGTTTGTGATGTTATTCTTGAACAATGCTAGATTACAGAAGGGCATACCAAGTAAGCTACATATGAAAAGGATTAGACCATGTAAGGTTTTGGCTAGGTACAAATGTCTACAAGGCAGAACTACCCAAGGAGATGACCATTTCTCCTATCTTCAATGTGAAGGACTTGATAAAATACAAAGGTCCAAAGATGGATGAGGAACATTATAGTACTAAGGTGATTAAGGATGTGGAAGAACTCAAGATGTCTTATTAGAACAAACCATAGAATGAAAATATTTTGGATTCAAGAGTGAAGAAGAAAACTAGGCACAAGACATACAAGGAGAACATATTGAAATGGAGACACCAACTAGAGTAAAAGGCTACCTAGAAAGTAGAAAGTGACTTCAAGAAACATGGCATCAATCAAGAGTTCTTAATACCACAGGTTCCTTAACGTATTTATTGCACAGGGATAATGGTGTAGGAGCACCCTAGGGTCTTTTTTAGATTCAAGTTCATTTTGGCTTGTAGGTGGTTCTAGCCAACCATCAAGGTAATAAGGACTATTGATAAGGTCCCAAGTGAGGTGTGATGTGTGTTTGTAGATAGGTGTACTTAGAGTCATGCTTGTTGTCTATTTTCAATAATTCTAATTCTAAGTACTAGAAAAGTGAACATGGTTCAAAGGTTGAAAAAGTCTCCAAAATGGAGTGGAAATTATACATTTGATGTTTTAAATTATTTTTATGACAATATGATGTGATTTTTGTCAAATTGTGAATGGGACGATAGTAGAAATGTAAAATTGCAAAAAGATGTAATGTTGCTCATGACAACTTTGCAACATTGAAAATTGATGTAGGAGCATCCTAGCTTGATGTGTTATCTTGCTAATTTGTGTTCATTCTTCTAGTTGTTGTTGAGTGCCAGTAATTTTGCAGTATAAGACATGTTTAAATTATCCCATGTCATGTTAACACTTAGGTTAGCATGTTATCCAATCTCACTCTGTAGTGTGTGCTAAGTTACATAGTGTGTACTAAGCTATCCTTTATGTGTTGAGTGATCGTTCATGTGTTGCATATTTCTATTGATGCTGAGTGTCAACATTTTGGATGAGGTTTTTGCATTTTTTATGGGAGCCAACTTGTAGAATTAATTTTGATTGTGACATTTATGATTAGATCTTTTCTTGGGATGTGTATAGACCATTTTAGGGTTGGCCTTTCTATTTTGTAATGTTCTAAAATGTGCTACAAGCCATTTTGGCAAATATAAATAGGGTATTTAGGCTTAGAGTTATAGTGATTTTTGGAGTAGATTGGAAGAGATTTTAGAGGACTATAGAAGTTTTATGCATATGTGTCTAGAAGTGTGAATGTGAAGTTGGATCTTGGATCTAGAATGTATTTTGTTTCTAGCCATAACCCAAAAGTCCTTATGGATAGGCATGTATGCTGATCATTTGATGAATCAATAAAATAATAATGTTCTCTCTCTTTGTGATGTTGTTCTCTTTGTGTGTTTTCTTCCATTCTATTAACTTTGCAAGGTTGGTTTTGTATTGTTGGGTGTACCTTTGGAACTATTTATTCTTTTCCTCATACATTAGGTAGTATTAGAGCTTGATGTTTGTCCTTGTGAAGATTGGTTTGTGTAGAACCTTGATTCAAATTTGGTTGTAGGTTTGTAGATTTGTGGATTTGACCTATAACATGTAGATAGTTATGATATTGTGAGAACCTAATTTATAAAAATGGTTTGAGGTAGAGGAAATTTTGATAACTCAGAGGAGAGGAGTTCATCTTGAGGATGTCTTTGATGATGAAGTGGTAGCAGAAAACCCTAATCTAGAACTTGAAGAAGATCAAGATGAGGAAATATTGCTAAGAGTATTATCTAGAACAATTCCAAAGCCTACTATAGAAGTTATTCCTTATGATGGAAATTTGGATACAAATCTTGTGTTGGATTGGATCTCTGATATGGAGAAGCTCTTTGAGTATGAAACCACTCCTCATTATAGGAAGGTGAAACTTGTAATTATTAAGTTGAAAGGTCATTATTCACTGTGGTGGGAGCATTTACAAATTGATAGAGAAAGGAGAGGAAAGGAGAAGATCAGAACTTGGCTGAAAATAGTGAACAATGTAAAGAACAAATTTCTTCTTGCTAATTACCGGGTTAGCTTGTTGAAAAAGATGCAAAATTTAAGATGAAAAGTCATGATAGTGAAAGAGTATACTAGGGAATTTTATAGATTAGACATTAGATCTGGACATGTGGATGATGATGTTGAGTAAATTCCAAGATATCTAAATGGATAAGATCTTAAATTCAAGATAAAATATTTTTTTTGAAATTGGAAAGTGTGGAAGAATCATATTAATATATTTTTTTAAATTGAGGATATCTTGATGAAGAAGCATGAACAAAGGCAAAGAGATAGAGGCAGTAGATTCTAGAGAGGTAGAGGTAGATCTTATGGTGAAGTTGGTAGATCTGATAGTTCTATTCAAGATAAAGCCAAATTTGAATGAAAAAATGATGACAAAGACAAGACCAAGTGGAAAGGTGGTAGTTCATTCTGAGGAGGTACTGATTCTTACCAAGGAAGAGGTAATTCTTATCCTAGTGGTGGTTTTTGTGGTAATTGTTTCATATGTTGCAAAGAAGGGCATATATCTTTTGAATGTAGATCTTCTAAAAGTGGGAAAGGTCATAGAAATCTTGTGATTCAAGGAGACATTGAGAGTTCTTCAAGTGGACCTAAGGCTGGAGAAAATCTGATGGTGAGAAGAACCTTATGTAATAAGGGTAGTGATGAGTAACCTATCCTTTAAAGAAGTCTTTTCAAGACCAAATGTAAGATGTCTGGAAAATGTTGTAAGGTGATCATTGATAGTGGAAGTTAACCAAATTTGGCATCAGAAGATCTGGTTACAAAGTTGTAGTTGTAGAGACTAAAATATCCCAAACCCTATCATGTTTCATGGATCAAAGTTGAGCATAAGATATTGGAAAGTGAGCAATGCATTATGAAGTTCAAGGTTGGACATTACTTTGATGAAGTTTTGTGTGATCTTTTGCCTATGGATTATTGTCATATTTTGTTGGGTAGACCTTGGCAATATGATAGATATGTTGTACATGATGGAAGATTGAATCAATATACTCTTTATGTGAATGGGAAGAAGAAAATATTGTTTCCTTTGATTGAAAGTCTAGATGAGGTTAATTTTACTACACTAAAATTTTGTATAGTTAATGGAAAGAAATTTGAAAAAGAAGTGAAGAAGAATCAAGTTTGTTTTGCTATAGTTCCTATAGGACTGAGTGTTGGTAGTAATGACAAAGTAGTAGTAGTTGGTATCAACGAACTGGTGATAATGACCGAGTACTAGTCAAAAATTTAGAATTGTTGAATGAGTTTAAGGATATTGTTGCCAAGGATATTCTTGATGGTTTTTTACAAGTAAGAAGTATAAGTCATTGTATGGATCTAATTCTTGGAGCTAGTTCATTGAATAAAGCACCATATAGATTGACACCTATAGAGAATGAAGAACTTAACAGACAAGTGCATGAATTGCTATAGAAGGGATTAATTAGAGAAAGTTTGATTCCATGTGTTGTACCTTCTATATTAGTACCTAAGAAGAATGGATAATGGAGAATGTGTACTGATTCTAGAGCTATTAACAAGATCATAGAGAAATATAGGTTTGTTATGCTAAGGATAGATGACATAATGGACTGTTTGAGTGTACTAAAGTATTTTACCAATATTAATTTGAAGAGTGGATATCATCATATTAGAATCAAATAAGGTGATGAATGGAAGACTACTTTCAAGACAAAAGATGGTTTGTATGAATGGTTGGTTATGCCTTTTGGTGTGACTAATGCACCTAGTACTTTGATGAGGTTGATGAATGAAGTTTTGAAAAGATTCTTAGGTATGTTTGTGATTGTTTATTTGGATGATATTCTGATGTTTAGTAAGACTAAGGAAGAAGACTTTGAACATGTTAGACAAGTATTGTAGAGATTGAAAGAGGAAAAGTTGATGATTAATCTAAAAAAGTGTTCTTCTATGCAAGAGGAGATTATGTATTTAGGATTTGTGATTTCAGTTGATGGTTTGAGAATAGATCCTAAGAAGGTTAAAGAAATTTCGGAATGGCCTAGACCTAAGAATGTGGGGGAGGTAAGATCATTTCATGGTTTGGCTAGTTTCTACAAAAAGTTTATAAATAATTTTAGCATTATTTGTAATGCAATGACTGAGATAATGAGAGGAGATAAAAAGGAATTCAAATGGACACATGGAGCTGATAAGAGTTTTGAGACTTTGAAACAAAAGGTTGCTGAGTTAATTTTATTGGCTTTTCTTAATTTGAATAAGGTACTTCAAGTTGAATGTGATGCAAGTGGTAGTGCAACATGAGTTGTATTAAGTCAAGAGGGTAAACATGTTTCTTTCTTTAGTGAGAAGTTAAATGATGATAAAAGTAACTATTATATGTGTGATCAAGAGTTTTATGCTACTATTCAAGCATTGATGAAGTGGAGACATTATTTGATTCCTAAGGAGTTTGTGTTGTATACTGATTAGAAAGCTTTATAGTACTTGGGAAGTCAACATATATTGAATCAGATACATATGAAGTGCCCATTGAATATTCACAAAGTTTCACATTTTTATTAAGTATAAGAGTGGAGTTGCTAATAAAGTTAATGATTCATTGAGTAGAAGACATTCTTTGTTGACTAAAATAAAGATTGGAGTTCTTGTTTTGATGAAACGAAAGAGTTGTATGATACTGATCCTAATTTATCTAAGGCATAGAGAGAGTGTAGAGCACCAAATTTGATAGATTATATCAAAAAGTATGATGAATATTTCATTCAAGAAGGTATGTTTGTCAAAGGTATTCATTTGTGTATCTCTAGAAGTTCTATGAGGTTGAATTTTATTAATGAAAAGCATAGTGGTTGATTGGCTGGACATTTTGGAACTGATAAGACCTTGATTTTGCTGAAGGAGAAGTATTATTGGCCATAGATGTATAAGGATTTTTAGAACTTTTTGAAGAGTTGTGGAGTTTATCAAGTTGCAAAAGGAGTAAGTCAGAATACTAGTTGTACACACCTATTTGTTTTCCTGAGAAACATTGAAGTGACATTAGTATGGATTTTGTTCTTGGATTGCCTAAAACAACAAAGGAGTATGATTCTATATTTATTTTTGGGGATAGATTTTCTAAAATTGCTCATTTTATACCATGTAAGAAGACAACAGATGGTGAGCATGTTGCTGAAATTTTCTTCAAAGTGATTGTTAGATTGCATGGATTATCAAGAAGTATTATTTCTACCAGAGACAATAAGTTTGTTGGTTATTTTTGGAAGACTTTGTGGAATAAAATGGGTACTAAGCTAAATTTTAGTTCTACATTCCATCTATAGACTGATGGATAGATAGAGGTTGTGAATAGAAGCTTAGGTAATTTGTTGAGAGGCTTAGTTGGATATGAAACACATAATTCAGAGATGATATTGGCACAAGCTAAGTTCTAATATAATAATTATGTGAATAGGAGTACATCTAAGACACCTTTTGAGATTGTTACTAGAATGAACACTAGAGGAGTATCAAATTTAAGAGATGTTGCTAGTGAAGACAATAGAAGTGTTGCAAGAGAAGTATTTGTTGATTTTATGGACTTTTTGCCTAAGGAAGTGAAAAAGTTTGGATCTAGAAGATCTTGTAAGATCTTGAAAAGGTTTGATAGTGGAAATGCTTATGAAGTTGAGTTACATGATGGCATGTATATATCTCCTATATTAAATGTTAATGATCTTTATAAGTATCATGAGTGAGATGATGAAGTTGTTGTACCTAATCATTATCATAAGAAGCAGATTAAAAAGTTTGAATAGATATTGGATGACAGAGTTGGTAAAAGAACAAGAGGAAAAGAGTACTATGAATATTTGGTAAAGTGGAAGAACAGACCAATTGAAGATGCTACATGGATTTCTCAATCTCAGTAGGATTCAACTCAAGTTGTGATAGTTGAATGATTTAGAAGAATCATTTCTTTCTACTTTGGTTGTTTGATGTAGAAGCATCCTAGGTTGACATGTTATCCTATTCATTTGTGTTCACTTTGCTAGTTGTTTCTAAGTTACAGTCATTTCCAAGTTTCAGCAATTGTCGAGTGCTAGTAATTTTGTAGTATAAGTAGAGTTAAAGTTATCCCATGTCATGTTAACACTTGGGTTAGTGAGTTATCCCATCTCACTCTATAGTGTGTGTTTAGTTCCACAATGCGTATCGAGCTATCCTTCATGTGCTGAGTGATCCTTCATGTGTTGAGTGTTCTTGTTGATGCTGAGTGTCAACATTTTTGACAAATTTTCTACATTTTTGATGCAAGATAACTTGTGGGATTAATTTTGATCATGAAGTTTATGATTAGATCTTGTCTTGGTAAATGTGCAAACCATTTTAGTGCTAGCCTTTCCATTTTGTAATGTTCTAGAATGTTTTGTAAGCCATTTTGGCAAGTATAAATAGTGTATTTAAGCTTAGAGTTAGACCAATTTTTGGAGTATATTGGTTATGATTTTAGAGGACTATACAAGTTTGCTACATATGTGTCTGGAAGTGTGAATGTAAAGTTGGATCTTGGATCAAAAATGTATTTTGTTTCTGGAAATAACCCAAAATGCCTTACAACTGGGCATGTATGTTGATCATTTGATGAATCAATAAAAGAATATTGTTCTCTCTCTATATGGTGTTGTTCTCTTTTTGTGTTTTCTTTCATTCTATTAACTCTGCAAGCTTGGTTTTGTATTACTAGGTGTGCCTTTGGTTGTAGTTATTCTTGCCCTCCTTGCATCACAAAGTTGTCATGACAACATTTCCTAAAATCTAGTAAATAGTTCTAAACGAGTCCTAACCCAAACCTTAGGGACTAAAAATGGGGGGTTAACATATTTAAGGTTAGATAAACACTAATCTAGTAGATAGTTGTCAGATTGTATGCTTTGTATTGGGAAAGACATTGAATTCTGTTTGACAAAAAGACCTTAACCTTCATCTACACTCTGAATGGATTGAATGGATTAATATGAGGCATTCAACTATTTATTCTTTTTATGTAATTAAGTTTTATGGATTTAATTTGAATATTTTTAATTTTTTTTTCTCATTTTGCAAAATCTATAATTTCCTCTGGTGCACTATCTTGAATACTACTAATTATATAAATATGAGCCCTACTTGAAATCTTATGGTTGAAATTAAATTCCCTTTTGGAATCAAGTAAGGGGCACTATCAATAGTGTAAAAATCTATTTTGAGGTTCTTCTTTGCACAAGAACTATTTTTCCATCAAGGCCTAGGTGAGTTCATAGGCATTTGGGCTAGGAGTTTGCATAAAATAGTAGAAAGAAAGTTTGCAAGATTGATCAGTTTGGGTCAATTAATGGTTGAGTAAGTAAGGGCATGTATCATTGATAAGTGACTACAAGGAGAGGAGTGGTGAAGTTGAATAGAGAACCTCATGGAAGCCAAGAATTGAGATTGGGCCATATGCCCTAAAAACCTAAGAAGATAGGGGTGTGGTGATAGTTCTATGTATGGAAAGCATGGAGTTCTAAAACCTAAAAAATATGGAAGCTTGAAGTCCTTAGAAAGAATCCATAAATAGGTTGGGGGTTTGTTTGGTGAAGCTAAGAGTTATTCCAAGAACACTAATTTTAGGAGGCCTAATTGGGCTAAAAGGGATACAAGGCCTAAAACTTGAAAAGTAAGAACTCGATGGAAGATCAAAAGAAGACACCTATTCCTAGTACTAAGATTAATTTGGGAGTATAGTGGCTAAGTTGAGTGCATGAGTTCATAGTTAGATTGGGTAACATAGTTGAGTGATTGAATTTTGTGGTGAGTTCTATAATGAGAAACGGGAGCCTAGGAGTGATATTTGTGTAGGGTAGAGTGAAGTACCCTAGTAAGACCAAATAATAGGTCTTAGGAAGAGCAAGAGTGCTCTTGAAAGATAGTACTCCCCATCACAAAATCATGAGAATAATTTATAAGGCACCTTTTGAGAAAATCTCATTATAGATGGCATGTCCAAAAATATATATTACACATACTTTAAACTATGGAACTCACAACTACACTAGTATGCCTTCATAAATGTCCATGTCTTGTTTGGGAGCTTGGGAAAAAAAAATTTCTTCAAAGTGAGATAGAGACCCTAGACAATCATTTTTGGAGTATTGATAAATATTTAATGCTCCTTCATGTACGGTTCCTCATTTTGTATCACTTATTTAGATGTGAAAAATTACTAAGTTGCATTCTATATTGATACTAGGTCTAAATTAAAATGGAATTCTATAAAAAGAGTTCATGTCCTTGGCCTATGCTCTAACACTAATTTGTTCAAATTTCACTTGAATTTTGTGGTTCTCATAGCTGCAAGAAAATTTTCTAGTTGAAATATTTAAAATCATCCTTAGCACTTGGTCTTGTACATTAATTCCTATTGGAAAAGTTGAACAGTAGAAATACAACATAAAAGGAAAGAACTTCCAACTTGTTATTCTTAAATAATAGATGCATATTTATACAATAGACTAACCCACCAACATTCCTAAATGACTACTAACTAGATTGACAACAAACTACTTCATGATTGAAAATACACACATAAACTTGTCAGCTAATTGAAACTTATGGATACCTAACTCAAACACATCTACAACTAGTCATTGTTTACAACTCAAACTCTTTGACTTGCACTTAAGCTGAACTTGTCTTGCCACCAACCCAAATAGGGTTTTACACATGTACAACAATCATTTATTTAGTATTATTGGAACATTAAGCCCAAAACCCCCTCTTTAGGTGACAACTAAAGAAAATATTACATAGAAATTACACATTGAAAATAGGTCATATAGTAGTACGACTTCCTCAAGTTGCTCCCAACTTCTTGTATAGTCATGCAACTATCATCCAACTTCAAAACACCATTGGACACACCATCACTACATGAAATGCCTCATAATCCTTGTAAAGGTATGATGCCAAGCTTCTAGACTTTCAAATCTCACTAAACTATTGGACACCAATCCACACATGTGTGTCTCATAACCCTCATAAAGGTATAGTTGCTTTGATAACATAGCACCTTGGACTATTTGAGTATCTATCTAGCCTATACTACATCCTTTCCTATTTTTAGAGCATAGATCCCTTTAAAATCAAAAAAATTCTTCAATGAAACATCATCCTTTCCTAGATTCTACACATGTACAACAATCATTTATTTAGTACTATTGGAACATTAAGCCCAAAACCCCCTCTTCAAGTGATAACTAAAGAAAATATTACATAGAAATTACACATTTAAAATAGGTCATATAGTAGTACGACTTCCTCAAGTTGCTCCCAACTTCTTGTATAGTCATGCAACTATCATCCAACTTCAAAACACCATTGGACACATCATCACTACATGAAATGCCTCATAATCCTTGTAAAGGTATGATACCAAGCTTCTAGACTTTCAAATCTCACTAAAATATTGGACACCAATCCACACATGTGTGTCTCATAACCCTGATAAAGGTATAGTTGCTCTAATTACATAGCACCTTGGACTATTTGAGCATATATCTAGCCTCTACTACATCCTTTCCTATTTTTAGAGCATAGATCCATTTAAAATCAAAAAATTTCTTCAATGAAATCATAAGAATTTGGTGGTTCTTCCCCATGCTTCACCTTCTTAACAAAATCTTCTCTAACATTCAGAACATAATAGAAAGATGGCTCTTATACCATATTGTAAAAACAGAATAGTGAAAACAAAATAGAAAAGGAAAGAACTTCCAACTTGTTATTCTTGAATAATAGATGCATATTTATATAATATATTGACCCACCAACATTCTTAAATGACTACTAATTAGGTGAACAATAAACTACTTGATGATTAACAAAACACACATAAACTTTCAACTAACTAAAGCTTATAGATATCTATATCAAACACATGTCTACAACTAGTCATTGTTTACAATTCAAGATCATTGATTCACACATAAACTAAACTTGTGTTGGTAGCAAGACAAATAAGATTTTTGACATGTACAACAATCATTTTTTTACTACTCTTGAAACATTAACTCCAACAATTATACACACACACACACACACACATATATATATATGTACATACATACATACATACATACATACATACATACATACATACATACATACATACATACATACATACATATATATATATATATATATATATATATATATATATATATATATATATATATATATATATAGATATATCTATACTTTTGACATGTACAAAAATCATTTTTTTACTACTCTTGGAACATTAACTCCAACAATTATATATATATACATGCATATCTATATATACATACATACATATATATATATATATACATATATATATATATATATACATATATATATATATACATATATATGTATATATGTATATGTATATATATATATGTATATATATATATATATGTATATATATAGATATGTATATATATAGATATATATCTATATACATATATATATATATACATATCTATATATATATATATATCTATATATATATGTATATATATATATATATATATGTATATATATATATATATATGTATATATATATATATATATACATATATATATATATACATATATATGTATATATGTATATGTATATATATATATGTATATATATATATATGTATATATATAGATATGTATATATATAGATATATATCTATATACATATATATATATACATATCTATATATATATATCTATATATATATGTATATATATATATATATGTGTGTGTGTGTGTGTGTGTGTGTGTGTGTGTGTGTGTGTGTATATATATATATATATTTTGATGAAGGTAAGTTTTCTTCACCTAGCATCTTTAGTTAAGAACCAAAGACTAAGGGATATTCATTCTGTCAAATTTGTCCAAGTCATGATCCTGTCCTCATCCCTTATAGATGTTGACAACCTTGCACTTAGCAAGACTTGATCCCTAGTGGGCTCTTTGTGAGCCTTTCAACTTCAATAGTAGACAAGGGCTCTTTGACAACAAGTATATTTTTATACTTACAAGCACTTTGGAAAATAATTCCCATATATGGCTATGTTTATTATTATGTTTGAGAGAAGACACAATCCATAATGTACTTTTCTTTTTTTGTTGCCAGAATTCAACGTATCTTATGTTTTGTTTATGATTCCATATATCGTACACATTTTAACCACAACATGTGCAGCTAAATACCTAATGATTGTGAGAAATATAAAATTTAATTTAAACTCACAACCCTAAACCTTAAAATCTTTGCCTAGCACTTAAAAATTGCTTGGCACATGAAGGTGTCGAGTGCCAATTTTTCTCGGCACTTGCTTGGCACATGAAGATGCTGAGCCATAGATTTCTGAACAATTGAAGGTGTCGAGTGCTAGGCAACAGGTGCCAAGTTAGCTTGGCACTCAAAGAAATAATACTCAACAACAATGGATTCTGAGTAAGCTTGGCTCCAAAGGAAATTCTCGACAACAATAGATGCCAAGTGAGCTCAGCTCCAACTGAGAAAGAGGATGCCGAGTGTTTTGTTCAACTAAAAAAATTATAACTTAAGAAATTCCAATGTGAATGCTTTCACCATTAAAATTAGAGAGCCAAAGATTTAAGCTTTCAAAAAAATTACTCAAATGCAACATACAAGGGAAGAGAAATGGATTCAAGTATGCCTGCTTGAATTCTATTCAATCTTTGATTTAAACTATTATAAAATCTGGGAGCATTCGACTTCAACTAGAAAACCCTAAAATAACCCTAAACTGGTAAAACTTCAAACAACTTTAATACTTCAAAAAAACCTTTAAACTTGCAACTCTAATGACTACATACAATGGTGCCTAGAGCAATCATTGCTTCAACAGGACAAGTTCAATGATAACAAACTTATAGAGAAAATAGAGGAAACACATGCAACTATAGACACACACTTCTTTTCTTCTTCCTTCTTCTGCTCTACTCTGCAACTACTGATCTATTGAATATGCTTTAATGAATAAAACATTCCTTTTGTCTTCTAACCTAAAACATTTTTCTCTCTCATTTCCAAATTTGAAAGTCTCACCTACCTGTATTAATTTTTTTTGGCTATTCTGTTGGTCGCCAGGTGGTAGGTGGGCATTTGGCTCTAGGGGCAAGACAACCACCATATTAAATATTCCAACACTCCCCCTTTGTCTCAAGCCAAAAAAAACAAGGATCATAGCTGATCCACATCAACTACACCAAGACACTCTCTTAGGTGTACAAAAGTTCTAATGCCTAATGGATTTGTAAATATGTCTGCTAGTTGCTACCCATACCTACAAAATTCCATCTTGATATTTGCATTCTCCACCAACTCTCTGATGAACTGATATCTGATCTCTATATGTTTTCTTCTCCCATGGAAGACTGGATTCTTAGACATTGCAATTGATGAGATGTTGTCACAATAAATTGTGGTTCCATCCTCTCTTTCCTTTCATTCAAATCTATCAAGATCCTCCTTAACCAAATAGCTCAACATGCTGCTGCATTTGCTACTATGTATTTAGCCTCTGCTATAGATTGAGCAACAATAGGTTGCTTCTTGGATGCCCATGAAATTGCACCCGATCTCATATACAACATGTATCTGAAAGTGCTCTTCCTATCATCTATACTTCTAGCCCAATCACTATTAGTATAACCTACCAACTTGAATTCATTTGACGCAGTATACAAAATTCCAAATCCCTTGGTACCTTTCACATACCTTAGGATCCTCTTTCCTCCTTGCCAATGGGAATCCTTTGGTGTTTCCATAAATTTAGAAATCAAACTTACTGCATGCATTAGATCCGGCCAAGTTGAAGTCAAATACATTAGACTTCCAACCATACTCTTGTATAGTGTTTGATCCACTCTCTTGCTAGAGTCTTCCTTGCCCAACTTCAGACCTATTGTTGTTGGTGTGGGGGCTGCCTTACTGTTCTGCATTTTGAATCTCTCCAAGATCTGCCCTGCATATTTTTCTTGAGAGATGAAGATGCCATCATGCATTTGTTTTACTTCTATGCCTAGAAAATATTTCAAGAGACCTAGGTCTATCATTTAAAATTCAATTTTCATGGCCTCTTTAAACTCACCAATTAGAGCCTTATCATTACTAGTAAAAATCACGTCATCTACATACAAGACAACAATCAATACATTACCATGTGCTGCCTTGATGTAAAGAGTAGGCTCACCATTGGTTTTGCTAAATCCATTGCTCATCAAATATGAGTCAATCCTACTATACCATGCGATTGGAGCTTGCTTGAGCCTATAAAGAGATCTTTTCAATTTATATACTTTATTCTTTTTACTTGCAACTTCATAACCAGGTGGCTACTCCACATACACTTCTTCTTTCAATACACCATTTAGGAATGCAGACTTCAAATCCATTTGAAATACCTTCCACTTGTGTTAGCTACAATTGCTATGATAGAATGCATAGTTTCCATTCTTACAACAGGGGCATATGTCTCATCATAGTCTCTTCCATACTGCTGTTTGTAGCCCTTGACTACCAGCCTTGCCTTATGCCTAACAATCTTGCCTTCAACATTGCATTTGGTCTTGTAGACTCATTTCACTCCAATCACATTCTTCTTGGGAGGAAAATTAGTTAGCTCCCATGTCTCATTCATTTCTATAGCATCTATCTCCTCATCCATGGCTTTACACCATTTCTTCTCTTTGATTGCTTCTTCAAAATATATTGGATAACTATGAGAAAATAATGCAAAATTAACACTCTCATCATAATCTTCATACCTTTCATCTTGGTATATCTCCCTAAGACTCTCGATCTTTCTTGGTAGTAGGGAGGAGAGTATGGGATCAAAATCTTCACTGCTACTACATTGCTGACTAGCTCGATCTTCACTGGTACTCGACACTGACACTCAATCATGCCTAGAAGAGCTTGGCAATGACTGAATCTGCTTGCCTTTTCTTCTACTTACTCCTTGTTGTTTTTCATCAACATCTTCTTCAATCATAATTGGCATTTTACTAGAAGTGCTTGGTGACTCATCAATTGAACCATACCAAGACTGATTTTCAAGAAATTCCACATCTCTTGAAAGAGTCATTTTGTTGTTCAATGGGTCATACAATCTGTATGCCTTTGATTCTGAGTTGTACCCTGTGAAGATGCACTTCACACCTTTATCATCCAATTTCTTCATTTTTTTCTTTATGCACATGTGCATATGCAACACATGAAAACACCCTTAGGTGTTTAACTGTCCATCTTCCTCATGACTATGCTTCCATTGAAATTTTGTCATAGACTGCCTTTATAGGACACCTATTAATTAGGTAACCTATTTTTACCACACCCTCTCCCCCAAAATTTAGTTGGGAGACCTTTCTATTTCATCATTCTCCTTGTCATTTCAACAATGGTCCTATTCTTTCTTTCAGTCACTCCATTCTGCTATGGTGTATAGCTGGCTGTGAGCTTTTTCTTTATGCCATGTTTCCTACAAAAATTTACAAAAGAATTAGAGGTATACTCCCTCCTCTATCTGATCTTAGGACCTTGATATAATGTCCACATTCCTTTTCAGCCTAGGCTTTAAATTCTACAAATTTGTCAAATGGTTTAGATTTGTTCTTTACAGAATACACCCATGTCCTATGACTGAAATCATCTATAAATGTCATAGAAAAAGTACTCCCTCCAATGGAAGTAACTTGCATAGGACTGACTAGGCCAGTATGCACTAATTCTAATGGATATCTAGCCCTCCTAGAATTTCCATAATTAAAGGGAAGCCTATGTTGGTTACCCAAAATACAAGCCTCACACTTTTCACATAAATTTCCTATCTATGGCAAACCTTCTACCATTCTTTTATTTGACAAGAAATTTAAATCAGCATAGCCTAGATGACCACACCTGAGGTGCCATAGCTATGAGGGGTCTTCAATCACACTACTTAGAGCTGATTGTGTGGGAGGTGCAGCACCAACTTGAGATGAGAAACATGTCTCTATCCTCAAAGGAAACATTATATTCTTTGTCATTTGAACTGCTGCAAGTAAGTTCTTGCTCCCACCTTTTTCATGAATGACACATGTCATTCTCCATCAACACTTTATATCCATTTTGAATGATCTGACCAATGCTCATCAAATTGTGCTTAATACCAAGGGTGAAATACACATTTTGTATTTCCTTCTTCTCACCTTTCTTGGTGTGGACCATAATAGATCCTTTGCCCACTACTGGTAGGGTTCCATTGTTAGCCATTTTAATCTTAGATTTGAAACTCTTGTCAATGAATGAAAACAAGGTTTCATTACCACTCATGTGGTTGCTACATCCGTTGTCGAGGTATCAAACCTTAGGGCTTCCTTCTTCACCAACATTACACATGATGAAGGCAGTGGCATTGTTTCCACTTCCCATGTTCACATCGGCCACATTTGCTTGTCCTGACTGATCATTTTGCTTCTTCCAGCATTCACTTGCATAATACCCATATTTATGATAGTAGTAGCATTCTACATTACTCTTATTTGAGTTGTAATCTTTCTTACCTCCTCTTGAAGCATTTTGTGAGGTACTTGCTCCATCTACTCTTCCTGAGCTTTCTGCTACAGCATTTCTTTGTCCTCCATTTCCTCGACCTCTACCTCTAGAGTTTTCGCTTGAGCCATTTCTTCCTCCCCCCCTTCCTCTTGAATTTATTTGAGCTTTGAATGCTTGCTCTTGGGAAGAATAAGATACTGATCTATTGATCCTATGCTCATGGGTTTGAAGTGTACCCATTAACTCATCCATTGTCAAAAAAGTGAGGTCTTTTGCCTCTTCTATAGTCATGACCAAATTGTCATATTTATGAGGTAAAATCTTCAATATTTTCTCCACTATCCTCTGCTCTTAATAGTTTTCTCCATTTGACTTCAGTTGATTAATTACATTGGAGGTCCTTGAACTGAAGTCTGTAACTGATTCATTTTCCTTCATCTGAAGGTTTTCAAACTCCCTCCTTATATTCTATAGCTTTACTATACAGACTTTATCAGTCCCTTTGAAGTTTGTCTCAAAGATATCCCATGCTTCCTTTGCATAATTTGTTGCTACAATCTTTGGAAAAATTGTCTCTATCATTGCTGCTTCAATCAAACTTAATGCCTTTGCATCTTTCCTCCTTGACTCTTTCAAATGAGTCTTCTATGCATTTGTGAGAGCAGAATACTGAGTTGTGTCTATAACATCATTGAACCCATTAACTGCAAACTCCTAAAAATCATTAGCAACCATAATGGTTTTAATCTTATTTGACCATGTATCATAATTTTTCCTATTGAATGGTGGTGGCTGCTGCCATATCTTTCCTGCATCTCCTGCCATGTCAAATATCCCAAGAAAACAAATGCCCTAACTCACTATGGATGTGGGGCCTCAAAGCTCTGATACCATGTGAGAAATATAAAACTTAATTTAAATTCACAATCATAAACCTAAAAATCTTTTCCCAGCACATAAAAACTACTCGGCACATGAAGGTGCCAATTGCTAATTTTTCTCGGCATTTTCTTGGCACATGAAGGTGTCGAGTGCTAGGCAATAGGTGTCGAGTTAGCTCAGCACTCAAAGAAATAATACTTGGCAGAAATGGATACTGAGTAAGCTCAGCTCCAAAGGAAATACTCAGCAATAATATATGTTGAGTGATCTCAGCTCCAACTGAGAAAGATGATGCCAAGTGTTCTATTCAACTGAAAAAATTATAACTTAGGAAATTCCAACGTGAATGCTTTCACCATAAAAACTAGAGAGCTAAAGCTTTAAGCTTTCAAAAAAATTACTCAAATGCAACATACAAGGGAAGAGGAATGGATTCAAGTATGCCTACTTGCCTTCTATTCAATCTTTGATTTAAACTATTACAAAATCTAGGAGCATTCAGCTTCAACTAGAAAACCCTAAAATAACCCTAAATTGGTAAAACTTCAAACAACTTTAATACTTCAAATAAACCTTTAAACCTGCAACTCTGATGGCTTCATATAATGGTGCCTAGAGCAGTCACTACTTCAATGGGACAAGTTCAATGATAACAAACTTATAGAGAGAATAGAGGAAACACGTGCAACTATAGGCACAGACTTCTTTTCTTCTTCCTTCTTCTGCTCTCCTCTGCAACTACTAATCTGTTGAATATGCTTGCACTCTATGAATGAATGAATAAAATATTCCTTTTGTCTTCTAACCTAAAACATTTTCCCCTCTCATTTCCAAATTTGAAAATCTCACCTACCCATATTAATTTTTTTTTGGCTGTTCTACTGGTCGTCAAGAGGTAGGTGGGCATTTGGCTCTAGGGGTAAGACAACCACCGTATTAAATATTCCAATAATGATAAGGCTATTTTCAACCATTGTCTAAGGTATGACTATGAACCCAAAGAGATGTCTACACATTCATGGATTTATTGATTGCAAATATATTAAGAAGACAAATGAGGTTGTAGGTGCAGAGATTTAGCTTACCTATTATTATTAGAGATGTGGTGTGCACCTTTTATTCTATATAATTTAATATCTTCAGGCAATACATCACACTATATTTATGTTAACTGTCACTTCATTTTGTTCAGATAGCTCTTAGATGCTCAAAATTTTATCAAATAGTTCATGATACCATATTTTTGAGGTAGAGCACTTTTCCCTAAGAGCTTATAATTCATCTTTACCAATTTATCTTGAATGTCTCCACCAACTTGTGAGATGAAATCACCTTGGGATATTTTTGATCAACTATGATGATTCTAGTTTCACATTTTGTATTCCTATCCATAACAACAATCACAACTACAATCACAAAATCTAACAAGCTTCCTACCAGATTTCATAGTATAAATTTTGTACAATTAGTTTTCGGCTGTCATCTACATTTGAATGAAGGGTTTTTATTTATTCTAAAAGTCTCCCATTGCCATTCTAGGTGAAATTGGAGAGCTTTTATTTATTTTCAAAGTCTTACATTGCCATTCTATGTGAATTTAATCAATGTCTCCTTAGTTTCAAATCAATATCTGTCCATTGATCCTGGCATCATGGAGGATTACATATTTTTGAGAAATTTATCAAACACTTACTATGTTGGTGTTATTCAACTCACTTTTACAAATTTCCAACAACACTGAAGAATTATGGCTTACACTTAACCAAGAAGTGTTAACAACTATTTCTTGAATGCTAGGGATGGAAGAATTTAGAACTATTTTTTTGTTATGTACGTTCCTTTTTTTAAAGTATACACAAATTTTTGAAACGTTGCCAATTTGTCAATTTGACAATTTAACTTATTCAAGCATTTAATAAAATTATTTGTGGATGCTTAATTTTGGAGCATTACTAATTTTTGGATGGTTCTAGATTTGATTAGTTTAAGCGTAAATGGTTATGCCACTAATTTTTTCCAAACAACTTAGTGAAAGAGTTAAAATGATTAATTTATGAGCATTTAAAACTATTAAGTTTTTCTTACTCAATTTTTGAGCACAAACAACCTTTTCAATGGTTTTCACTTTGACTTTCAGTAGCACATTGGCTATGGATGAGCATTTTAGAAAAACTAGTTATGGATGCTTAATTTTGAAGTATAAATAATTCATAAAGTTTTGTGTACTCCACTTTTGAGCATCAATAATCAAGTTGAGTTATCAATTTGAATTTCTTGAGCATATGTTGTGATTTTGAATATTTAACACACTCTGTACTTCTTTTGATTTTGAAAACTTTTTTTTATAGCATTTCTAACTCTTTTTATTACAAATTTTATGATTTCCAGCATTCTAAACAATAGAAAGTAACTTGAGGAAATTTTCTCCAATTTTCACAAAAGTAGGTTTGTTTTAAATGTATTATCTAGAGGAATAATAAAATAATTAAAACTAATTTAAGAAAAATGATTTTAACTATTTCTTAAAATTATAGTTTGTTATTTTTTTGTGAAAAATAAATAAAATCTTCCAAAAGTATAAAATTTGAATGTATAGGATATAGGGCAACAATATTCCAACAATCAAATTCTAGACTCTACCTTGATTCATTTAAGGTTATTCACCTACATTCATGATTCATTTTGAATTCATGACTTTGAGGATTGAAATATATATTCCAATCAAGGTCTTCTTTTAAAGGCTATTGACATCAATCACTTAAGGTCAAGAATTATCCATTTAGATGGGCTATTCAAGATATTTGTTTAACTATCTAATACATAGAATAAACCTCCTTTATAACTCATAGCTAAAGGATAATTTACATGCTAACTATTGAAGAGATTTCTAGGCATCTATGAAACAAAATGAAATTTTCTTAAGGCATAGAAAGTGACATTAATTAATCATTCTATAAGAATTTACCTTAAGGTAAAATGATGCCAAGATCAAGAAGCTCAAGGACTAGCACAAGAGAGACCGACGATGGTCAAATGAGAATCTCAATAATGATCAAGATGATAATGGATATTAGATAATTGGATATGAGATGAATACACACTAGAAGTGCCAATATATAAAGGAAACTAGAATGACTAGGAGTCAACAAAGAGATAAGGATTACAACTCAGCACATGTCCACCAAAGGTGGATTATTCTCCATTGAGCACAAGAGTTTGTGCAATGATGAGAAGATAAGTTTATAAAGAGATGTTGTAGACACCATGTGCTCTAATAAGTTGCTAACTCCTATATTGTCAACAAGATAACTCATATGAGTATGCATATTCCCAATTATTTACATGACAACTAATATAAAAATGCATTATCTTAAGTAAACTTAAGTAAAGTGTAATAATAATTAATTATTTACACTAACACCCCCCCAAGTTCAACGTAGGGGAATGCACTTAAGCTCACAAAGCTAAATGTAAGATGCAATGTGTGTCCCAACTACTAGGCCATGTTAGGTACCCATGTACAAATGCAATGCTCTACAAAAAATGCGATGCAATGCAATGCAATCTCTCTAAAAATAGAGAAAGAGAAAAACCTCATGGGAAAAACCTTCTCCAAAAAGAGAGATAAATTGTACAATAAAGAAGAGAAGTCTCATGTGACCCCCCTAGTGAGATATCCTACACCCCCAAGAGATCTTGAAAATGAATATACTTGACCTCAGTGAGGGGCTTGAAGAAGATATCTACAATCTATTGTTCTTTAGGAAAATACTACAATGCAATGACCTGCTCATGAATCAACTCTCTGAGGTAGTGCATATGAACCTCAATGTGTTTTGTGCATTGATGCTAGACTGTATGTTTTGAGATTTCAATGGCACTCTAATTATCACAATGTATGACTGTGGGTCTAGGTATGTCAAAACCAAAATCCTTTAGAATATGTTGTAATTGAATAGCTTTTGTAGCCACAGTGCTAGCTCCTCGATACTCAACCTTAGTAGATGAAATAGCAATAGTGTTCTACTTTTTACTCTGCCAACAAATGGGACTATAACCAAGATGAAACATTTATCCTAAAGTGCTTTTGCAAGAATCAAGATCCCTTGCATAGTCTGTGTCTATATAACCCACTAAAATAGTCCAGTACCAACTGCATAGCATATCCCATATGTATGTGTACCCTTGATATAATGTAAGATGTGTTTTTCTAACTTCAAGTGAAGTTCACTGGCTTTTGCGTAAAGTGAGAAACTATGCCAACTACAAAGGATATGTCAAGGTGTGTACATGTCAAGTAGATGAGACTTCCAACCAATTGTCTATACAAAGTAGCATCAACAAGTGGAGTTGAAATCTTTGTTTCTAATTGAACACCTGAAATAAATGGAGTAGGTGTAGACTTGCAGTTGCTTATGTGAAATCAAGCAAGTAGATCAAGAGCATACTTGGGTTGAGATAATGTGATCCCTGATGAAGATTGTTATATCTTAATACCAAGGAAATAATGAAGTGGACCCAAGTCTATCATAGAAAATCTATCTTGCAAAGTTGACTTGAAATTATAAATGATGGATGTTGTACTCCCTATAATGATTAAGTTATCAACATAAAGCACAAGTAGCATGTGAGAATCATCCCAATGAAGAATGTAGACATTCAAATCCGAATGACATATGGTGAACCCTGCTGAGAGAAGGAAAGAATCCATCTTGGTATAGCAAGCCAGGGTAAACTTTAAGAAAGCCACCTCCAAAAAAAGATATAAAATATTGGCAAATTTTTTATTATTTTGAAAATCCAAAATTATTTCTATTGGCGAATCTCTCAATTTTTTATTCTAAATATGATTAATATTGGCAATTATTTTTGAATCATAATTTTTTTTTGTATAAAATATTGACAAATCTCAATAATAATTTATGAGAATCACCATGGAATATTAAAAATCAAAATTGAACATTTTTTTACCTTGTGGAATATTATGAGAATCGTTACATATACTTTAAATCAATAGTGAAAAATAAATATTGGTGATATATCCCTAAAGTAACTAAAAATTGTGATAATTATTGGTTAGTTCAAATTAATTTCTCTAATAATATATTATATTTATATAAATCAAATCTATTCATGTAACAAATATTGTGGTGAATATTTGAGTTTAAATTTTTTAATAAAATAAATTATTGAGCGATTTTAAATATTCTAGAACTAAATTCTACATAACTATGGCAATTTAGGTTGTATCAAATCTTAAATTATTAGCCAAATTACTAGCCAAAAAATTCTAAAATTAGCCAATTTATCAATATTAGCCACTAAATTATACCCTATAGCAAGCTCTTGGAGCTTGTTTTAGTCCATAGATAGACTTTTTCAACTTGCAAACCAAAGCAGAATCCTAAATGAAACCCTATGGCTGCTCCATATAAATCTCCTCATAAAGATCACAATTCAAGAATGCACTCTTCACATCCATCTAATGAACAACCCATCTCTGAGTTGTAGGTATAGCTAGTATCAAATGAATGGTGTTTAATTTTGCAACTGGGGAAAAGGTTGCAGTGCAGTCAATAGCAGGGACCTGAGAGAAACCTTTTGCAACAAGTCTTGCCTTATAATTATCAATACTTCCATCCACTAAAAACTTGGTCTGGTAGATCCACTTACACTGAGCCAATTTTCTTCCCTTAGGAAGAGAGACTATATCCCACGTGTTGTTTCTCATAAGAGAATTGTATTCTTCATCCATTTCTTTACCCCATTCTAGAATTCTTGAAGCTTCTTTGAATTTTTGAGGATCAAAAGAAACTAAAATATAAGCATGAGGAACTAAGTTATGTTGTGATCTTGTCCTCCTAGTATCTGAAGGATTTCCTACCAATGGTCCTACCATATCCAATATCTTTTGAGACCATTTTGGTCATGGACGAACATCTTCCAAGTCACTGTCATCACTATCACTCTCTTCAATAAAGGAGGAAGAAGGAGGAGTTGAACAAGTAAAGCTTGGAAAAATTTCTTCAAAGTGTACACTCCTCTCATAGAAAATTTCATGTGTCTCTAGATCCATTAACTTGTAGGCTTTATGAGATTCTACATAACCAACAAAGATGCAAGGTTTACTTTGAGGTTCCAATGTCTTGCATTTTTGTGGAGGTATTCATGCCCATGCTAGACAACTAAAGACTCTAAAGTGCTTTATAGTAGGCTTCCTTCCATTCCAAGCTTCAAAAGGAGTTAAACCATTGAAAACTTTATGAGGACTCCTATTTTGGATGTAGTTTGCACAATAGATTGCTTCATCCCAAAAAGATTGATCAAGAGACTTATGTAGTAGCATGCAAGTGGTCATCTCCTTGAAGGTGTTTTTCATCCTTTCTACAACACCATTCTACTGTAGAGTGTATTGTACTAAATGCTAAAGGTCAATTGCCTCTTGAGTACAAAATCTATAAGTCTTGAGTTTACATACTCCCTTCAATTATTTGTTTGAAGAATCTTGATGAATTTCTTTGACTTTTTTTCTACTTGTGTCTTGAAGGTGAGAAATCACTCAAAAACTTCACTCTTATGAGCCATGAAGAATACCCAAGTATAGAAAGAATAGTCATCAATGAAGGTGAGTGCATAGTGAGACTTTCCAAATGATGGCACTAGAAATGGGCCTACCACATCACTATGAACTAGTTCAAGAACACTTTGTGCTCTCCAAGACTTCCCCTTATCAAAAAAATTTTCTAGATGCTTCCCAAGTTTGCAACTTGAACAAACACCATATGAGAAATAGACTTGAGGTAGACCATAAACCATGTTCTTGTTGCTAAGCTATTGAATATACCTATAATTGAGATGTCCAAACCTCTCATGCCATAGTTTGATTTTAGTATTTGAATGAATTAACAAGGCTAGTGCATTAGATTTAGGCACAAAGGAAGAGAAAGTGTGAAGCCTTGAATCGTGTTTAGCTTTACCTATTGCAATCATAGAATCATCTTTAATGCTTTTCACAATAACCTAATCTGGAAGAAATTTAACCTTGTTTCCACCTACATAGTGGGTGATTTGGTAGACTCAAAGAAGGTTGGAGGTAAGATTAGGAACATAGAGAACATCCTTGAATGCTCCACTTTCCATCTCAACTTTACCTTTTCCTTCAACTTATACTTTAGTATCATCCCCTACAAAGATGTGAGGTACCTCTGAAGGTGTCATTGAAGAAAATTTTCTCTTTGAATCCCCCATGTGATGTGTGGCACCTGAGTCAATAATCCATTCCCCTTGACTGATAGTTTGTGTGAGTAAAGCTTGCCCTTTACTCTTAGAATATGAAGATGAAGACCCCTTTTCCTTATAAGCATTAGGAAATGGAACATTGTGCTTCTTCATGATGTTTTTCAATTCACCAATCTGCTTGTGATAACACTCATGTTAATCATGACCAATTCTTTTACAATAGGCACACTTCTTCTTTTCCTGATTATTGCCCCCCTTTTTGTTGGTATTAGGAGAAGACTTTCATTGCTGATTTGATTTAGATGGTGACATTTTTGCATCCCCTTTTTTTATAATCTTTCCTCTTCTTCTTTTTACCCTTGGGTTTGTGTGAACTTCCACTAGTTGGACTTTTGGAGCTCTCATTGTTAGCCACCAATGCCTTAAACTTTGAAGACATCAAAATCCCCATAGCCATCAACTTAGCTTTTTCATTTTCTAACAACTGGGCATATTCATCAAAAGTGAGTTTTTGATAAGAAACCACTAAGATTGCTTTTGAGGTGTTGAAAGAAAAGACAAATGTGGAGTAGTTTGATGGCAACTCATTCTGAATTAGATAAATCAACTTGTCATCCTCAATGGGACTACCAAAATCATCAAGTTTTATTCTCAAAGCATTCACCTTAATGATAAAATCAAAGTTCTTAGGATATAGGGAGATAAGTTCATCTTCAATCTTGTAGACATCTTCCTCAGTAACTTTCCCATATAAGTTTTTAAGGGCATCCCAAGTTTCCTTGGATGTATCATATTTTATGATCTTATAAAGGATCTTGTCATCAACCCCTAACCTAAGGACTCCTAGGGCTTTTCTATCTACCAAATCCCAAGCATGGATATCACTTTGAGTTACTTTATCACCTATGAGTTTAGGAAGAGATCCATTTACATATTGAAAAACATCTTCATTCATTAATTCACACTATTTTTTAACTAACCATGTGGCATATTTATGTGGTGTTAATTTTGGAACCTGTGTTTTCCATAGTACAAGGAAAGAAAGATAACAACAAGAAGAAAGGAACACAACACCAAGAGACACACCCCCTTTTTTTAAACAATCAAAGAGTCCCCCCCCCCGAAATGAATGCTTTAGGCAACTTATACTTAGTGTGATTACAATAGACACTTTCCAATTTAGGGCCTAAGTGGACTTCTGATTTTGTTGTTTACAATCTCCTCTTGGAGTTCAAATTTGGTGCTTAACAATGTTGTTCAGATATACAACAATTTTGAAGTTTGATCAAAGTAATACAATGGAAAAAGGACCTATTTCTGAAAGTGCTATTTGTATCCAAACAAGCCTATAACTTGATTTCCAATCTAGAAAGTAGATGAAAAATTATGCACTTTCAAAAAAAATAAAATCTGAATATGTGTCCAAATGAGCCCGTATAAAGTATTTGAAGTTGCAAAAATGAGAATTTGTGATTTAAAAAAAAATCAGGAATAGGGATTGCAAACAACCTATAGTAATGTGTAGATCACCAAATTTTACCCCAAAACAAAACAAAAAATTGCTCGAAAAAAGGAATTCGTAGAGTAGAGATATTGTTGGTTGAAAATCACCTCTATAATTATTTTCCTTGAATCACTGTCGTTGCACCTTCAAAAATAAAAAAACTCTAGATTTCACCTTAGATGTCAAATTTTGATGAAACAAAAGTCAATTTGGGATTTTTTTGACCTAATAAATGTGATTCCAACATCTAATTTGCACTACAAAGCTCCAATCTTGACCTGCATAAAAAATAATCTCTCTAATGGCTATGCAATGTAGCTTTTGTGGCTCTAATACCATGTAAGAATTTGCCTTAGGTAAAAATGATACCAAGATCAAGAAGCTCAAGCACTAGCATAAGTGAGACTAATGATTATTGAATGAGAATCTCAATAATGATCAAGATGATAATGCATATCAGATAATTGGATATGAATTGAATACACACTAGAAGTGACTACATATATAAAGGCAAGTAGAATGACTATAAGTTAGCAAAGAGATAAGGATTAAAACTCAAAAAATGTCCCCCAAAAGGTGGATTATCCTGCATTAAGCACAAGAGTTTGTGCAATGATGAGAGGATAAGTTTATGTAGCTGTATCTCATAAAGAGATGTTGTAGACACCATGTGCTCTAATAATTTGCTAACTCCTATGCTGTCAATAAGACAACTCATATGACTATGCACATTCCTAAGTATCTACATGATAACTAATATAAAAATGCATTGTCCTAAGTAAATTTAAGAAAAGTTTAATAATAATTAATATTTACACTAACACATTTAAAGAAGGTTTGACAGTGACATTTTGAATATATAGGGATTTTTCAATAGGTTGTAAAATAAATATTATTTTGAAGCATGAGGAGAGTTTCAAATAAAGAAGAGCAAGATTAAATTTCAAATGTCCATCCTTTTTTATGTCCTATTTTTTTTAGATATGTTTCAACATTAGTGAGTACTAATAATAGTAATAAGAAAATTTGATCTATAGGTAATAAAGGTTTGAGAAGGTTTTTGACCTATGAAGAATAGTGGATCCTAGGAGTACTTAGCTATTAATAGGCCTAATAATGAGAAGGATTGGCTCTAGTATGTTATCAATCTTTTCTTTGTTAGTAATTGCTTCTGGATTAGATTCTGTTGAAATTTTTACTTTTTTGCAGCTCTTGCTCTCTCATCCTAATGATGAATCACGTAGTGTGATTCAAAATGTTGATGATAAAAATTTCAACACAATTTAATATAAAGAAATTACTATCAATTTTAATGAATTATGGAAATTTGATCTCTCTAATATTTTCTTTGTTTTGAGAACATTTTAATACTATTTTGTACTTAATAGGGATAACCACAAGAAGGTGGAAGCTCATATAGCTCGACTCCTTGCACCCCTAACATAAATATAAATTCCATATTAACATCTAAAATTCATTCATTCTTTCATCCACTAATAAAATATAGCATTTAGTCATTATCACATGAAGTAAAAAAATTATGAGCTTCCATAAAGTAATCTCATAAAATATCCAATAAATAACATCTAACATTTACTCAATTTTTTTTCATTGATAAATTATAATATAGATACATTTGTTTGATGAATAGTCCCTTCATTATATTAAAAAAATACAATAAAGTTACATATTCATAAAAAAAGGGGCCAGGGGAAATAGGATCACCCCGCAAGTTCAAATGGCCAAAGGTTGGATATCATTTATTCATTAAAAAAAAAACTCAAAAAACATAAAAATCCTTAGGCTGCTAATGTTGTGCTAGCCAAGGGAGGGGGATCCTTATTATTAGATTCCCAACATCAGGGTGCAATGAGTAGATAGCTCAGGGGGAGTCTATTCATCATTAGCAGCAACATTATCTTCAACCTTTTTTCCCTCAGGCCTAGGAGGAGAAATGGCTTAGTCCAGCTGAGGAAACACCCACTTGGGATCTGAGTGCACAGAGGGCCAAATGATAGCAAAAGCAGTAGAAGGAGTCATTGGGTACCACCTTGAGCTAGACCTCTGAGGAGGCGAGGTAGTGTGGTGCCGACCACTAGAGCCTCTAGAATAGAAATACCGACCAAAAGCACCACCACTAGGAGAGCAGTGCAACTAAGAGTGAGGCATGTGGGAATGGTGAGTAGAAGTATTATATCCTCAATAGTGGCCATGAGGAGGGGTACAATCATCAAAGGCCAAATCTGGTGAGACACAAGCTACTATACAAGGGACATTTCCCCAATGTACCAAGAGCTCTTGTAGATGAGACACCTCTAGAGCCACTTTATCTATTTGTACTAGAATCTGCAACATGACATTATTATAAATTCATGCTTTAGTGTACATAGAAACATTAATGTCAAGTGTATTGTTAGCATAAATAGGTGCATTGGGATCTTTCCAAATGGTAAATAAGATCTCCAATCTAAAAGCATGCCATATCTAGGAGTACTTGAAGTGAATCTGAGTGTTGTCACCTAGAGAAACCATACACTAAGAGAAAGGTTCTAGGTGGAAGGGGTGAAAGAGATCATGGATCCATCACCAATAACCCTAATCCCATCTACAAAACCAAAAAAATGCATAAAAGTCTCTTGTTAACCATAGAAAGGGCAATAGGGGTCAAGAACACCCAAGTGCCATAGCTAGAGGCCCAAAGGTAAGCCTTAGAAAAGAATACACTAGGAAAAATGCATAATTTTAGACTTAGTAATGGCTTGTCACACACTAGATATCCTATGACTTCAAGTATGATGAGAAGATTGCAAATGCCATCATTGGTTAAGAACTTCAACCATGCACAAGCGAAGAACCAACCATTGGTAGCCTAGCCTAGGCTTATAGCTGGTTACCGAGGTGTTTAGATACCACTTCCAATTTCTCCACTAGGGGCAAGAGGACTAAATGCCAACTTTATGTAACAAATGTGGAGGCACCACAAAAACTAGAAGATCAAAAGTCTATTGATCTAGATGAGCAAGCTAAAATTGTATTTTTATGTCCTCCTACTATTGGAAGCTCATAGTAACTCTAGAGAAAATATTTTTAACGTTTCTAATGCCACATTAAAAAAAATGTAGAGCACTAGCCCCATGCACTTTAGCTAGGGGAACACCTTGGATAGCAAATAATGGTCACCACTAGAGATTATGTTGGTTCATGGAGAGCACATCTCTGAACCCATTACCAACCTAGTGAAGCTAGGGCTTAACTACTTCCCAAGCTTTCCAAATACTCTTGGAAACAAAAGTGCCCTGAATCTGGATAGGTTTGGTGGTGATAAGAAGGGTCTAAAAACCAATCCCCTTCTAGGCTAGCCAGTGAACTAAAAAGTCTAAAGAAATGCAATGTCCTAAAAAAATCTTCCAAGCTTCATTACTAGAAAGAGCTCAGAGAACCCATTTGGCACAAAGAGTAGTAACTTGCTTCTAGGTAGAAAAAAATCCTAAGCCACCATACTCTTTGGGAAGATAACAGAAATCCTAGGCAACTATATGAAAACCCTATTAAGAAGCATCTAAAGCCCAGAGGAAATTATGTAATAGGTGCTCAAGTTTGAGATAAGAGGCCTTTGAAGGAGCCTAATAGGAGGATTCATACACATGGATGGTAGTGAACACTTTGGAATATATCTATAATTTTTTTGCAAGGGAGAGAGGTTTGATGATCCAATGTTCCAGATTCTTCTCTATTCTTGCAAGAATCGCATTCCAGAGCTTGATGTTGGAAGCTTGGAAGGAAAAAGGGATGCCTATAAAATGAAAAACTTCACCATTCTAAACCCATTTCCATTGATATTGCCAAAGCCAAGCAGGAAGGGGAAGGGAAGACTAGCTATAGCAGAGGGTTTTGCGCCACCAAATAGCATTCCCTAAAGTAAGATAGAAGGTGTCAAGACATTACAAAGTGATGCAAGAGCATCCAGAGGTATAAGGGCAATCCTGTGTAACCCAAAAAAATGTACTTTGACTTAGTTTCTATTTCATGTGTTTTCATTTTTGGACACCCATTTGGGTCAAATAAAGGTTCCAACCCTCACAGTTCAACTATCAGTGAGCTAAAAAAATCTTGAAAAAATAGGAGCATGCAATTTGGCCATCATTTTGGTGACCTAGAAGGTGTGAATTGGCTAGATGAATGTAATTGTGATTTAGAGCATTCCAGAAAAAGAATCAGCTCAAAAGGCCCCACGGTTTGAAAGTTATTGCAATTTTTTGGGTTTTGGAGATCTCCTAAGAATGCTTCAAAGTTAGGTTAGGGGCATTAAATGAACTCAAAAATAGCTGAAAAATGGGGGATGAGTGAAGCTGTCCATAGGGCTATAGAGTGCTTTGAAAACTTTTCAAAAATGTAAATAGTTCGTCAATCGGAGCTACGGGTCAAAAGTTATGCCTCCCAAAAGTTCGGTTACCATTTCTGGATTCTTCTAGATTTGCACCGAATTCTAATGCAGCTTTTGGAACCTTCAATTTGGTCGGTGGATGCCTACTAGAACTTTATAGAATGTACTCCTAGTCCTTAACCCTCTGGGGTCTATTTAAGGAGATTTATGGCATTGTAAAAGGCAGTTCGGAGTGGAGTTTGAGAGGAGGTACTAAAAGGAGAAATTTTCTCCAGATTTATGCTATTGTTAGCCCTTACGGTATGTTTTGAAGTTTATTTTCTCTGTATTGTTTGTACTAGCTTACTTTCTTAGTTAATATAATTTCCCCCTTTTCTGTTGTGTCCATTCTATTCTTGGGTTGTGTCCCCATCAAGTGGTATCAGAGCTAGTTTTCCTGAGTGTGTAGATAGAGTGCCGACTGTGAGGCAGTTTGCACCAGGACTATGTGGTTGTGGGTTTGAGTTAAGAAGATGCCTCCATGAAGAGAGCATGGTGGAAGGGCCAGAGCTATTAATCTTGAGGAGGTTAGGGCCCTCCAAAGGCAGGTGCAGCCATTGCAAGAGGAGCTCCGTAGAGGAGCAAATGTTGCTGCAGGTGACAACAGTGAGGATGACAATGAAGAAGAAGTAATAGGACTAGAAGAGTAATTTGATAGGGAAGTTCTGAATCGTGTAGAGGAAAGGCTTTTTAGGGCCATTACTAAGTTTGGGAATAGACCCACAATTGAAGTGGGTGTATTTTTAGAAAATCTAAAACCAGATGAGTTGATCAATTGGATTATTGAACTGGAAGAATACTTTGAGTATGAGGATATCAGGAACCCAAATAGGGTTAAGTTTGCAAAGGCCAAACTAAAAGGCCATGCCAAAACCTAGTGGCAAGAGGTCCAATTGGAAAGAAATAGAAGAGGAAAGGAGAAGATCACAAGATGGGATCGCATGGTGGACAAATTGAAGAAGCAGTTCATTCCTGTGGACTATGAGCTTGATTTGTTTAAGAAGATGCATGGGTTAAAGCAAGTAGGAAGATCAGTCCAAGAATATACAAAAGAATTTTATTGAATCTTGATTAGAGCGGGACATGTAGAAGCAAATAAGGAGAAGGTTGCTCATTATATCAGTGGGTTGCGACCTAGCATCCAGGAGGAATTAAGTCTGGTAAGAATGACCAGCATTGAAGAGGCATACCAGTTTGCCCTATGAGTTGAAGAGAAGCTAAATAAAAGGTTTGAAGGAAGACAAAGAGGGCACGGTCAAGGAGGAAGGGGAAGTGGTAGATCATCTGGAGGCCGCAATGAAACCCAAAAGAAAAATGAAGATGTGGGTACTAGCAGGAACAAAAGGAATGAGGGTTTCAACCACTCCCATGATCAAGACTTTGGAAATCAGAGAGGAAGAGGTAGAGGACATGGACAAGGAAGAGGAGGCTTCTTTGGTACCTATTTCCATTGCAATGAAGAAGGTCATCATGCCTTTGAATGCCCTCAATGACAGGGAAGGATAGATAGGAGAGCTAAGGGCCAAGCTAGGGTTGCTCATGTGGATGAGGATGCACAATCATCACATTCAAAGGATGCAAAAACAGGAGAGATCTTGGTAAATGAAAGAGTCCTACTAAGTGGTGAAATTGAACTAGGACAACGGAGGAGTTTTTTCCGTACCAGATGCAAGTGTGAGGATAAATGTTGTGATGTGATCATTGATGGTGGTAGCACTGATAACTTGGTATCAGAAGAGATGGTCTCTAAGCTGAAGCTCAAGAGGGAAAAACATCCCCAGCCCTATCAGATTGCTTGGGTAAAAGATGATCATAAGGTCCTGGTAAGTGAACAATGTTTAATGAAATTCAAAATTAGGAGTTACCATGATGAAGTTCTCTGTGATATTATTTCGATGGATATTTGCCATCTATTGTTGGGTAGACCATGGCAGTTTGATAGACATGCAGTACATGATGGACATGCCAACACATACTCTCTAAAAAAGGATGGAGTTCACCACAAATTGAAGCCCATGAAAAAGGAAGGTGAAAAGGTTTGTAGCAGTGCTAGGATTTGTCTTGTTGATGGAAGGAAATTTTTAGATGGCATGAAACATCAGCATATGTCCTATGCTTTGATTCCTAGGAAAGATAAAGAAGGTAGTAGTGAAATACCAGTTGAAGTTTCAAATTTACTAGGGGAGTTTGGAGATATTATCTCTGATAATGTTCCAGATGTATTGCCACCAGTAAGGCAAATCAATCATCGGATAGATCTTATTCAAGGAGCTAGTTTACCTAACAAGGCTGCTCACAGGATGACTCCTACTAAAACAGAGGAGCTATATAGATAGGTTCAGGAGCTATTGAGGAAGGGCTTGATTCGAGAGAGCCTGAGTCCATGTGTAGTACCTGAAGTACTCACACCAAAGAAGGATGGAGACTGGAGGCTGTGTATAGATTCTCAAGCTATAAATAGGATCACCATCAAGTACCAGTTTCCTTTGCCAAGGATGGATGATATTATGGACTGCTTGAGTGGAGATTAGTACTTCACGAAGATAGATCTGAAGAGTGGTTATCACCAGATACAGATTCAAGAAGGAGATGAGTGGAAAATAGCCTTCAAGACCAAGGAGGGTCTTTATGAGTGGTTAGTCATGCCCTTTGGATTGACGAACGCCCCAAGCACCTTCATGCAGCTCATGAATGAGGTACTTAAGAAGTTCTTGGGAAAATTTGTTATTGTCTATTTGGATGATATTTTAATATTCAGCAAGATTTTGGAAGAACATTTACTGCATATTTGTAGTGTCCTTGAAAGGCTAAGGGAAGAGAAACTATTAATTAATATGAAGAAATGTATCTTTGTAAAAAGGGAGTTAGTCTATTTGGGGTTTTTTATATCTCCTAAAGCTCTCAAAATGGATCAGGAGAAGGTAAAAGCCATCTTGGAATGGCCTACTCCAAGGTCTTCTACTGAGGTAAGATCATTTCATGGTCTGGTTAGTTTTTACAGGAAGTTTATTAGGAATTTCAGTCGCATATGTGCACCCCTAACTGATACAATAAGAGGGAATAGAAAAGAGTTCAAATGGACTACAGCAGCTGCGAGAAGTTTTGAATTGCTGAAGAAGAAGGTAACAGAACAACCTATGTTGGCACTTCCAGATTTTAGAAAAGTGTTCCAGGTGGATTATGATGCTAGTGGCAGTGCCATTGGGGCTGTATTAAGCCAAGAAGGTAAGCCTATTGCATATTTTAGTGAAAAATTGAATGATGCAAAGAAGAAGTATTCTATTTATGATCAAGAGTTCTATGTGATAGTTCAGGCCTTAAAGAAATGGAGGCATTATTTATTTTCAAAGGAATTTTTTATGTATACTTATCATCAGGCATTACAGTACCTAAATAGTCAAGGTAAATTGAATCAGAGGCATATGAAGTGGGTAGAGTTCTTGCAGAGTTATATATTTGTGTTGAAGCATAGAAGTGGAAAATCTAACAGGGTTGCAGATGCACTAAGTAGGAGACAATCCTTGCTTACAGTAATGTAGGTTGAAGTAGTTGGGTTTGATGAACTCAAGAATTTGTACCTTGAGGATCCTGATTTTTTTGAAGAATGGAAAGCTTGTAAAGAGCCTATTGCTGTAGATAGAACCAAGTGGTTAGACTATTTGATTCAGGATGGCATGTTGTTCAAGGGTAGTCAATTGTGCATTCCAAGGAGTTCCATGAGGGAAAATATGATTAAGGAGAAACACAGTGGAGGGATGGCAGGACATTTTGGTCGAGATAAGACTATTTCCATTCTTAGGGAACATTATTTTTGGCCTCAAATTTCATAGGATGTGAAGAAGTTTGTACAGAGTTGCCTGGTTTGTCAAGTTACCAAGGGGTTTAGTGACAATACTGGCCTATATCAGCCATTGCCTATTCCATAAGGCCATGGGAGGACATAAATATGGATTTTTTTCTTGGATTGCCAAGGAGACAAAGGGGTAATGACTCAGTATTCATGGTGGTTGATAGGTTCTCCAAAATGGCACATTTCATTCCATGCCACAAAACTCATGATGTTGTCCATATTGCAAACTTGTTTTTCAAAGATGTGGTAAGACTACATGGTCTTTCATGGAGCATAGTTTCTGACATAGATACTAAATTTGTGGGGTATTTCTAGAGGACATTGTGGAAAAAGTTGAGAACAGACTTTAAATTCAGTTCCATGCATCACCCGCAAACTGATGGCCAAACAAAAGTGGTAAACAGAAGTCTGGGCAATTTGCTGAGATGTTTAGTTAGGGATAAGCCCAAGGGATGGGATTTGATTCTACCAAAAGTAGAGTTTTCTTACAATAACTCTATAATTAGGAGTACTAGAAAATCACCATTTCAAATTGTATATGGGAATAGCCCAAGGACTGCACCAGAATTGAAGAAGATAGAACAAGGGGAGAGGACAAGTGCTGAAGCTGAGGAATTTGCTGAACATATCAAGCATCTACATGAGGAGGTTTAAGCACACATTACCAAGATGAATCAAGAGGATAAAGCTAGGGCTGATAAAAGGAGAAGATATAAGGAATTCCAAGTAGGGGATTTAGTCATGGTGCACTTACAAAAAGAAAGATTTCCAGCCGGTACTTAGAACAAGCTGAAAATGAAAAAATTTGGCCCCTACAAAATTTTGAAGAAACATGACTCAGGAAATGCAGATGAAGTGGAGCTGCTAGACGGTATTCACATTTCTCCCATTTTCAACATTGCAGATTTAATAGAGTATCATGATGATGGTGCAGATGAGGAGCTGGTGTTAGAGCCATGTCCAATTCCTGCTTCTAAGAAGGAGGAGATAGAAGACATTCTAGATCATCGTGTGGGTAGGAGTACCAGAAACAGGTAGTATGAAGAGTATTTGGTCAAATGGAAAGGAAGATCGATCGAGGACTCAGCTTGGATTACAGCAGCTGAGGTTTCCCATTTGGGATTTCCTCTACCATTCATAAAGTGACAGGGTCACTTTTCAATCTACCCTAGGTGTTTGATGCAGGAGCATCCAGAGGTATAAGGGCAATCCTATGTCACCCAAAAAAATGTACTTAGACTTAGTTTCTGTTTCATGTGTTTTCATTTTTGGACACCCATTTGGGTCAAATAAAAGTTCCAACTCTCATAGTTTAACTATCAGTGAGCTAGAAAATCCCAAAAAAATAGGAGCATGCAATTCAGCCATCATTTTGGTGACCTAGAAGGTGTGAATTGGCCAGATGAATGTAATTGTGATTTAGAGAATTCCAGAAAAAGAATCAGGTTAAAAGGCCCCACGGTTTGAAAGTTATTGCAATTTTTTGAGTTTTGCAAACCTTCTAAGAATTCTTCAAAGTTAGGTTAGGGACATTAAATGACGTCAAAAATGGCCAAAAAATGGGGGACGATCGAAGTTGTCCATAGGGCTATAGAGCTCTTCGAGAGTGTTTCGAAAATGTAAATGGTTCGTCAATCGGAGCTACGATTCAAAAGTTATGCCTCCTAGAAGTTCGGTTACCATTTCTGGATTCTTCTAGATTTGCACCGACTTCTAACATAGCTTCTGGAACCTTCTATTTGGTCATTGGATGCCTAATAGCACTTTCTAGAATATAATCCTAGTCCTTAACCCTTCGGGGTCTATTTAAGGAGATTTATGGCATTGTAAAAGGCAGTTCGGAGTGGAGTTTGAGAGGAGGTAGTAAAAGGAGAAATTTTCTCTAGATCTATGCTATTGTAAGCCCTTAGGGCATGTTTTGAAGTTTATTTTCTCTGTACTATTTGTACTAGCTTACTTTCTCAGTTAATATAATTTCCCCCTTTTCTGTTGTGTCCATTCTGTTCTTGGGTTGTGTCCCCATCACAAAGTGGAGGCAACATTCTCTTCATCATCAGTGAGAGTGAAGGAGACATCTATGAAATGGCCATTCACAAGCTAATCAGGGGAGTTCAAAAGGGAAATACCATGGACCCTCCCTTGTGAGATGGAATTTACAAACAAGTACCCAAAAATTTCAGCTACCAATACATATAAAGAGGATGAAAATGGTAGCCTTGTCTAATTGAGTGATAAATACCAAAAGCTTGAGACTGGCAGCCATTAATGGAGATGCAAGTAGAGGCATCCCCAAAAATAATCTGGATTGACTACAGAAATGTAGGACCAAACCCAAGTGCCTAAAGCATTGCAAGGATGAAAGGCCACTCAATCAAGTCATAAGCTTTGGACAAATCAATCTTGAGAAAGATGGCCTGTTGCTTAGAATGTCAATCCCATTCCATCCCTTCCCATACAAAAATTATATTTTCTTGGATATAATAGGATTTGATGAAACCCATTTGGTCAGGGTGAATAAATTGAGGAAGAAGATGATAAATTTTAAGAGATAGAGCCTTGGCAATGATCTTGTAAGAAACATTTAGCAAAGTGACGGGCCTCCAATTGCATATATCTTCAAGGTCACCTACCTTAGGTATGAATTTTGTATTCCCCTTATTAATAATATTTCCTAAAGAGCATGAATTATAGTCTTCAAGGTAAACCTTATGCAAGTCTAGTCCAATCTCTTCCCAAAAGGCTTTGTAAAATTCACAAGGGAAACCATCACAACTAGGGGCCTTATCATCAACCATGGAGAAGAAAAAATCCTTGAGACCTACTAAATCAATCTTATCTTCCACATTGTTCACACAATCCAAGAAACCACACCTATTGGCTCAAATCTAACAAATTCATGATCTTTCTAATAATAGTGACACTCAGCATTAACTTGCTTTTGATGCTTGACACATAATGTGTTGCTTGACATCCTTTGTAAAATCACTTGGAATGAACTAAATTTTACTAGTGCTCAACAACAACCAAACTTTACTTGACATACACTAAAATAGACTTTTACTTAGCTCAAACCGATTTTCTACGTAGCTTGCACTAACTTTTCTTAGAACCTACTGTCCACTTGATCAAGCTTGGCAGAAAAACTTTTTTAAAGTTGTTCTTTTGAACTTTATCAGTATAACCAACCTTTGTAACCTTAAGTAGATTATCAATGTACTATGATATCACTATCTTAGCTAATTCTTGTACTCCTTTTCATATCAAAACTCAACCTTTCCTCTAGGTGCTATTGTTAAATCATTTGATCAAACCCTCTTCATTAATCAAATAAGTGATAGTACTTAAATCATATAAGAAGTTTTCTTACCAACAAATAGTAGGTTTGACATTAGTGACAAAACACTGACTGAAACACATTTATCATACTTGTATCAATATGTTTTCAACATGCCTCTTCTCTATTAAGTTATTATTTGACAAGAGTTATTTTTAACTAGAGATTATTCTTGGTATTATTTTCCTCTAACATCTTCTTGCAAAGTTACATTATTATTTTATATATTTTTTAACCATGTGAACTCTTTTCATTAAAATATCTTAATCTTGTTTTAGATCAGCTTCGACTCCTTAATTTTTATTTGTAAAGTTTCATACCAAAGTTTACTCTAACATTAAATTCATTTTTATCTATTTGGTCTATTTAATTTTTTTCTTTAGAGCTTGCTAAACTTTAAAACACTTTTCTTTTTTATATTATCTTATTTATAGTTTTATGATGTTTTTAAAAAAAAACTAGTGTAGAATATATTTACTAATAAAATTATTTCATTGTTTAAAACTAACTTGTTTTCCCTCTCTCTCTTCCTCATTTTAATCATGTCTACCTTAATTCCTGAAATAAAGCATAATAGCTCTAATTATCTTTTGTGGAAAATGCACATTTCATTTATTTTTAATTTTAAACACATGTTAAATGTTGTAATAGATGCTTCTATTGAGCCTAATGCAACAACAACCCCAGCTAAACAAGATGCTTTGAAAACTAAAAATGAAAAATCTTTAGGCTTAATTAGCATTTATATTATTCCAAATTTATATGTTTTAGTTGCAAATTTTTCTAAAGCTCATCAAATATGACCAATTTTGCAAACTACTTATGATAGTGTGGATGAATCCTGCAACATACAATTGTAGGATCAACTTGAAGATCTCAGGTATACTAACTTCAAAAAAATGGATGAATTTATTTGAAAATTTGAAACTCTTAAAAGTGATTTGAGTGGTTTATGGTGTTCAATTTTCTGATATTCAATTAAGTCATATTATTCTTCAAAAATGTTTTCCTAGACAATTTCAGCAATTCATAACTACTATTCATGCTTAGCCTGCTATCCCTAATTTACCTACTTAGTTAAGTTATAGTTATTTTAAAAACTTATTGTGTCAAGAAGAAGCTAAACTAATTCAATTTGGTAACCTTTAGTCAAGTGGACATGCTTTTATGTCTAGGAGTTCTAATAACAATTTATGATCAAATAATAATAATCATAATCATAACCACAACAACTCTAACTATTCAAATAATAAATCTAATTTCAAACATAATAAAAATAACAAAAATAATTATAATAATTTCACCTATAATAATAATAAAATGAATGATTCAAATTTCAAATCTCATTATACTTATTGTGGTAAAGACAGTCACGTTGTTAACATTTTTTGCAAAAAGTAAAATGATAAAAAAACTCATGAACAACAATAATAAACTTCAAAAATTAAATCATAAAAAAAGTAATTCTAATGGTTCTAATTCTTGTAATGATTTTACTTTAGTTATAATATTTATAGACCATTAGAATGTATTATGGATACTAGTGCTTCTCAACACGTCACTTCTCATAAGGAAGTCTTTGATTCTTTGCAACCCGATTTGGCTAACATTCCAATTCTATTAGCTAATAATCATACTTGTAAAGTTCTAGGATTAGGTGATGTAACTATTCCTAATGGTAAATTTCATGATGTTCTTTATGTTCTTGATTTGAAAATTGATCTTCTTTTTGTCGTAAACCTATGTCAAGACTATAAAGTTGAATTCTATATGGATATGTACTATGTGATTGATTGTCAAACTAATCAAGTTGTTGCTAATTGTATATTGGATCATGAAAATTTATTTAAATTTCATGAATTTTTTAATTTAAGGTATTCTTTACATACCTCTATTGATTTCAATATATGGTAGGAAAGACTTGGCCATTTAAATTTTGATTTTATTACTTTCATGCAAAAAGAAAATATGGTTGATGGATTGCCTCATATTATTCCTTCCATAATTTTTGCACTAGTTGGATGAGTGGTAAATTTCATAGGGAGACCTTTCCAAGTGGTAAATCATAGAGGTCAACTCATAAGTTGTTCCTAGTCCATAGTGATCTTTTAGGCCCCATGGAGAATAACTACATCCAATGCTCTCAATATGCACCTACTTTGGTCGATGATTATTGATGAAGAACTGGATCTATTTTTTGCATAGAAAGGATCAAGTTGTTGATATTTTTTTATTGAATTTCACTTATATGTTGAAAGGCAATCTAGTTTTAAGCTTAAGATACTTAGAAATGACAATGGGAAGGAATATTGAACAATACTTTTTATTATTATGTAAAATCATTTGAAATTAAGCATGAGCTTACTATTATTTATACACCACAATAAAATGTTGTGGCAGAGGGAAAGCATAGGACCATTATTGAAATGGATAGTTGCATATCACATGAGCAACAATATGCATTATAAATTTTGGATAGAAGCTATGTCTTGTGCCACTTATCTTATTAATAGGACTCATATCAAAGCTCTGAAGGATATTACTCCCAAAGAAGCTTGGTCTTGTATGAAACCCAATTTACATCATTTGAGGATTTTTGGATATATTGTTTATGTTCATACTTCTAGAAAAAAATCAATATATTTGATGCTAAGTCTTATCCTCATATTTTTGTTGGGTATGATGAAAATATGATGGAAACACAACCAAAGACCAGAATGAACACATAGGAAAAGGGAAATATTATTATCAATGAAAAATGCTCTATGGGCTTACAACAATATGATTCTAGAGAAAGAAATCCTCCACACAGTACATTCTCTGTAACTCCACTAAGAACTACCTTTACAATGCCAAAAATGTTCTTAAATAGACCACAATTCATTTAGGGTTAGGAATAAATTCTAGAATATGCTAGTCGGAATACACCACTAAAACAAAAGGTTATAAAAGTTATGTTAGAAGTCGCTATAAAATTAGAAGAATCCAAAAATGGTAGTCCAACTTCTGGGAGGCATAACTTTTGAACATGGACTCTGATTGACAAACTGTTTACATTTCTAAAAAGCTCTCGAAGTTCTCTACAACCTTGTGGATGAGCTGAGCTCGTCCCCCATTTTTTGACCCTGTACGAGGCTATTTAGTGCCCCATATTTGACTTTGAAGTGCTCTTAGGAGGTCTCCAAAAAATTTGAAGCAGTAACATATTTCTGACTATAAAATCTTTTGACCTGATTCTTTTTTTGGAGTGCTTAAAATTACAAGTATAATCATCCCTCCAAATTACACCCTCTATCTCATCATTATTTTGGCTCTATTACAAAATAACCCATTTTTTACATTAACACATATCCCAAGGTGCTTAAAAACTCTAACCCAAAAAACTAATAGTAGAAATGTGAGAGTTAGAACCTTTATTCGACCCAATGGGTATCTAGAAATAGAAACACATTAAAGAAAAACTATCCCTAAGAATATTTTTGGGTGATATAGGATTGCCCTTACACCACTAGATGCTCCTGCATCAGACACCCATGATAGATTGAAAAGTGACCCTATCACTTTATGGTAGAGGAAAACCCAAATAGGAAACATTTGCTACTAATATCTAAGTTGAGTCCTCTATTGGTCATCCTTTCAACTTCACTAGGTAGTCTTCATACTATTTATTCTTGGTACTCCTACCCACACAACTATCTAGAATCTCTTCTATCTCCTCCTTCTTAGAAGTAGGAATTGGACATGGCTCCATCATCAACCCCTCATCTGCACCATCATCAAGATATTCTATTAAGTCTACAATGTTGAAGATAGGAGAAATGTGAATCCCATCTGGCAACTCCACCTCATATGCATTTCTTGAGTCATGTTTCTTCAAAATTTTACACGGACCAAATTTCTTCATCTTCAGCTTGTTGTAAGTACCCACTAGAAACTATTCCTTTCATAAGTGTACCATAACCATATCCCCTACTTTGAACTCCTTATGTCTCCTCCTTTGATCTACCTTAGCTTTATAATATTGATTCATCTTGGTGATGTGTGGATGGACCTCCTCATGTAGGCTCTTGATATGTTTAGCAAATTCTTCTACCTCGACACTTGTCCTCTCCCGTTGGTCCATCTTCCTCAGTTATGGTGCAGTCCTTAGACTACTTCCATACATAATTTGGAATGGTGATCTGCTAGTACTCCTATAAATAAAAATATTGTAAGCAAATTATGCTTGTGGTAGAATCAAATCCAATCCCTTGGGCTTATCTCTCACTAAACACATCAGCAAATTGCCCAAACTTCTATTTACCTCTTTGGTCTATCTGTGAAACTATGGATGATGTGTAGAACTGAACCTCAATTTTTTCCTAAACTTCTTTCATAAAGTCTTCTAGAAATACCCCAAAAATTTAGTATCTCTTTCAGAAACAATACTCTTTGGGAGACCATGTAGTCTCACCACCTCTTTGAAAAACAAATCTGTAATATGTACAACATCATGATTCTTGTGGAATGGGATGAAATGTGCCATCTTAGATAATGTATCAACCATCACAAATACTAATTCATTACCCCTTTGTGTCATAGATAATCCAAGAACAAAATCCATACTTATGTCATCCCAAGGTTTTGATGGAATAGGCAATGGCTGATAAAGTCTAGTATTGTGACTAAATCCTTTGGCTCCTTGACATACTTGACAACTCTGCACAAATTTCTTCACATCTTGTGACATTTAAGGCCAGAAATAATGTTCTCTAAGAATGACAATGGTTTTATCTTGACCAAAGTGTCCTCCCATTCCCCTACTATGTTTTTCTTTGATCAAATTTTCCCTCATGGAACTCCTTGGAATGAATAATTGATTTCCCTTGAATAACATAGCATCCTAAATCAAATAATCTAGCCACCTAGTTTTGTCTATAGTAACAGGTTCTTTACAAGCCTTCCATGCTTCAACAAAATCAAGATCCTACAAGTATAGATTCTTGAGTTCATCAAACCAAACCACTTCAACCTACACTATTGTAAGCAAAAACTGTGTCCTACTCAATGTATTTAAAACCCTATTAGACCTTCTAATTTTATGTTTCAACACAAATGTATAGCTCTGCATGAACTCTATCCACTTCATATGTCTCTAGTTCAATTTACCTTGGCTATTTAGGTATTGCAATGCCTAGTGATTGGTATACAAGAAAAATTATTTTGGCAATAAATAATGCCTCCACTTTTTTAAGGCCTGAATGATTGCATAGAACTCTTGATCATAAACACAATACTTCTTCTTTGAATCATTCAATTTTCGCTAAAATATGCAATAGGCTTACCTTCTTGGCTCAATACAGCCCCAATAGTACTGCCACTAGCATCACAATCTAGCTAGAACACTTTACTAAAATTAGGAAGTGCCAACACAGGTTGTTCTGTCACCTTCTTCTTCAACAATTGAAAACTCCTTGTAGCTGTTGTAGTGCACTTGAACTCTTTCCTATCCCCTCTTATTGTTTCAGTTAGGGGTGCACATATGCCACTAAAATTCTTAATGAAATTCTGATAAAAACTAATAGAACAATGAAATGATCCCACCTCAGTAGCAGATCTCGGAGTAGGTCATTCCAAGATGGCCTTTACCTTCTTTGGATCCATTTTGAGTCCTTCAAATGATACAAAAAACCCCAAGTAGACTAACTTTTTTTTTACAAAGCTACATTTCTTCAAATTAATTAGCATTTTCTCTTCCCTCAACCTTTCAAGGACACTATCAACATGCAATAAATGTTCATCCAAAGTCTTACTAACAATTAAAATATCATCCAAATAGACAATAATAAATTTTTTCAAGAATTTCTTTGGTACCTCATTCATAAGCCGCATGAAGGTGCTTGGCACGTTGGTCAATCCAAAGGGCATGACTAACCACTCATATAGACCCTCCTTGGTATTGAATTCAGTCTTTCACTAATATCCCTCTTGTATCCATATTTGGTGATAGACACTCTTGTGATCTATCTTTGTGAAGTACTGAGCTCCACTCAAGTAGTCCATAAGATCATCAATTCTTGGCAAAGGAAACTGGTACTTGATGGTTATGCTATTTATAGCTTGAGAATCTGTGCACATTCTCCACTCTCCATCATTCTTTGGTACCAATACTATAGGTATTGCACATGGAATTAGGCTCTCTTGAATCAAACCTTTTCTAAATAGATCTTGAACTTGTCTATTTAGCTCCTCAATTTTAGTAGGAGTCATCCTATGAGTAGCCTTGTTAGGCAAACTAGCTCTAGGGATTAAATCTATCTTATGAATGATTTGCCTTACTAGTGGCAAGCCTTCTAGAACATTATCAGACATGACATCTCCATACTCACTTAATAGGCCTGAAACTTTAGGTGGAATTTCACTACTACCTTCCTTATCTCTTCTAGGAATCAAAGCATAACACATATGCTGATGTTTCATACCATCTAAAAAATTTCTTCCATGAACAAGGCATATCCTAGCACTACTGCATACCTTTTCACCTTCCTTTATCAAGGGATTTAGTTTGTGGTGAACTCCATCCTTTGTTAGAGAGTATGTATTTGCATGACCATAATGTACATCATGTCTATCAAATTGCCATAGTCTTTCCAACAATAAATGGCAGACATCCATTGGAATAATGTCACAGAGAACTTCATCATGATAACTCCCAATCTTAAACTTCACCAAACACTATTCACTAACTAGGAACTTATGATCATCCTTCACCCAAGCAATCCAATAGGGTTGTGGGTGTTTCTCCCTCTTGAGCTTTAGCTTAGAGACCATCTCCTTAGAGACCAAGTTATCAGTGCTACCACCATCAAAAATTACATCACAACACTTATCCTTGCACTTACATTTGGTACAAAACAAATTCCTCTTTTGTCTAGGTTCATTCTCACTGCTTAGTAAGACCCTTTCATTTATTAGAACCTCTCCTCTTTTTGCATCCTCAGAATGTGATGACTATTCATCCTCATCCACATGAGCAACCCTTGCCTAACCATCAGCTCTCCTATCTATCCTTCCTTGTTATTGAGGGCATTCAAATGCATGATTAACTTCTTCATTGTAATGAAAGTAGGTACCATAGAAGCCTCCTCTTCCTGAATCTTGTCCACGTCCTTTGCCTTTTCCTCTCTAATCTCCAAAGTTTTGATCACAGGAGAGGTTCAAACCCTCATTCTTTTGGTTCCTTCTAGTAACCACGTCTTCATTTTTATTTTGGGTCTCATTTTGACCTCCAAATGACCTACCACCACCCCTTCATCCTTGATTGTGCCCTCTTTGCCTTTCATCAAATTTTTTGTTTAGCTTCTCTCTAACTCGTAGGGAAAACTAGTATGCCTCTTCAATGTTAGTCATTCTAACTAGACTTAACTCCTCTTTTATGCTAGGTCATTACCCACTAAGATAACAAACAACCTTCTCCTTATTAGCTTTTGCATGCCCTGGCCTAATAAGAAGTTGATAAAATTCCTTTGTATATTCCTGGACAGATTTTCCTACTTACTTTGACCCTTGCATTTTCTTGAACAAATCAAGCTCATAATCAACATGAATGAACTGCTTCTTTAATTTTTCAACCATTCAATCCCACATTGTGATTTTCTCCTTTCCTCTTCTATTCCTTTCCACCTGAACCTCTTGCCACAAAATTTTTGCGTGACCTTTCATTTTGACCTTCACAAATTTAACCCTCTTAGGGTCTTTGATATCCTCATACTCAAAATACTCCTCTAGTTCATTAATCCAATCGATCAACTCATCCAGGTTTAGAGTTCCTAAAAACATACCCACATTGATTTTATGTCTTTTTACAAGCTTAGAAATGGCCCTAGAAAGCCTCTCCTCTACCTAATTTAGGACTTCCTCTTCACCTTCCCCTTTCTGTCCAATATTTTCTTCTTCTTCATTTTCTTCCTCACTTTCATTTCCTATGGCAACATTTAGTCCTTTGTGTATCTCCTCTTGCAATGCTTGAACTTGTCTCTAGAGGGCTCTAACCTTAGGAGTAACAACTCTAGCCCTTCCATTGTGTTCCCTTTGTGGAGGCATCTTCTTGTCTCAAACCCACAACCACATAGTCCTAGTGCAAACTACCTCATAGTTAGCACTCTCTCTACTCACTCAGAAAAATCTTGCTCTGATACCACTTGATGGAGAGACAACCATAGACTAGAATGAATACACAAGAAAAGGGAAATATTATTATCAATGAAAAATCCCCTATGGGCTTCCAACAGTATGATTCTAAAGAAAGAAATTGTAGTGCCTGCCCTCGTTCACATTCTTTTGGACACATTGTTGCTATTATTATTATCAGACTATGTTAGATTAG
>CM053786.1:251434813-251704813 GCA_028749045.1 Cupressus sempervirens | reverse complement strand
AACTGCCTTTACAATGCCAAAAATGTTCTTAAATACACCCCAATTCATTTATGGTTAGGAATACATTCTAGAATACACTAGTTGGCATCCATCACCAAAATAGAAGGTTTCAGAAGTCATGTTAGAATTTAGTGTAAAATTAAAAGAATCTAGAAACAATAGTCCAACTTACGAGAGGCATAACTTTTGAATCGGGACTCCGATTGACGAACCGTTTACATTTCTAGAAATCTCTCAAAGCACTCTATAGTCCTAAGAATATATTTTTTTGTCCCGCCCTTTTTTTTTCATGTATGAGGCCATTTAGTGCCCCATATCTAACTCTGAAGCACTCTTAGGAGGTCTCCAAAAAACTTAAAACTATAATAACTTTCTAACTGTAAAGTCTTTTAACCTGATTCTTTTTCTAGAGCACTTAAAATTACAAGTATAATCATCCCTCCAAATTAAACCCTCTAAGTCATCATAATTCTAGCTCTATTACAAAATAACCCATTTTCTTCATTTACATGTATCCCAAGGTGCTTAAAAACTCTAACCTAGTAAACTAATAGTGGAACTATGAGAGTTAAAACCTTTATTTGACCCAAATGGGTATCTAGAAATAAAAACACATTAAACAGAAACTATCCCTAAGCATATTTTTTGGTGATACGGGATTGTCCTTACACCACTGGATGCTCTTGCATCAAAATACAAAGGGTTATATCTTTTATGATTATACTACTAACAAAGTGAAAGTTGCAAAGGATGTTTGTATTTCATAAAATAGAGTTCATGATTTCTCTAATGCATAAGATGGAAAATTTAGTGGCACTAAAATATTGCAAGTCAAGGACCAATCTCCTTCTCTCAAGCCTACTCCTACTCCTAACCCTCCTAATCAAGCACCAATTGCTATTTCTCCTCCTTCTCATGCTTGTAATGATAATCATGTTTCTACTAATGATTATTCTATTGGTAATTCTTCTTCTTTTGATGATGATTCTATTATTACTAAGAGAAAACATAAATGGGCTCAAGGATTACTTAATGAAAGTGATGATTATATTACTAGATTTGGTGGAATTAAACCAAGGATGATTAATTATTTCAATTATAATTTGATGACTTCTATTATTAATTCTAATGGTCCTAAGTCTATTTATCAAGATAACTCTCAATCTCATTGGCAAAAGCCCATGCAAAAGCAATATGTTTCTTTAATTGCTAATCAAACTTCTGATTTAGTTACTTTACCTAATGGTAAGAATTTAGTTTCATGAAAATGGTTATATAAAACCAATTTGAATTCCAATAATGAAATTAGTAATTTTATAGATAGATTAGTTGCCAGAGGTTATTCTCAAATTGAGGGATTAGATTATAATCAGACCTTTTCCTCCATTGCTAAAATGCCTCCTATCAAACTTATTATTTCTTTAGCTTCTAAAATTAATTGCCCTATTCATAAAATAGATGTTAAAAGTTATTTCTTAAATGTTAATTTACATAAAGAGATCTATATGGCTCAACCCCCTAGTTTTGTTTAAAAAGGTAGTGAAAATTTGGTTTGCAAATTGAAAAATTATATTTGTGATCTCATAAAATCACCTAAGGAATAGTGCTCTAAGATAAATTCTTTCTTTATTTCTCAAGGATTTTCTATAAGTAAGAATGATCCTAACTTATACATTAAACATACTCAAGCTTATATTATCATTGTTATTCTTTATGTCGATGATTTGATTCTTACTTCAAGTTCAAATGGTTTGATTTTTGATATTAAATTTCAACTTAACAAAAAAATTCAAATGACTGATTTAGGCATTTTACATTACTTGTTAGCCATGTAAATTTGGAAAACTCCTAAGGGTATTTTTCATTCTCAAAGAAAGTATGGTCATGATATTTTGGAAAAATTTAAGATGAATGTTCTAACCATGTTTCCATTCCATGTGAATTAGGAACTCAGTTAATGACTGATATGAATACTCCTTTTGTTGATGAAACTTTTTATAGGTAACTAGTAGGAATTTTAAATTATTCAATTCTTATTAGATCTGATATTGCTTATAGTGTTGGTTTAGTTTCAAGGTTTGTGTAAACCTTTAAAGAAACAGATTTCAAAGTTAAAAGAATATTAAGGTATATCAAAAGAACTATTGATATGGGATTAATCTATGATGCCAATTCTGATTTTATTTTACAAGGCTATATTGATTCTAATATAAGTGGGGATCCCAATGATGGTAAATCCACTTGTGGGTATTGTTTCTTTGTTGGTTCAGGTCCAATTTCTTGGAAAAGTAAAAAAGAACACTCTATTTCTCTTTTCTCAATAGAATATGAATACAAAGGTTGTACTAATGCATCTAAGGAGGCCTTATGGCTTAGAATAATTCTTGAATATTTGGGTCTATCTCAATAAGGACCTACTCCATTATATTGTGACAATCAAAGCAACATTGCCTTAGCAAAAGATCCATTTTTTCATGTAAGGATAAATCATATTTCTCTCCAAGATCACCTCATCAAAGAACAAGTTGAAGACAAGCAAGTTGAACTTCTTTATTGAAAGTGTGAAGATCAAGTAGTTGATATTTTAACAAAACCACTCTCTAAAGAGACATTTCAATTTTATTGTAACAATTTGGGTTTAAAATCCCTTGATGTAATCTCCCCAAGTAAAGATTAAGGATGAATGCTAGAAATATTAACCTTTCATTGGATGTATTTAATTTGGGATATTTTAAGGATATTTACATGTAGTGTGTCCTCTTGTACACATGTGGAGGACATGCCATTTACTTATCCTCTAATACACATGTGAGGATAATTCATTTTATAATTTCTTTTATAAAAGAAATTTGCATATCCTCCTTAAGAGGACACACTTACTATGGATGTGGCACTCATAGAAATGGGAGTTACATATGTGACAACATGAAACTCATTTCTTATCCCTATAAATGATATACTTCTTTCTCTTTCTTCTTTATGCATCACATTGATGTTATTATAATGAACACACACACACTCTCTCTCTCTCTCTCTCTCTCTCTCTCTCTCTCTCTCTCTCTCTCTCTCTCTCTCTCTCTCTCTCTCTCTCTCTACTATAATAAGCACAAGGGGTTCTCTTTGATTTCTCCTTTCAAATCCTTTATCTCCTTTTTTCTCTACTTTGATGTATGCACTTGGAAGTTGTTTATTTCATGGTAATGTTTCTTCTTACTCAACTGACGTGGTTTGATTTCATTTTCCTTGCTCTCATTTTCTTTTATTACACATATTACTAGTACATTTATGTAGGTCTCATTTCCCAATATGTAATCATGGATGATAGAAAGTGTACTTTTATGTAGTACTTTTGAAATTTGATATTAGACTAGGGCCTCCTTGTGCAATACCTATAACTAAGAGATTGAAGTAGTAGAAATCATAAATTAGCATTTATAGTGATTATATTTACATAATTCCCATAATTAATTATATAGAATATATACTTCTCTTCAAATTTTTTTTCTCTTGAATAAAAGATATTATGATTTCCCTAAAACAAATCTTAGAAGTAAGGGTTCTCCTCCTCCTAAAACTATCTTAATATATAGAATGTTGTACCTATCCTTATAGGTTATGTGCTAAAAGATCCTATAGTCAATAATAATCCTCCATACACAATATTTATTAAGATAAATATAAACATGAGAATTAGAAGTTAAAGTGTTAGGCATCTAGCTAAGGTTGAAGACATTTTCTTACACATTTTTCTTCTATTATTAACCCTCCATCAACATGACTCAATTTTATGGTCTACCAACTGCATAAATATTTGCACAATCCAAAATTTGTTAACAATTAAAATGGAAGAAACCTATTGAGTCTTATAAATAAATCTATAATAAGTATTCTCTTGACAAGAGAAAATAATTAAGAAAGTAATAAATTGTACAATCTACTAGAAATTACTACATTGCAATTTTAACCGCTAAAACATTTCTAATACCTAAGACAATGTAGTTAGTAGCATGTGCATATATAAGGATTGAAATCAAAATAATTACTAACTACTTAACTTTTACAACTAATGAAACAAATGATAAGAGTCCCACACAATTTCAGAGTAGCTCAACAAGGACACCCAAAGAGAACTTGTTGGTGTGCTCAAGATTGTGTGATGTGCTCTCCCCAAAAACAACTATTAAATGCCAAGATTTTATAAATGACCAATGATATGGAACTATGCTAAATAAGTGGAGAACACTTCAAGAAATGACTATTGAATAAATCATGCTTGAAATCATTTAAGGATGTTAAGGTGGAAGAAAACACATAAGACTAATGATGGAAAGCTAACATGAAAATGTTGGCTATGAGCCAACATCCCTCACATAGGGTTCACAATAAGGCTTAATCAACTCCTACGGTCTTATAAGACTATTGGTTGTAAAGGGCATTAACAAGTCAATCTTTTTGTGCAATGACAACCCTAGCCTTCTAACAATCAGTATCAAAGCTCAGTCATAGGTTTGAATCTTGAAGGTTATGGAAAGTGATGCTAGAAGGGGGATTTTTGGCAGTGGGACTATGTCCCTTTTAGGACTTGTGACATGGCTTAACAACCTCATGTGGTTCTATAAGGCTATTGGTTGTATTGAGCATTGGCGAGTTGATCTTTTGGTGCAACAAAAACCCTATCCTTTCTAACATTTGGTATCAAAGCTTGATCATAGGTTCAAACCTTTCAAGCCATGGCAAGTGATGCTGAGAGGGTGATTGTTGGTAGTGGGATAGCATCATTCACAGGGTTCCCAACATGGGTTAACTACCACCCTTGGTTATATAAGACTATTGGTTATAACATGCATTAATAGGTCAATCTTTTGGTGCAATGACAACCCTAACCTTTCTAACAAAAAACAAAAGAATAATGTAATAAATCAAACAACTACCAAAGGGTTAGTAATAATCTCTAAAAAGCTCTAAAATCAAACTACCATGATAACAATGAAATTAAGAAGATGATGAATTCTTGAGATAAGAGCTCTATTTATAGGCTTAAGGGAGACCCTAAGGAGGTGGCATCCATGTGACATTCACATAGGTACCACAAAGGAGATGCATGGACTAAATGACAAGCCATGTAAAATTCAAAAAAAGAGCCTTTATGATTGAGTGGCTCAAGGTGTGCTTACACATGTGTGAGCAACCTTGGAGAAAGGAATGGGGGAATAAGGTGTAAGAGTACTTAAGCTCTCTTACACAATGCTTCAAATATGAATCTAGGTTTATAAGCTCTCTAGGTTTAGACTATAGAAAAGAGGTTTTCTTCAAATTTTCTTCTTCAATGCTTCAAATATGAATCTGCTCTTTAAAATATAGTAAAAAAAGCTTTAAAAATTTAGAATCTTAATTCAATCTTAATGACACAATATATAACATGCATTATGAATCAACGTTCGGGCCTTTCTTAAATAGGCAATTTTATGCCGCCCAAGAAGGTTCTAGATGCTCAAAATTAATACCTCGGGCTAATAGACCATAACAATACATATAGAGTTGGCCAAGTACATTTTTGACAAATTATTTTAGATATTTCAGTAGGCCAACTTTGGAAGGCCATAACTCTCAAACCGTTGCTCTGATTGGCTATTAAAGCCACTTTTCAAAAATGCCAGCTCTTGATCTACATGCTCAGAATTGTACAAGTACCTTTCCATTGAGTTTTTGAACCTCATCTAGGCACTTTAAGGCCTCCAAATATGAGCCTCCAATGGGATTTTTATGGTAGGCTTATAATTTTAAAATGAACCTTCTTGTAGAAAATGAGAACATTTCAAGCTCATATGAAAAACTTACTAAAATTAATATGTTTGTATTAATAGTAACCACCCTATCTACTAGTCCTTATTAAATAGAAATGATTGAAAAGGCAATATTTTTTGGTGATGCAAGATTTCTCTTACACTCAGGATGCTCCTGCATTAGACATCTAAGGTAATTTGAGAAGCGACCCCATCATGTCTCAAGTGTTTAGAAAAAAATCCAGATGGTTAACCTCCTCCTTTTGTAGCCATGATGAATCCTTAATTGGCCTCCCTTTCCATTTGACCAGATATTCCTCATAAGTTATGTTCTTGGTACTTTTGCCAACACAACTATCTAATATATCTTCAACCTCCTTTGTAGCCAAACTAGTTGCTAGAATACTCCACTGCACTTCTACAACTGTAATGCCCCGCCAAGGGATCCAAAGAATTTTACTAAGTTTGCCAAACATTTTTTTTTTTAAACATGAAAGATAAAACCATTCATAACATTTGCGGAAGCAATAGCAACAATTCAAATAAAAATAAACATAACATATATACATAACAGGCTACATTCTTTAAAGATCCCTTAACATTGTATCACATCTAAATTAACTATTCATCTAACATCCCATCCTAATGAAATAATAATGATACATCCAATGTACTTAAACAATATACAAGTGTCCTTTTGTAATTATATTTTAGTTTAGCTCAATCATCCACTGTACATATCACAGGGTATGAAAAGCTTAAAAGAATAAACATCCAAGTAAATAAAGTACATCATCATCATCTAATATTAATCCATGATGCAATAACATAAATGAAACCACATATCATACATGATACATCATCACAAAAAATATAAACATCCATCACAAAAGATAACCATATATCACAAACATAAATAACTAAGTGCATGGTTCCTCCCAACCGTAAATAGCATCATTAGACCATCGTGGATCCTAGCCATCCCTCTGTGCATAACATTCCAAAGCACCGAAGAGATCATCGGTATTAACATAGTAGGAAATGTCACTCCTTAAACATCCTACTAACATGCATAAAGTAATCTAACATGCTACAACATGTACATATGAAATCTAATCATGTAAAGAAAAGCATAAGATACCATCAACTAACATATGCAAAATAAAGCAAATCATCAATTTAAGAAACATACCAATAAATACATCCATCATAAGGTATATTATCTATCATAATGCTCCAAGAACATAATGAAGAATAATTACCAACCAAGGATACTCCAGCCACAGTGTCTTGGACGGATATCAAATGATAAGAGTGAAAATACACTACCACATGACCGTGTGGAACCTAAGTGGTCCACTCCCACCATGCTGAGGAGATAATCTCAAGTCCCAAATAGGATATCAATTCACAAAGCAAAAATCTCTATAAGTCCAGGAATCCTAAAAGTATACTAACTCAAAGGTTCCATCACACAAAATCGACATCTAATTCCCAGAGGCACACAATGACATGTAGGAAACCTACTTTGCAAGTGGGAAAGTGTCATTGCAATTATCACGTACAAGTTACCCTAGCAGTTATCTAAACTCCACAGGTCCATACTGATCTCATGCGGCCACTAGTATCCTCTCATACTGACGAGGCATACTATGGAATGCACGGTCGCAACCATGTGTTCTCACTACTCCCATCCTAGCCTATACAAGCACTCAAGGCATGGGCAAGAACATCAAAAAAATTATCTTTTTAGGTTCATTTAATCTCCATTTATTGTGTAAATATTATCACTTATTAACCAAACTTACAATGAGTTACCCTGGAAGCCACTTAGGGCCTCGGCCCCCATTGCAAGTCACTTTCTGACACTACAAGTAGATTACCTACCCTAAGCTCATGGAATCATAAATCTCAAAATCATAAAAGATAATCCATAATAAAATCATCAAATATTCATGATAAAAGCATCAAATATCAACAATAAGAATCATCAAATCTCCATGAGCATCCATAAAAGAATCCATAGAAAATCATGACCACAACAGTTCTCTATTGGCAACTAAAGGCATCACTGATAATCATAAGTATCCATTGGTTCTCAATAACCAAAATATATCTCAAGATAAATGGTTCTCAACAAGCAATCAAGAATATCTCAAAATCATACTGATCGAAGATTCCAAAATGGTTGAGTCAAACATGTCACAACATGACATCATCGAGAAATAAATCCACATTTCAATCCGATCATGGCGACTAGAAAGTAATCCAAGGATAACTGATCGATGACTCAAAAATGATTAGCTCAAGTGTCTCATATACATCTCAGCTTCACACATGAAGACTGGTGAACAAATACAAATCGTAAATACAAATATTTCATAGAGCATATGATCACATTACCATGGTTGGGCTTATAAAGATTGAGACCAAATAAGATCAACATGCCAACACATCTTATAACCCCCGAGCCTCTGGTAACAACCTAGGACTAGTCAACACTAGTCAACACAAAAACTCAAAACAAGAAGCATATAAAATACATGATGGAAACATATGTTTTGGTTTACTAAATTCACATAGTTGAATAATGTGTAGGGGTTTTCAGTTTTCTGTTTGCAAGTATACTTTCAAGTGTATAAAGTTATCATTTGACCTGCACGTCAACCCATTTGTTCCCCGATAGCATTACCCTTCCATATTAAGAATTACATTCTAAGAATAACTTAAGGATAAATATTTACTCATTAAATCATTTGCTTTACTTGCTAAGATCCATAGTACTAATTGGATAACTCTTCCTTAATGTTACTTCTACATCTCAACATAATCAAAGGATCATTATTCATTCATAAAAGAACCAATTATCAATCTTCGATTAAGAAGATTATAACTTAATTAAAATGATCAATTTAATTTACCAATTAACATAGGTACATGATTCCATGACTTTTGTCATTTAATAGTTTTCAATTCAATATTACTACGTCTCACCATTAAAACATCTAGGGTTATTATTCAAGTCATGAGAATAAGGCCTATCAACTTTGATATCAATATTTTACAACCTTGTTAAAAGAATCATATCAATTAAATCTTTATTACATAACATAATTATTGATTAAATCTAATTAATTTTAGTTAATTGATTTAATTAGTAATTTCACAACCAAACCATCAACCCAATGAATATTTAGTTGACTAATAACTAAAAGTCAACCATACACAAATGTTCATATTCATAGTTCAATAATAATAACTTGCTAATATTTAATGACAAACTATATTAGAAATCTTATTAATAAATCTATAATGACCACATTCGTCATGTTCCCATTTTTGTTTTAATAATAACAAGTTATAATAAATCTTCAATACCAAGTATTATTATCTCAAATAAGTTTTCTCTATGTACGTTGATTCATTTAATTAATACTCTTCCAAACTATTAACCAATTCAATTTGATTAATATCTTTTACAGTACTTTAATCATTAACTAATCTCCTCTAGATTAACTCTGATCGTATTAATTGATAACTATTTAAACTATTTATACTATTCTTTATTAATAGTTTGTTAGACTCAACAAACATTAATAAATAATAAACTCATCAAAACTATTATTAATCGATCTAGAGAACTTTACATCAGCTTCATTAGCTAACTCTTAATACCATTAAGGTATATCAATAATTTAGTTAATAATATATAACATATTAATAATATCATAGTAATTCAAATTATAACAATGTTATAACAATAACTCCATGTCAATTAAATCTTAATCCATTATCATTAAATTCTCGTAATATAAAATTACCATCTCTAAATTATTTAATATACATTATAAAAAGTCCACTATATAAACTATATTAAAGTCTCTTTTCTTTTAATTTTCTCTCATTTAAAAATCTATTTATTTAGATTGACTAATAATTAGTTACACTTTTTCTACTATTAACTAATCTTAATTAAATTTGATTTAATTAGATTAGATAATAAACCATATAAAACTAATGCATATTAATAAGATTCTAAAAAGAGAAGATTTCAAAAATATCTTTAATTCATTCCATGATTTGATATATTATTTTTGTAAAGTTTAAGGATAAAGAACTCTTGGCTATGGAAAATAGAGAAATATCTGTCTTTGAATAAAACAGTCCCAGTATGACGGCCATATCTCCCTAATGAACTGTTGGATCGGACTAAAATTTAAATATGTTGGAGAGGGCCAAGTTGCGCCAATTCTGACTGGAGCGATCGAATAAATTCGATCTCGATAAAATGTTATGAATGACTGAGTTCGGGTCTATCCAAGGGGTAGCGACAAGGCAATCTATGATGAATTAAGAATTTCCTCTTAAAATGTAATTGTTCTCTAAATTTATCCATTCATCCATCTAATAGGTTTGTCTATATGCATCTGAAAATATAATTTGATAGAAAGATTACACCTAATCATACAAATTTTCAACTTAGAATTTCTATTTTAATTTCAAATCTTGTCTATCTAATTTCACAATATAAATTCGAACCCAAACTCGATTAAGATCTAATTATTTCTCCTTAATTGGATCTAGAATTTTTATATTGTTTTCTTCTCATCCAAATAAAATATCTAGATTCCAATTTCAAATACAGAGAGTATTCAGACACATAAAACAGATATGATGAAGACAAGAAGAGAAAGAGTACAAAGAGAATATGAGAATATCATGAGTGCACCTGGACACTGATACTAATTTTCCATGCCTCAGAAGTCCATAGAAAATCCCTTCCTTCTCCATCATTCATAATTCTTCCAAAAATCCAAGCCGATCGAATCCTCCAAGTGATTAGAAGAGCTAAAAGGAGCATAGAAGCAAGTAGAAAATATATGAGCATATGAATCTTCTCCCATGCATGTAAGCTTTGAAGTTTCTATTTATTTTTTTAGCTTGTAGCTCGAGGCTTCCATTAATGTTGTAGCTTCCATTAAGCTTTTCATTTAAGCTTTTATGAATGCCTAAATATCAAGAGCTCTCAAGAAACCTTTGTAATGCTTCTTGAAACTGCTGAAAGGTGTCACCAACTAAGCATGGGTCTTTTCCAATTATTTTTTGATGAGTCATAGAATTATAGACACCTTGTGCTTAATTGATGCACTAACCCCCGTATTGTTGACACATGTTAATTCCCATGCAAGCTTATAACACAAATAATTTCTATTTAAATTTTATAACTTTTATTTTAATCTTTTATAACTTTTATTATTATTATTTTATTTATTACTTTATTATTATTTTATAATTATTATTAATTTTAATTTCTAATTTTTTTTTATTTAATTCTTTTTCTCGAATAATTCACATTTAATTAATTACAATCAAAATATCAAAGATCATGATATTTTATTAATTTTTTCAAATAAATAATTTATTAATTAAATCTATTTATTAAGACTTAATTAATGAAAAATTCACCATAGACCTCCAAGATAAAATATGAAAACCCATCATAGAACAAATCATACAAAATAAATCTAAAGGGTTAAAAATCACAAAATATGTCATCCGACACATTCAGTGGATATTCAACTCAGATACTTGTCCTAATTTTTCAATTAGGACAAATGACTCAAAATGTTGGGATTTGGACTTGAGAATTTATCTCCCCTCTCTTATCATTGAGATAATGTGATAGGGTACGCTCATCCTGACAATTCAGGGAAGTCGATACTCGGTACCTGCAACTTGCATAAAAATCATGCATGTACAAACACAATATATACTAAACTAAACAGACAATGATAAGAAGTGGTGCATCGTGTAGATCCCGACTAGCAGGTGACTATGACTCCCTTCCTCAACCACATTAGACACACCATACAAAAACAAACACGCAAGGCAAACACACACACCATACACATGTAAGTATGGGGTAAGTATCCATAAGAAAGCACATATGATAATAAATCATCTTACTAATCATCATTAATAATTGAAAGCAATGTAATAATCATCATCAATAATTGTAAACACTAAAAATAATCATCATACATACATGAAATGTAGAGTCTAAGTAATCTCATCATATAATAAACTAAATCTATAGCACAATATCTGATAATCTCAAAAGAATGTTGCTAACCAACAACATAAAACTAGTTCTAAAAGAGTTCAGCAACGATAACAAAATGTGAACTAGGGGCAGGCACTACAACAACTTTATCTTCATCACTTCCTTCATAATACTCTATCAAATCTAAAATTTTAAATACTAGTGAAATATTCAATTTAGTAGCTAACTCCACTTCATACGCATTTTGAAAATTATTCCTTTTCAAATTCTTGCACAATCCAAACTTCTTCATCTTCATCTTACTATATGTACCCATTGGAAAAATGATCTTTCTCAAATGAGCCATGAGTTCATCTCCAATTTGAAATTTGTTAACCCGCTTTTCACATCTACCTTAGCCTTATATTGTGTATTCAACGTTATGATGTGCTTCCTCACCTCCTCATGGATGTTCTTCAAATTTTCACAAAATTCTTCTACTCCAACACTACTTATCTCTCCTTTATCCAACTACCTCAATTTAGAAACATTTTTGGGACTACTCCCATATACAATCTAGAATGGTGATTTACCAATTCTGATGTTGATAGAATTATTATGTGAAAATTGTGCCTATGGTAAAATCATATCTCAGGGTGACCGCAAGAAGTTGGGTTGCAATTTTGCGAAAGTCAGATCTACGAAATTGTACTTCTCCAAAATGGGTACCCATTTCTAAAATTAAGCTTCGAGCACTCGAGCCAAATTTCAAAAATTGGGTACCCAATATTTAACAGTGGATCACATGCTTGAGGTGCTCAAATATCGGGCACCTGACTTTTAAAAAACTGAGTACCCAATTTGTAAGAGTTTATTTAAAATCTTTTTTGGCATTTTTGAGGTCATTTTCATGACCTCAAAAATGGGAGCCCAATTAGAGATGCATACGGGAGCCTGATTTTTAGCCCTACCGACCACCCCCTTGCTACTAGTTTTCGATACATCAAGTATTTTAATATGTTTTATACTATTTTACTTTATTTTTTTCAATTTTTAATTTAATATGTATGTTAATTTATTATTTTTTTCATTTTTAATATACGTAAAATTGTACAAATTTACATTTTTAATGAGTAGATGTTTAATTTTTTGTATTTGTTAATTAAAATATAGTTTCATAAATATTTATTTAAAAAATTATTATTTTAGATGTTTTGAAATGTATTTAATTTATGTATTTATTACAATGCTGAATGATTAGATTAGATGTAAATTCATTGTTTAAACATGTAATTTTACAAATAAATATAACCTCGACCTTTTTTTAACTATAACCTTGACCTAAATTCATTGTTTAAACTATAATCTCGACCTAACCATATAAATAAAACCCTAAACATATATAACTAAGTACTTAATCACATGACAGCCCCCGACAAAGGATCTGGACAAAAAACTTCTAGTATTTAAAATGATTTTACTTCAATTGTATTGTACTTTGTTTCATAGATCAAAATGGATGATGTAAACTATTTAACAAATGTATATTCTTTCAGCATTTCATACCCTGTAACATGTATAGTGGATGATTGTGCATTCCGAATTAATTTGCTAAGTGGCATTCAGAACAAATGTATATATAAATTATTTAAATGGATTGAATTGAAGTAGTTAATATTTTTTCATGTGGATGTGCTATTTAGTTTACTTTTAATGTACTTATAATTATTTTAAAATGAAATGTAAATGTGCTCATTAAGGAGTGCAATCTCTTATGTTTTTTATAAATGTAAATTATTGTATGTATGTTATTGCTTTCTTAGTAAAACTTTTTATTAGTTCTTTGGATCCCTTGGCTGGGCGTCATTTAGGATTAACTATAATGTTAATTTGTATTGAATTTAACTTTAATCATAACCCTTACTATCATCTTAACCTTAATCTTAATTTGCTAAAACCTACACCAAGTAATATATAAATAATTAAATAACTTTCCTATCTTACCTGGAGTACTAATTTTATATTTATGTGGATGACGTGTGTGTGTGTGTGTGTGTGTGTGTGTGTGTGTGTGTGTGTGTGTGTGTGTGTGTGTGTGTGTGTGTGTTTCTTTTTAAATGTATTCACATACTACATGTACATGTTTAAATTTAAATATTGTTAATGTATGTAAATGTGTATTACTATCCATAATTTATTTTATGTAAACATGTGTTTGTAGTAAATATATTAATTTTAAATAACCACACATGTACACACACACACACACACACACATATGTATGTTAAAATTGAAACATATGTATTAGTTTTTAATAAATTTGATAACTATCCATGATATTTAAACTAGACTTTAATCCTACAAACATAACCTTAAATTGCTAATATTCTAAACCCTAAGCATTGATAAGCTCTAACTCTAAATTTCAAACTAGAATCCTAACTAGATCAACCTAAATACTAACTTCCCAATACTTGAACCCTACTCCTAACTATATTAAGTTAGTTCCATAATCTAAACTAGTTCCCTAATCATAACCATAACCATAACTTTAATTTCTTGATATTAAGCCCTAGTCCTTAATGTTAAACCACATTCCTAAATACTAGATATGTTGGAATAATGATACATTTGTCATTAGTTACAACACTTATTTGATTTTGAATGCTTACTGAGTTCATCACTCAGTTTACAGTTCATATCGAGCATTCGTTGGTTACCAAGTATGTTCAACAGTGTTTACCAAGTCAGAAAGGTAAACAAAGGTTTTAGTGTTTACCGAGTCAGTAAGGTAAACGAAAGTTTTTGGTGTTTACCGAGTCAAGAAGGTAAACAAAGGTTTTAATGTTTACCGATTCAGAAAGGTAAATGAAGGATTTAGTATTTACCGAGTCAAGAAGGTAAATAAAGGTTTCAGTGATTACCAAGACAAAAAGGTAAAAGAAGTATTCAGTGCTTACCAAGTGAATCGAAGGAGTTAGTTTCTACCGAGTGACACAATTTTTACCGAGTCACTAGTGGTTACCAAGTTCCAAGCTACTCAGAGTGATTAGTATGGACCGAGCCCCTACCTCTACCGAGTGCATGATGATGCCGTTTAATGTAGTGGATGCCGAGTGTCAGAAGGTCACCGAGTGAGTTTGAGGAACTTGAGTTTTCTACTATCTGGCCGACTCAGTAATGTTTTGTCCACTTATGTTTGGCCGACCTTGTTGCTGTAAATATTGGAATGGTATATATGTAATGTATTGTGCCATTTGCAATATAAGAAAATAGATATGATGAAGAGAAGTAACAGTGAAGTAAGAGCGAATTGAAAGAGAATCAGTAGCGGAGTATTCAATAAGGTTATCAAGGAGCAGCAAAGATATATCCATCACATCAAGTGATTAGTACATAAGATCTAATCAGTAAACCAGTTGCAACCAGATCCACTGCTTCATCCTAACAAGTGAATCAGTTTTGTAAATCCTTTAACAGGGTAGACTTAATAGTCTTTTGTAAATCTCCTAACAGAGTTCATACTTCATTGTATGTTTGTAAATCCTCTAACAAGGTGGATCTAGTAGTCCTACTTGCTCCTAATAGGGCAGATCACCAGAAGTGATCACTGTAAGCCTTAACCGGCCAACTTTATACTGCAGTATTGAAGTTTCGTGGGCATCATCCCCACCCCAGTTTTACTTTCAATTTGAAAGGATTTCGGGTCACCAAATCAGTGTGTTAATCTTTTTCATGCATAGAGTAAAGTAGATGAATGAATGGTGAATTTGTTATTATGCTGAATTGGTTTAAATTTTAAAGCTTTCTGATTCACCCCTCCCCTCTCAGTAACCTTGTTAGTCCTGAATATTTCCAACAAGATATAGGCTAATCCTAATCCAAACTTGCAAGATCTTTAATATTAAAATCTATCAACCCTAATTTTAAATCATATGATCTTAAATCCAAAACCTAATCCTATATATAATTCTAGAGTTCTCCTAAGATGTAATAATTTTAACTCTAATTTCAAGTAGATATCTAGAACTTGATGTAAATTTGTGTGCCCTAACCCTACTAAGGTGAATAATCAAATGCCTAAATTAAATTATAAGCCTAATCCTAAATTATAAGCCCTAATTAGACCTAGTGAAGTTAAACTTAGTGAACCCCAAGATCCTAAAAATTCATGTAATATACAAAATCCAAAATCGTAAGGTCTAAGTCAAGGACATAATCTTGAATTTCTAAGCAAATCCTTAAATTATTTAAGCATGTTATCCCATAGGTCATACTATAGGTCCTAATCCTATTATCCTAATTGCTAAAATCCAATCAAAACTAGTAAAATCTAATATTAAAAGCTCTCAACCCCATTTAAATCTTAATCTTAATTCCATTTAAATCCTTACTCCTAAGCTCATTATTTACTTAATTATATAATCCTAGAACCATGATGTACTAACACATGTATGAAAATTATCTAGACATGTGACTATTTAAGTTTAAAAACTTACAATCCCTATTAAGACTTGATTTTAGGAATCATGTAATATCTAATTAGGAGGGTATTGAAGCACTCTAACACCCCAATCCCTAACTAGATAATTATGTTAGGGTGGACTAATTTCTATTTATCTTGGGTTGGAAGTGCCTAATTTTACTATCAATTTTTTTGGTTAGAACACGATGATAGTTCAAAATGATTTAGAAGATAGGGATAAAATAAAAACCATTATTCCAAGTGATAAACCCATTTCTATCATAAATCAGCTCCTCCATCCAAAAAATTAGTAATGAGAAATTCCTACGTCAAGTAATCAATGGAGGGCTCATAAAATTGATCCCCAAGGGAAGATAAGAATCTCATTAAAAATTAGAGATAGGACACTCCTAAATACATATCATACAAAATTATTGCCAAGGTCTTAGGCTCTATACTAGAAGATATCCTACCCAAGATCATTAACCCTACACAAAAGTGTTTTGTTAAGGATATTTATGCATATTGGAGAACTTGATAACCTATTGGAAGACTTTGGATTCGAAAACATTTCTAGGATAGAGTGTAGGCATGCTCAAGTAATTGATTATGAAAATGTCTACAAAAGGGTGGAATGGAGTTTCACCATGATGATGTTGCAAGCCCTCCATCCATATTATGTCAAATGGTGTCCTCTCTTATGATTGGTGCTAGGGTTTTAGTAAAGAAATTAATGGGGTTAGATCATAATTAATAAGCATCTAACATACATAGTTTGTTGATAACATTTGTATTCTTTTTAAGCTACAAGAGCGCAACATGAGTCATTTAATGATCAAATTGGACCTCTTTTCTTTGTATCGGGTAGTAAGATTTATGTCTCTACATATATCTTATTGGGGCTAAATATTGAGTCCCCTGCCTTGTGTAGTAAATATGGTATTGGATGGAGATTTCATAATTAAGTGGTTAGGTACCTAGGGATTCCTTTTGTAGTAAACTGTAACATATAAATGAAATGTTTCTTTATATCAACAAGAAAATCTTTGGAAAACTCAACAACTGGAACTCTAATTATCTCAGTTTGGTTGGTAATATTCAAGTACGTTAAAAGATTCTCTCCTCATATTGGGTGTAAGTTTCTCTTCTTCCTACCCATTTTACCTAAATATAATTCTAACTAAAACCATAATCCTAGGTAAGTTCCCTAACATTAAAGGACCGTAATCATTATAATAATCTTAAGCTTAGCCATCATGAAAATTGTTAACATAACAAAATTGTAAACCATAGCCTTCTCATAATCTTAACTTTGTTTCATCCTTAAATGAACATGTATAATCCATAATGAGTTCATACAATCCCCCAGTGTCACAAAATAAGTGTACATGAAAGCAAAATTAGCTTGGTGGCTCCTATTTTAGGAAAAGAAACCTTGAATTAACCTAGATATATTTTTTTGGACTATTATTTTATGATTAGACTTAAAAAATTTGTATTTAACGTTAAATTTGAGTTAAGTGTTTAACTTTATTTATTTAATCCATATGATTTTAATAAAGATATGTGCATTTATATAGATCTAGTTGATAAATTTTAGATTTAAATTTTATTAAATAGTAATTTTGTAATGTTTTATGTTGTGATGTATTTTTGTCATGTTTTAAATGTTTTATGTTGTTTAAACATATATGCAGATTATATTTGATGGACCCACTACCACCCCCTCCCCCTCCCATACCCCACCCCTCCCCCCTCCTCCACCCCCTCCACCTCCATGTCCATGTCCACCTCCACCTCCACCTCCACCTCCACCCACATCTCCACCACCCACCACAGATGAGCTCTGTGAGACCATGAGGCATAACCTCAATGACATCATGCGTGATATAGAGGCTATCTGACATGAGAGGCACCCCCCCCCCCTCCCTCACCTACTACATATTGAAAATAGCATGCAAGGCATGATTGACTCCATCCATCATTTTGATTTAGACATTGATTCATTTAGATCATGGAGGGAAAGCATATGTGCCTTCTACCCTGACAGCTTATCATACAGAGAGGTTTATAACCTGCATATAGGTAAAGGGAATTTTCAACATTATTTTGTAAACCCTAAGATGGGTGAAGCAATTAGTGATAAGAAGCCTTGCATTTCCATTAGGTGGTGTACACATCCATGCATATCAACACATTTTTGGGAGTGGTGGTGGATGGTATCTGACCATCCACCACACGTTAACCATGAGGTACCCATGTACTTCATTAGGAATTTATGGGCTGAGTTTGAGTTGGGTTTGAAAACCAACTATTTTTATATGAAAGCATTTCAGGGGGTTGGTAGAGGGATGCCTTAGGATAGGCCTGGGGAAAAGTTGAGTGATAGAACAAGAAACTGTAGGTGAGCTAAGCCCTTTGTACCTCTTCTTGCGCCTGTTGTGCCTGCTCCTCACCATCATCAAGCTATTTCATCTGCTTTTACCCATTTCAGTGCTCTTTTGAGAAATTTAGTACAATAGTGGATGTAGGCGGTACATGTTCCTCCACTTGGACATGTTTGTACTAGCTGTGGAGGCATATGCACAGGCCCCCAGAGCGATCCTAGTGTAGCACACGATGGCCATTATGCTGAGGGTGAAGATTTTGATGATGATGCATACGCTGCCCATGGTGATGGTAGTGATGAGATAGACATGTCATCATTTGTTGACCTTATGCAGCAGAGAGAGCCTAGAGAGAGTCAACAGCAGTAGGTAAAATTTTAATTTCAATATATAAATATAAAGTACACATAATTATTTACTTTCTACATACATGTGTAATTGTATTAACTATATTAATTTGTACTTTTGAAATAACAGAGGATGAATGATACTGTTCCTCCTAGGAGGCAATATAGTTTTTTTTTGAGACCTACAGACATTGGCGTCCCTTATACGATATGCACTTTGAATTACACTATAAAAATGTACATTCAAATTTGAATTTAATAAGATGTGCTCATATGTTCTTTTTATCTAATTTTTTAGGGATTGTCTGCATCTACACATATTGATGTTAGTACAAGTCCTACTCCAGTTACCAGTGAAGCATAACCTCAAATACATACTGTATGAACTTTTGACTAAAGACAAATAATTTGTATTATTTTTATGTATGTACATTATTATTAACTTATAATCTAAACAATTTTGACTCATATGTATATATATTTTATGTGTTTTGATTTTACAAATAGGAGCCATATCATACTCATCCATGCAAGCCTTGGTATAGTCTATTTTTGACTCCATCTTATGATTATCGTGCTAGCATACCTATAGACACATCTGTGACATTGGCTACCACTTAGGTATGATATATATATTATATATACATGTTAAATTTATAGTGTATAAAAAATGTAGTGTACAAATTATGTACTTTGTAATTATTCATGTATATTTAATTTTGACTAAACGTTTATGTACCAATAATTTTAGGACTACGTCACCACGAGTGTTGCTGAGAGCATAGGACTTAGCCAGATGGAGGTACCTACATCATCATTTGAGGTCAATATTGTGATTTATGTACATAATGTATAGTTCATTATGCTCTAAAATCAAATTTAAAAAATGTATGTATTGTAAATTATAGGACCTCACCATTACTGCATTTGGTAGTTTTGAAAGTGCACCTCCTCCCATTATTGGGGGACACCCATCTCATGTGGTATAATTTAATTTATTATGTAGTGAATATTTAATTTATTTGCAAGATAGATTTTGAAACCCATTTCAATTAAGCATGTACATGATGAGACGTGCCTCATGTTACACAGGGTGATACATCTACCTCATAGGGTGTTCGACATGACGAGATGACTCATATTACACATGATGATCCATATAAGTCCTCTTTGCATTGAGTAAAGAGGACATTTGATTAGATATATTAGGTCTTGTTGGCACCTATAGATTGTGTTTTTATGATATATATTATTTATGATGTATACACTTTGTGTTAGGATAGTTAAAACTATATGTTAGACCATGTATTTTTTCACTTCATAGATCATGTTATGATGTATGTTAGACCATGCACTATTTTTTTACAACTTCTTATCATGCTTGTGTATCTAGTATATATTATTATGTTTCACCATGTTTTAAATATATTCAAACCATTTTCTTTATTTTGACATATTTTATTCATGAACATATGACACATTTTGTATGTATATATGCAAGATGAACAATAATTTTAACTATCTATAGAGCATTATTGGATAAATATCACATCAAATTTATGCATTGAGATTCATACAAATAAAATTGACCTACTAAATTAAAAAATGTATTGATAACATATCTAACAATGTATCATAAGTGATCTTAATGTGTTGTTTGGTAATGTAAGACTCATTATCACCTAATAAGACCTATTATGTGGTAGTAAACATATGAATACCTATCATAACCTATAATAGACATAACATTACCTATTAGGACTCCTATGTCCCCTTAAGACACACGTGTATGGATAATGTACCTAACAATGTATCATAAGTGATCTTAATGTGTTGTTTGTTAATGTAAGACTCATTATCACCTAATAAGACCTATTATGTGGTAGTAAACATATGAATACCTATCATAACCTATAACAAACATAATGACCTATTAGGACTCCCATGTCCCCTTAAGACACACATGTATGGATAACGTACCTAAGAATGTATCATAAGTGATCTTAATGTGTTGTTTGGTAATGTAAGATATAATAAATACAATGAATACAATGAGTAATGATCTAACAAATAATCAATACAATGAGTAATGATCTTTAAATTATCATGTGCAAGTGACTTGTTTTTAATATTACAATCAATAGTAATTTGAAACTTCAAACACACATTAATTTAAACATGCTTGAATGTAAAAGTAATGGAACAAAATAGGAGGTCATTACTTAAATTGACAATTAATTTATAATTTATCAAATGCATACCTTTAACTTTCAAATAGAAGTAAACTCTCATTTTTGAATTAGTTTGTACAGTTACATATTTTCACAATATATGTAAGACAATGTCAATGATATATTTATAGTTCAATGAACTCATTTGAAACATAAAATTGGTTCAACACATCTCTTCAAATGAGGTCTTGTAAAATAAAAATGTAAAACAAAAATACACATGTTAATAAACACATAAATTAATATTCAAGGTATCTGAACTATGTAAATATATGTGTAATTTGTATGTACTTACTATGTGAAATTGCACAAGATGTTGATGTTTGATCCACTTTAACTTTTAAATTTGCATAAATTGTAATTGAGACCTGAATAAGAGGTATATAAGTTCTCTAAATTGGTATAGACAACACAAACATACATGTAATTAAATTATATAAGTACATATATATAAAAATTATAAAATAATGAAAAAGCTTACATGTGTTTGATTTAAATGTAGTCATCCCACTATACCATTGGCATCCTCTCTCTTTTGCAATGCATCTATGATTGTCTCATGCTCATCCATTGAAATTTTCCATAATACCTTATTGGCAAGTCTCCCTTTGTATCTTTGTAATTTGATATTTGTTACCACAACCAAATGAGAATAGTGTAAATTATTCTTTTCGGTTTGGTAGTCTTCAAATACTAGCAAACCATTTCTTCTTGTTAGGTATCTACATAGCCAAGTGCCAGCTACAACGAAAGACTTGATTGGATACTCAAAAACATAATTGTCTACTTGATGACATGTCAATTTTTTCTTAGGTTCCACACATCTAGCTAGCCAGTACTTAGTCTGTTCATCATTATTACTAGGTGCAATAAAAACATAAACATGTCCTACAAGATAAGATAAAGTATAGAAACACTTTAATCACATGAGTGTACATATGCAAATTATATAAATTGAAGCATGAGATCATAAAAAAATTTAATTAAATTGTGCATACTAGGTTCTATGAGGTCTGAAATACGATCACAGTCTTCTGATGCAAAAGTAACATTCTGGCCTTCATTTAATATATCATCTTCAAAATGCATTTTAGTAGGTGCTAATGATCTTTGTTGCCAATCTTCAACCCATTCAGTATTCTCACATTCTTCCCATTTACCGGCAAGACAAAATTGACAAAAACAAGCAAGCTCCCTAGTCCATAGAGTCCAAATGTTAGAATCTGAACTCCTAAATGAATGCCATTTAGCTGACCCACTAATTGTATCACAATCATATCTTGAAGGCATATTATTTTCTTCAACTAGGTAGAAGAAATGTTTGATTGTAGAGTTTTGAATTGATCCCGTGTATAAATATTTGTTATACCATTCGACAATCTAATGTGCATTTTGGAATTTTATCTTTTTCCTCAAATTTTAATTGCTCTCTACTAAGGGCTCTCTTCACGCATGCACCAGCACCATCATGTTCTCCTTTACCATGTCCAACCTCAAAAAAACTCCAAACATGTTGGATTTTAGTTTTCCTATGTGTCCTACTCAACCAATAAAACATTTTAGCATTCTTGAATTATCCTGTACAATTATCTAACCATATCCAATGTTCTGTCATTTGAATTTGTCTCTCTTTTAAATTATCATAAAAGACCTTGAAACAGTATTGGACAAACTCAAATGAATGGAGTTTATTATCACTTAAATAAAAATGGTACTCTCTCAATATTTTTTTATCCTCCTCTGTACTATCAGGTGCATGCCTATAAACTATATGAACATAAATTTCTGCTTGCACTAAATTGTAATATTGTGGTTGTACCTCTTCTTGTGGTGCAAGTGTGTAGTTCTCTGCAAAGTCAAAAATTGAAAGTATAGTACCAATAGGAAATGTATTCTTACATATGCAAAATTGTCCATCAAGCCATCTAAAATATTGAGAGTGTTTAACATATTTTGGTATGATCACAATCTTAAACTAATCCATAAATGCATGACAACTAACTTTACCTATAACTAGATCATGCCTTCTTCCAATCTTCCCATCCTTCAATGGATATTCAATAGTTTTAAATCTTTTTACCTCAACTAATTGTTGTCCAAAAGTAGTCAAAGCATTTTCATGCAAACATTCATCTAACAAAGAAAGATTGCCAGACATATCACATGCACTAGAAAGACATGCATTGAAAAGAAAGTATTGATCATTAGGTGGCTTACAAAACAAACTTGATATGAAATATTTTATAGTTTGAGGTGGTATTTTTATACCACATTCTTGCAACATTTCTTTACTATGCATGGTACCATGAATAGATCGAAATACATCATAATGGTAACGAAATTGAATATAAGTTTTACAACAACATGTGATTCTTTCCTTGTTATTCCTTACATACCATGGTTTATACTTTTCAAAAGATCTTTGACTAATGGTAATATTTAATACCTTACCATCTACAATTTTTTTAAACAATTTAGTTTGAGTCATGTCCAAAAGGTGTTTAGGATGTGGATCACATATTTTTGACCCAATTCTCAATTTAAGAACATCTCTTGAATTAGGTGATACTCTTGTATTATCATGCCAAAAAATTTCAATCGAACTTTCGACTTCACTAATAAATTTCATATCACATCTTGGGAGTCTACCACTAGAAGTCCATAAAATATTTGCTAGATCACATTCAAATTTAACCCTTCTCTTTACAGCTCTTTCTAAAGTCTTACGATTCACATTAAGATATCCACTTATGTTTCTAATCAATCTTTTGTCAAATGTTAATTTGTTAACTAAAGCTGTTGTTATTGCTCGTTGTGTTGCATTCTTATCTTTAGATCGACTTCTCTTTTTGATAACATCAAAGGCACTAGCAATAGTGGATACAACTTGTTTTAAAGACTCATTTCTATTCATGGGTTTTGCATACATTCCCAACCTTCTCATTACTTTTTGCATTTTAGACATTTTAATTAGTTGCAACATTAGCTGAAATTGAAACCCAAATTTCTTATTATAAAACAAATGCCTATACAATCTATTAGCATGTCTCCTAATTTGTCTCCATGAAACCAATCCCTAATGATTATCTAACACATCATTAGGAATATGAAAATTATGTTCAAACACTTTACTATCATCCTGATATGTTTGTTTAGTAGTTGGTGTTTCTATGTCTACATTCATGCAATTTTTATTTTCAGACACTTTACTATTTTCACTGTTATTTGGGATTTGAATATCATTTTCAATTTTTTTGGTATTTCTTTCAGGGCAGGCATTTCAATTGGAGTGTTTTGTGCATGATCATTTGACAATTGCTTCTCATGAAGAAAATCTGAATTGTTTAAATCATAATCTGCTTCTAAAAAATCACCAATTTCATCATGAGAGAAAATTTGAGGGTTTGGAGACACACCTGTATTGAATGCATGATTAGAATGTGCACCTAAATTTTCTTGTATTGGGTTCTCTTCTTTGACCTCTTCATCCATCATGGTATCCTCAATGTCTTTCTCCTTTGAAACATTGTTCAAGTCTCCAATTCTCTATCTTCTGTCTCATTGACATTGTGCTTCATTCTCTTTATCTGCTGCAATCTCCTCATCTGTCAAAACTTTTGCTTTCTTCTTTCTTCATAGAATTCACTATTTCGGATTGAAACTATTATTCAATCATTTCAATCATTGAAATTTGGTCGGCAGGGCAGCTTTTGGGGCCCAACAGGTACATTAGAAATTGGTACCCGATTGCTTAAAAATTTGGCACCTGATTCTTTAAAAGTCGAGCAGCCGATTCTTTAAAAATTGGGTACCCCATTTTAAAAAGAATCGGGTACCCAATTTTTAAATAGTCGGGTACAATGGTTCATAGCAATCAGGCACCTGATTTTTGAATTACAAATCGGGTGCCCGATTCTTGAGACATGAGTGGGAATTTGGTATGGCTCTCGACTTTTGCATGGTGTTTTTCCTTTGGGAAAGGCATGGCATAGGCTTGGTCCCACCAAGCCATGCCTTTATGATCCTTTTTTTTCTAAGGCATTTAATTAAAAATTTCTAGTATTATCGTAATTTTTTTATAGTCATTCCCATTGAATTTTTTGACGAGACAAAAACCCATTATAGGCCTTACTGTTCTGATTTCAAAAATGTAAATTTTATAGTGTTATTAGTTTATTTTCTATTTTTCCATTATTTATTAATCAAAACTATCTCCTAAATGTTGAAAAGTGACATTCACTAAAACTTTACTAACTTTTTTATTTTATAATTTTTCTTAAATTAATTTATATGTCATTAATCTACATAAAATTCTTTTGATGTTAAAAAAAAATGAAAACAGTGAGATTTTGATCAAATTATGTGGTCTGTACACGAGAGGTTTTAAAATTTACTTTTATAGCCAATTAATAATTAATAATAATAAAATTATTCAATAAAAAATTAAGGAAAAATATTGTCATCAATCTTAGGTGTATTAGGTAACTCCCTTAAAAGGATTTGCAAAAATTCATTTATTTGTGTCAAATTATGATGTTCGTACATGAGCGTGGTATGGTCCTGAAATAGGCATTTTGAAAAAGTGGTTTTTTAAATATCCATACCAAAAAAATAATCTATCATATCAGTATACAAATAAATTATATATTCAAAAACTAGATTTCGAATACTAAAAATTTTATTTTTGGAATTTTTTTATATTCAATCTCCAAATACCTAAAATTTTGACATCAATTGACAAAAAAATTCAAAACTAGAAAAACGCTTCCACTTTTTGGCCAAAAGTGAGACCCAATCTCTTGCACTGACCCCCAATCCTTTTGGTTTATCCTGAACCAAACATCTCAACATGTTTCCCAAACTATGATTCACAACTTCTATCTCTCCATCAATATGTGGATGATGTGATGAACTAAACTTGAACGCTATCTTGAATTTCTTCCACAATGTATGCCAAAAATACCAAACAAATTTGGTATTTCAATCTAAAACTATACTCCTGGGAAGACTATGTAGTCTCACCACTACCCTAAAAAATAATTTTGCCACATGAATAGCATCACTTGTCTTCTTTCAAGGAATAAAATGTGCCATCTTTGAAAACCTATCAACCAACACAAAAATAGAATCATGCTTTCTTTGTCCTCAGTAATCCAAGAATAAAATCTATGTTGACACCTTCCCATGGTTTCTTTGGTATAGGTAATGGCTGATACAACCATGTATTCTGCTTCACTTCTTTTTCCATTTGACATACTCTACAACTTTGTACAAACTTCATCACATGTTGTTGCAATTGCGGTCAGTAATAATTCTTAGCACCCAAAGCTACAGTTTTATCTCTACCAAAATGTCCAACCAATCCTCCACTATGATTATCCTTGATGAGATTCTCTCTCATTGAACTTTTGGGAATGCACAACTAGCTACTTTTAAACAACATACTATCTTGGATCATGAAATCCAACCACTTTGTCCTATCAAGTGTAACAAGTTCTATATAATACTTCCATGCTTCACCAAAATCATGATCATCTGGATATAAAGGACTGAGTTCCTTGAACCCAACCACCTCTATCTACATTTTTGTCAACAAAAGTTGTCTTCTACTAAGATCTTATGCAACTCTATTAGACTTCCCACTCCTATGTTTCAAAACAAATGTATAACTCTGCAAAAAATAAACCTACTTCAAATGCCTTTGGTTCAATTTTCCTTGACTATTCAAATATTGCAAAGCTTGATGGTCAGTATACAAAAAAAAAATCCTTAGGAAGAAGATAGTGTCTCCACTTCTTGAATGCTTAAACTATGTCATAAAATTCTTGATCATAAACACAATATAATCTTTTTGCATCATTCAACTTCTCACTAAAATAATCAATAGGCCTACCTTCTTGGCTCATAACAGCTCCTATTATACTACCATTCACATCATAGTCTACTTGAAACACCTTGTTAAAATCTAGAAATGCTAAAATAGGTTACTCTTTAACTTTCTATTTCAACATATTAAAACTCTTATATGCTCCTATAGTCCACTTAAACTCTTTCCTATCCCCTCTCATTGTTTCAGTCAAGGGTCCACAAATACTACTAAAACCTCTAATGAACTTTCTATGAGAACTAGCTAGTCCATGAAAAGATCTTACATCTATCACACTCCATGGAGTAGGCCATAAACAAGGATAACCTTCACTTCCTCCAGGTCCATTTTTAAAACTTCTACTAAGACTATGAATCCCAAATACACCAACTCATTTACAAAATAACACTTCTTCAGATTTATTGACAACTTTTCTTCCCTCAACTTATCAAACACCTTCCAAATATGAACCAAATGCTCCACTAAATTCTTACTAAAGATCAATATATCATCTAGTTAAATAATGACAAATACCCAAAAACTCCTTCAGTACCTCATTCATAATCTACATGAAAGTGCTTGGTACATTGGTTAGCCCAAAAGGCATGACTAAGCACTCATACAATCCTTCTTTAGTCTTGAAAGTAATCTTCCACTCATCACCTTCTTTGATTTGAATCTAACGGTACCCACTCTTTAGATATATCTTTATGAAATAATTAGCTCCACTCAAACAATCCATAATATCATCCATCCTTGGTAGTGGAAATCTATACTTGATTGTGATCTTCTTGTTAGCACATAAATCTATGCACATCCTTCATTTTCCATTCTTCTCTAGGGCTAATACTACTAATATAGCACATGGTCTCAAAATCTCTTGAATCATCCCCTTTTGCAATAAATCATGAACTTGTCTATTCAACTCTTTACTTTCTACTAGTGTCACTCTATGTGCTTCCTTGTTTGGCAAACGGGCTCTTGGAACAAAATCCATTTGGTTACTAATCTTCTTCATTGTGGGCAATCTATTAGGTACATTATCTAATACAATATCAAAAAACTCTCCCAACATATTTGAAACTTTTGCAGGTACCTCCTCTACTTCTTCTTTACTATCTTTTGGGATTATTGCAAAACACATATGTTCATGCTTCATACCTTTGAGAAACTTTTTTTCATCAAAAAAACATATTCTAGAAACACTACATACCTTATCTTCTTTCTCCTTGAATGACTTCAACTTATGTTTCACTCCATCCTTGGTTAGAATGTAGGGATTTACTCACACATTGTGTATAATATGTCTGTCAAACTACCATGGCCTAACCAACAACATATGAAATATATCCATAGGTATGATATTGAAAAGCACCTCATTTTGGTAGCTTCTAGTCTTGAACTTCACTAAGCATTGCTCATTGACCGTGACCTTGTGGTCATCTTGCATCCAAGAAATACATTATGAACATAGGTGTTTCTATCTCTTTAGCTTTAACTTGGTGACCATGATTTCTAACACTTGATTGTTGGTACTTCTAACATCAATGATCACATCAAAACACTTATCTTCACATTTGTACCTTGTGTGAAACAAGCTCCTTCTTTTATCAAGTTCATTCTCACCACTTAGCAGGACACTTCTATTAACTAGGACTTCTCCTCTTTCAGAATCTTTACAATGTGAAGATTTGGCATCTTCATCAACATGTGCAACTCTAGCCTAACCTTCTATTCTTTGATCTATCCTTGCTTGGCACTAGGTACATTCAAATGCTCTATGCCCTTCTTCTCCATAGTAAAAACATTTCCCATGGAAGCCTTCTCTTCTAGATCCTTATCCTCTACCTCGTCCTCTTTGATATCTTTTATTTTTATCATGGAAATGATTGGAATTGTTTCCCCTATGGTTTTGACTACTCTTCCAACTTCATCCTTGTACTTCTAGTCATCATTATGACCACCATAAGATCATCCACCAGATCTTCCACCGCAACCTCTTCAACTATTCTTGTTGTCAAAATTCTCATTTAGTTTCTCCTAAACTCTTAGGGAAAACTACTATGCCTCCTTGAAACTATTCATTCAAACTAGACTCAGCTCATCCTAAATACTTGGCCTTAACCCATTGAGATAATGAGTGAGTTTCTCCTTATCAACTTTTGCATGACTAGTTCTAATAAAAACTTGGTAGAACTCTTTGGTATACTCTTGAATATATTTTTTTCTTGCTTCAAACCTTGCATCTACTCTAATAGATCGAGCTCATAATCTATGAGAATGAATTATCACTTTAATTTAGCTATTATCTGACCCATCTAGTGATTTTGTCCTTTCCATTTCTATTTTGCTTCAACTGAACCTCTTCCCACTACATCTTTGTGTATCTAGTTCATTTATCCAATCGATTAGCTCCTCCAAGTTAAGATTTTCCAAAAATGTGGGAACCTCAAACTTAGGTCTTTTTCCAATCTTGGAGATCATGGCCTAAAAATCCTCTCTTCCTTTGAGTTTAGAACAACCTCTACTTTGACATTTTCTTCTACTTTGTCCTCATCCTTACTTTCATTTCTTATAGGAAGATTCATTACTCTATACATTTCTTCTTCCAATGCTTGTATTTTTCTTTGGAGGGCTCTAAAACCCTTAGGTTTAACACCTACAACTCTTCTTCCACACTTTCTTTGTGGAGGCATTTTTCATGCTTCTGCTGAAACCCTAGTGCAAACTTCCTCACAAATAGAAATCTATCTACATTCTTAGCCCAAACCATGTTCTTGGTACGAACTGCCTCACAATCGATGATTTGTCCACGCACTCAAGAATTCTAGCTCTAATACCACTTGATGAGGGGTGCTCCCTTTGATACCATAAACCATAATAGAAAAAAAAGAAACAATAGCAAATGTGAGAACAAAATATGGACTTCATATTTGTGTTACAAATTTAAAATTATAGAATTCACAAGTAAAATATGCTAACCCACATGGGTGCCTTCATTACAATAATCTACGAGACAAGTTGTGAACTCTCACCTAGAGTTTTCTTAGACAATGTTCGGGCCTTTCTTAAATAGGCAATTTTATACCCTCTAGGAAGGTTTTAGATGCTCAAACTTAATACCTAGGGTTGACAAACCCTTAGGTAACCATACATATAGAGTCAACTAAATAGATTTTTGACAAATTATTTTATATATTTTGGTAGCCCAACTTTAGAAGGCCATAACTCTCAAAACATTGCTCCGATTTGCAATTATAATTGCTTTTTAAAAATGCCAACTTCTGATCTATAGGTTCAAAATTTCTGAAGTACCCTTTCATATAGTTTTTGGGCCTCATCTGAGAACTTTAATGCCTCTAACAGTGAACATGAATATTTTTCCACCAAAAATTTGCAATAACTTTTCCAATACTTAAGTTGGAGAAATGAGACTTTTATGGTAGGCTTATAATTCCAAAATGAACCTTCATTTAGAAAATGAGAACTTTGTGAGCTCATATGAAAAACTTACTAAAAATAGCAAGTTCCCATAAATAGTAACCACCTTGTCTACTAGTCCTTATTAAAATAGAAAAGACTGAAAATAAAATATTTTTGGGTGATGCAAGATTGTTCTTACACCTAGGATGCTCCTACATCAACAAGCCTAAGACAGATCTAGGGAAAGAAAATCATAAACCACTAGTGTTCAAAACCAATTAAAGTGGGTGAGACAAAAATAATTTTGTCTCTTTGTTAGATCTCAAACTAATTTGAACCTTGATTATAAAGGACTCAAATAAAAAAAAATTAATCCTTTATCAAAATAATTTTTAAATTAAAGATTAATCTAACTTGCGCTAATTAGCTAACACAAGATTTCAACCAAAATAGCGAACTAATTGATCAAACAACTTTTATAGTGTTAATGCCTCAACCCTATAACTCAAATGTCCAAGGAGAGTTTAAACATGATACCACAGTTCAAAAACTAAGACTCTAAAAACCAATTTTTTTTGACATGAAGAAAAATTTGTAAAATATAACCACTTTAATAATAAATTATAATCAATAATAAATGAGTTTTATGCAACAAGCATAAAATGATTTTTTTGTGGATCTAGGGACAATGCTGAAACAAACAACCTCACAAGGCACACCATTTCATTTGAAGTTAAAAGATTTTATTATAAAAAAAAAGTCTAACATTTTTGGAATGGTAATATATATTTTGATGCATGACCAAAGACATAAAAATATCATGTTAGTAGAAAGTGTTAGAAGGAAAAAATGATGACCATAAACCTCTTCAAATTTGATATTGATAATTTGTTTAGAATAGATTTTATTTTGAATACTTAATGGCTCACAAAGTCTTTTATGGATGAAGCTATGTAAAAGGTATATCTTATAAGCCCCATTAGTGAAGTTTGCAATGAAAATTGGCTAAGGTCACACCCATGCATATAAATGGCATGATTTAAATATTATAGAGTATAAGATGACAAAGTCAATTATTTTTAAACATAAAACTCAAATTTATAATTTCAGAATGTAACCTTAATAAATGTTAGAATAAAATCTTCTAATAAAAGGTATGCCAAAGAGTTCACTAGAATATATGGAATATGAAACAATCAAAAAATATCATTTAGCCATAATAGATAGGACCTTGAGGAAGTCAAACACATTGTACTTGGAGCCTATTAATCATTTTGATAATGGATAGTACTGGAGACCCCATTATACTAAATATAATACTATCATCATTAATTAAAACTAAACATCACTTGGAAAAGGATTCATTAGGAACTTCTAGGACTCGAATTGAAATATAATTAAACTTCTAAATATAAGATAAGGTTTAGGCAATTTTTGGGAAAGGTAAAACAATGTTGCAGTGCTTAAATAAACCTTAATGTAAGCCATCAAGTTAACTAATAAAACCGGTTACTTTAGATCAAAGATTCTCTAGAATTTATTACATATCGATTGATACAAAAACTAACAATAGATGAATCAATACTCCATTTAGTAATCTATTATAATATCTTACAATTATACAAAAGAAAGAAAAGTAATAAACTTGAAGAAAGATTCTAATTTTGCATGGTTATTACACATGTAAGTAAGAGGTTTCTAGAAACATGGAAAATAACATTCGGTATCTAGAAGAATAGATGAAAAATTTATCTTGTACCATCTTCCTCCAAATAATCCTATCCTCACAAGATCAATACTAAAATGTAAACATTGTGTTCCAAAATTTAAGACTCGAATCCAACATAATATATAATCCTTCAAAATCCTACAAAGAAGCTCTTTGATTTCAATTTTTAGGGTCAAATAATACTCACCTCCTACCATTTTCTTATAAAGCATTAAAATATCCCACTATCCCTAAGTGAGGAACTCTCTAAATGCTACATAAGATAACCAATAAACAAAATAACACAAAAAAATACTATACAAAAATAAACCACTAATCAAATTGCACAAGGATGGAGTTTAAAAACATGTAGCATTTTTTACATAGACTAACAAGATAGGGATTAAAAATACAAAAAAATAAAATGTCTCTACTATATTAAGAAAAATTACAAGCCATCGGCATCATATGTTGTGCTACATAGGCAATGTAGAAAGGACTGATGTGTTAACAAGGTGTCTAATCACTCAAAATATCAAAAGAAACAAAAATGGAATTTGATTTAAACCAATTTAACCTTTGAATACATATTAAAAACTAGATAATTATCTCTTGGCTATTTACACTTTATCCCAAATATGGTGCACTACGGTAGATTAGCAATCTCACTTGTTTGTATTATAGTCAATAGGACTGAGCTGGTGAAGTGTGAATTGCTTATCTGGACCTTCCTATTTTCATACATTAACAACTTAGAGTAGTGGATGATTTCTATTGAGGGTGCAAGACATAGTTGTGTTAGTGATCAGTTATTTTCACCAAAAACTCAAGTTTGTTACATTCAAGAGTATCAAGTATTGCATGAGAGAGTAATTGATTAAATGTATCATATGTTACATCAATAACATAAAATAACTTTGGGTACAACATGGGTATGGTGAAGTTCTCAAGATCAATGTGTTTTCACTTGCTAGTCATAATAGGTTGTCTAAACCATTTTAGTATAATATTGGCATGAAACACCAAATTGTAAATAGAATTTAGCTTATTCATTTTAAAGAATGGAAAAGACAATAGAAATGTTAAAATAGTCATAAAAATCATAGATTCTAACTAATAATAGAAAGTAATATTGTACTTAATTTAATAAGAAGTACCCATGACAACACTTCCCAAAACACATGCATAAAGCATTTATACCGTGATGTTACTTGTTCCTTTTATTACCCACTATTGTATACCAAAGATGAAGAGGAATTATATTTTTTCAAAGAATATTACAATCATTAGTTTGTTGGAAATATGAGAGGAGTAACTGAGAGGGGATAGGTAAATTAGTTACAACTAAAATAAATCCTAGATCCCTTAGAAGTCAGCACAAAACATAAACTTCAATAAAAATATTGTTGCTCGACAAACACATAGGCACTCGGTTAATATTGATAATATGTTGTAACTCAGTAACCACTTAAATGACAATTGTAACTCGAAAAATTCTTAACATGAAAATCTTAAGATATTATTTATGATTAATCTTAATTAACTTAGTTGCATATGCCTGAAATAAATAGCATGAACACAAGTGAAACCAAGATTTAATGTGGAAACCCAATTTGGGAAAAACCACCAATCACAACTAGTTATATTTTTTCACTCTTCTAAAAGTGATCCCTATTAGGAGCCAACCTTATTAAAGGTTACAAAACACACTATTAGATGTGACCATGTTAGAGGATTTAATCACCCAGTTAGGAGTGGTCTTGTTAGAGATCTTTAGAAACTTCAATCTAGAAATGCCACCTCATTAGAAGATTTACAAATAGTTGTTAAGCCAACTTTGTTAAGAGTTTAGATCACTACTACAATGGTTAGAGAGTAAAAATGAGATGACCTAATTTTGACTAAATTCTAGCTTGAATACTTGATCCTTTCTAATCAAATGTATCTTGCATCTCCTCAAGGATAATTTTATTATCCTTCAAATTTTCTTTCTCTAAGCATCTTCTATTCTTTTATCCACTTAAATTCTTTCAATCCTCAACTTGACCTTCTATTTATTCCTTATTCATTGTCAAGTCAGCTTGAATATAACTTAGAATAATTAATATTCATCTTCTCATTCATCTAGAACCAACAAAAAAATCCATTGAACTCAATATGAAAAAACAAGGAAATCCTCTATTAGCCTACCCTACTCGGTAGATACTAACACTAGAATTATTTTCTTGTGTTAACCAATTGAACTTGGTTAACATTACATCTTCACAAAGTTCCTTTGGTAACTGAGTGAGCTTGATTAACACTGGTTTCATCCAACTTTCCTATGTTACCTAAGTGAGCTCGATTAACACTCAACTTCTGTGAATGTCTCTTCGATGCCCATGTGAACTCAGTAGACACTATCTTATGAATTAGGTAAACATTGGAATGGTTGGTAGTCATAGGAAACTATCTTCATTGCTCAAGTGAGCTTGACATACACTGACTGGTAAAGATATGACATTTTGTGTAACATCAAATATAATACATAATTTACCAATTGTATTCAACAATCTCCCTCTATGACATTGATGGTAGCACAAAATGTCATAATACAATGAAGTTTTAGAGAAAAATAAAGTAAGGAAAATATCATTAGTTTCATTCTAATTATCATCAATGAGAACTCCCTCTATCAGATTGAACTCCCTCTACCTTCAATTTCTCCCTCTATCAGCAAACTTTGTGTTTAATATCTTCTTTTGATAGAAATCTTTCCTTCTTTCATATCAGACCAAGTTCTTCCACTTTTACATCTCTAAAAATTCTCCCTTATCATAGAACTCTCCCTCTTTATAAAATTTATGCGAGTATAACAAAAAAATCTCCTTATTTGACATTTTATACCAAAGATAATATTCAATGAGTAGGAATGTAACTCATGTACTAATTCATATGGAATCTGCCCTTTTCAATACTGCATCAACTGATAATCTTAAACATGCTCTAGTTGATGCATCACTAAACTTTATTTAGTGAGCTTCAGATGGGGAATAACCCCTAACTTACCTCTTAGATTCAAAAATGATATTTTATAGAAATGTTCTTAGTCTTAGTATGCATCACAAGATTCTTTGATATATTAATTACACTATTATTATTAGAGAAGATAACCATGGGATCTTTGACCTCTACCTTCATACCTACAATCAGTTGCTTGAACCAAACAACATTGGAGCAGTTAACTACTACTGCCACATACTTTGCCTCTTTTGTAGACTAAGAAATACAAATTTGCTTCCTACTTATCCAAGACACTAGTCTTTTCCCAAGAATGAATGATCCCTCATTGTTGCTCTTCCTATCATTAATACTTCCTACCCAATCAACATCTATAAAGGCTTTCAAATCTAAAGTGCCTCCTTTCTTGTACCATAATCTATAATCTACAATACCCTTTAGATGCCTCATGATTATCTTGATCACCACCATATGATTTTCTTTAGGATTTTCTTAGAGTCTTGCAACCATACCAACTACTAATATAATATTAGGTCTTGTATGCACTACATATTGCAGATTTTGAATCATTGATATGTATGTGATTTGATCTACTTCCTTGAAATCACCATTCTTGGAAAGCTTATGTTGAGTATACTGAGGTGTTCCAACAGGTCTTGAATCCTCCATTCCAAATTTCTTTAATATCTCCTTGATATATTTAGATTGAGTTATGTAGGTACCATCTTTCTTCTGTTGAATTTGAAATCCAACATAGAATTTTATCTCTCTAAACATTGACATCTCAAATTCCTTACTCATTTCTTTTGAAAATGATTTTCACAAGTCATCATTTCTAGTAAACAATGTGTCATCCAAAAATATTTCTACCAACACAATCTTCTTGTCTAGCCTTTCTTTGATGTATAGGTTGTTTTTATCATTTGTCCTTTGAAAACTAGTTTTTATCAAGTAGCTATGAACTCTTTCATACCAAGTTTTAGGTACTTGCTTGAGTCTGTACAATGCTTTGTGTAGTTTACAAAACCTTCAATTTGTTCCATGTAAAATTCATCTTCAAGAATGTGAAATTCACATCCATTTGATAATTTTTAAATCCTTTATATGCAACATAAGAAAGTAAGGTCCTAACACCTTCTAGTCTTGCAACATTAGCAAAAATTTCACTGTAATCAATACCATCTTCCTGTGAATAACCTTTGTATACTAACCTTGCTTTGTTTCTAGAAACTTCTCCATCTTCATAACTTATTTCTGAAAATCCACTTTGTTTCAATTACATTTTTATCCTTGGCTCTAGGAACAAGAGTCCAAGTTTTATACCTTTCTATTTGTTTTATCTCTTCATTCATTGCTTCAATCCAACTTTCCTTATCAAAAGAATCTTTAAATGATCTTAGGTTCAAATTTAGTAACCAAACATGTACCTTTCAATTTGTTTATTGTCATTATTCCATCTTACTTATGGGTATGTGCAAGATCATGGTGTGCCAAAAAGTGGCGATCTGAAAAATTTTTAGTTCTAAAATATCTCAAACCAGTTCAAAATCTATTCCAACTTTTTTCCCACCCACCTTGATACTAAATGAAAACAATTAATATCTTTATAAGGTCTATTGTATCTTTTGATACCTAAACTATATGGTCAACTTTAAAAACATCATAAAAATATGCTTTTGGCTTGTTTTTATGTGATTTTTACTTCAAACATGTAGCTGACAACCTTTTTTTTACCAAAATTTGATGAAATGAAAAGGGTTTCTTAAGAATGTTCTTATCTTTCCATAAATGTAAGGTTTGTCAAATTATGAGTTTAGTAAGTAATTATTACTTATTATCTAATGGAGTTATGTATAAAATGTTGATTGACACACTACTTCAAAAACAACTATAACTTTCAAATGGCACAACATTTTTTAATCCAAAAGATGCATCACATTCTACGTTTCTTCTACTATAAGGAAAAAAAATGAAAAATTGAATTTTGTAGACTTTTGAATTAGTTAAGGTGGTCAGACATGAATGTTTTTTATTCCAAGAATATTGAAGTCAAAAATTAATTATTTATTATTTATTTAGAATTAAAATACCCAAAAATATGTGTCACATCAAGGCATGAGCCTACTACTTATATCTAGAATATTATTAAAAAATATTATGATTTGATTTTGATTAAGGTGGTCAGACATACGTCTACTTCTTATTTTTATTCTAAAATTTTTGTAATATTGCATTAAAATTCAAAATTTTGACCAATCAATTTTTTATTTTTTTGAGATAAGTCCTAGTAGTTTAGAAACTAGATGCAATTTTCTAGAGATTCTTTTCTCTCAACTTGTTGATATAAAGTTAATAACAAGTAGAAAATTGTACATCAAGTTGACATAATCCTAATTTTCTAATTTGTTATTGCCACTTAAGAGCATAGTTTGGTTGACCATGATCCTGCACATACCCTTATCTCCAATGATCTAATCAGGTGCATGGTGCCTTCTAACATATCTTTCTAACACATGTACTTTAGATTTATAACTTGGTCCACTTGTCTCATCATGATCTTTTTCATCATGCTCAGGTCCCATAGTCTATTACTCAGGTCCTTTAGACTCTATTTTCTCTAGCTACAACTTGGTAGCTTCTGACTATGACTTGGGTCCTTCAAACTATAACTCAAATTGCACTAGATGCAACTTGGTAGCTTCTAGAGATTTTGAGGATCTGACAAGTGAAAATTTTTGACTTTCAAATTGGTTTGGCAATGTATCAGGTTCAAAGTAGATAAGCTTTCTATAGTCCTTGTGTTCATTGTTTCTTTCTTCTCCATTCTTTTTTGCAAGCTCATCAATTCTCACATGTGCACTTTCTATTATTTTATGAGTTGATAAATTCAAATACTTATATGCTTTGCTTATGCAAGAATATCCTAGTAATATGCTTTCATGACCTTTGACATCAAATTTACCTTTCCTACATTCCTTCAAGATATTAAATTTTCTACCAAACACTTTCAAGTAACTTACATTAGGTTTGTAGCCATACCATAGTTCATAAAGAGTTTGATTTGAGTCTTTCTTTAGTTGTACTCTATTCAAGGCATGCACTATTGTACTGATTACTTCCATCCAATATTTGATTACAACATTGTTTCTTATCATCATAGTTCTTACACAATCCATGATGGATATGTTCCTTATTTTAGCCATACCATTATGCTATGGTGTACTGGGGGCTGGTACTTGTCTTTTGATTCCTCTTTTAATGCAGAATTTATTGAATTCCTTAAAACTGAATTCATCACCTCTATCTAATCTCAAATACTTCAACATCTTTCATGTTTCCTTCTCTACTCTTGCCAGATACCACTTAAACTTTTGAAAAGTTTTAGGCTTATCTTTTAGATCTATTATAGTCTTCATTCTAGATTAATCATGAAAAAAAAAGAATAATGTACTTATCTCCATTTTAGCTTTCAATTTCAATAGGTCCACATAAGTCAGTATGAACCATCTCAAAGACTTCTTTAGAATGATAGTTCTTGCATTTGAAACTTTCCTTGCCCATCTTACAAATTTGACAATTTCTACATATGCCCATATCAGGTTTCCTCAAACTAAGAACACCTCTCACTCTTTTCTTTATTCTTATCTTGATCATATTATCAAAGCTCACATGACATAACCTTTTATGCCATAACAATCTTTCTTCTACTTGAGAAATGAAATATGAACTTTCAATAAGATCTAGGTATAATAAGTTGTTGGAAATATAAGAGGAGTAATTGAGAGGGGAGGGGTGAATCAGTTACTACTAAAATAAATCCTAGACCCCTTGGATGTGAAATAAAATTTAGACTAATAAAATTGATTACTACTAATACTCGGAAAGCATACATAAATTGTTGAAACTTGGTAAATGTAGAATGTGATTAACTTAGTAGATCTTTAAGATATTGTCAGTAATTAACTTGCAAGCATGAAAGAAATAACATGAACACATATGCCACTAGGATTTAATATGGAAACCTAATTTGGGAAAAACCACCAAATGCAACTAGTTACTATTTTTCACTCTTCTGAAGTGAGCCCTATTATGAGCCTACCCTATTAAAGGTTATAAAACACATTGTTAGGTGTGACCTTTTTAAAGGATTTAATCACCCTATTAGGAGTGGCCTTGCAAGAGGTCTTCGAATGATTCAATGGAATTGTCACCTTGTTAGAGTATTTGCAAATAGCTATTAAACAAACTCTGTTAAGAGATTTTAGATCATTACTACAATGGTTAGAGAGTAACAATGAAATGACCTGATTGCGACGCAACTAAATTACTGATTATAGGTCTTAGTTTTGGTTTTATACTTGATCCTCCTAATTGAATAAAAAATTTCTTCTCCACAAGGATATCAACTTATCCTTTGACTTCTCTTCCTCTCTTCTTATTTCTTTAAATTCATCTGACTTGCATATTTTGCAATCACCAATTGACCTTTTACTTAATTATACCTTCCAAATTGTCAAGTCAACTCAAATATAAATTAGAATAACCAATATTCATTACCATAGTTAGCTAGAATCAATAGGTAAAATAAATAAACTTTACATGCCAAGATAAGAAAATCCTTTGGTTGTCAACCCAGCTTGTTAGAAACTAATTCTCAATCAATTTCCTATGTTAACCATAAGGAGCTTGGTTAACACTATGAACTTACAAAATTCTTTTGGTAACCGAGTGAACTCAGTTAATTGTAACTTTATTCAAGTTTCCCTTTGTTAACTAAGTGAGATCGATTATCACTCTTTTCTACATGACTTCCTTTGATGCCCAAGTGAGCTTGGTAGATACTCCCTTCTATTTAGAGTAGACTCAGGAATGCTCGATAGACTAGGAAAACTATTTTCACTAACCAAGTGAACTCGGTATGCACATACTATCAACTAGTATGAAATTTGTGTAACATGAAAGACAACACACAATTAATTAATTGTATCCAACAATCTCCCTCTTTGGCATTGATGGCAACATAACATGTCATAACGCAATGAAAATTTAAAAACAAGACTCCCTCTGTGAGAAAGTTTCTCCCTCTTTGATTTTATACAAAACACTTCTCATATAGTTTTCTCCCTCTGTGAATGAACTACTTAACTTCTCCGTCTTGGAATTATAAAATTTCAGAACGATATGACAATAAACTTCTCCCTCTTTGACATCACATGCCAAAGTCAATTCTAATTAGTGTCAATGTACTTTGAGTACAAATTCATCTCCAATATGTGCTTGTTAATAATGCATCAATTGATTGATCTTCAATGGGTTCTAGCTGATGCATTCACTAAAATTCATTTAGTGAATTTCAGATAGGGGAATGACTCCTAGATTACCTCTTACATAAAAAAATGTATCCTTAGCTAATGGTTTGGTAAATATATCTATAATTTTTTCTTTTGTATGCACATATTCCAATATGATTTCTTTTTCTTGTACTAAATTTCTTAGAAATCAATATTTTATAGAGATGTGATTTGTTTTGGAGTGCATCACTTGATTCTTTGATATGTTGATTGCACTAGTGTTATCACAATACATGACTATTGGTTCTTTGATTTCAACCTTCATTCTTTCCAATAATTGTTTGAACCAAACAATGTTAGAGCAATTTATTGCTTCAACCACATATTCTACTTCTGCTATGGATTGAGATGTGTAGTTTTTTTTCTTGCTTGTCCAAGATACCAACCTTTTACTGAGAAAGAATTCTCCACCACTAATTATTTTTCTATCATCAAGATCTCCTATCCAATCAGCATCAATAAATACTTTTAGGTCAAGGTTTCCTCCAAGTTTGTAGCATAAGCCATAGTCTTTAGTACCTTTTAGATATCTCAAGATTGTTTTTATTGTCATCATGTGGTTTTCTCTAGGTTTAGTTGAGAATCTTGCCACCATCCCAACTGCTAAGGCAATATTAGACCTTGCATGTACTACATACTATAATTTCCCAGTCATTGATCTATATAAGGTTTGATCTACTTCTTTCGAATCATCATCTTTGGTAAGCTTAAGTCCAGTACACATGGGGGTTCCAACTAGTTCTAAATCTTCCATTCCAAATTTCTTGAGTATCTCTTTGATATACTTAGATTGAGTGATATAGATACCGTTTTTGTTCTTCTGTATTGCAATCCAACAAAGAATTTTATTTCACCAAACATGGACATTTCAAATTATTTATTCATTTTTTCTAAGAATGCTTTACATAAGTCATCATTTCCTATAAATAGAGCATCATCCAAAAATATTTCTACCAACATAATCTTCTTATCTAGTCCTTCCTTGATGTACAAACTATTGTTATCACTTGTCCTTTGAAAACCAATCTGTATCAAATAGTTATGCAATCCTTCATACCAGGCTCTAGGAGCTTGTTTTAGACCATATAGGGTTTTGTGTAATTTGCAGACCATGTCTCTTTTGTCTAGATCAACAAAACCTTCTAGTTGTTCAATGTAGACTTCCCCATCAAGGATTCCATTCAAGGATGCAGATTTAACATCCACCTGAAATGCTTTGAACCCTCTATGAGCTACATAAGCTAGTAAAGTCTGAACACTTTCTGGTCTTGCAGAAAAGGAAAAATTTTAACCATAATCGATGCCTTCTTCTTGAGAATAGCTTTTACATACCAACCTTGATTTGTTTCTTGACACTTTTCCATCTTCATTCAACTTATTTTTGAATACCCATTTTGTACCAATCACATTTTTATCTTTGGGCCTAGGAACAAGAGTCCAAGTTTTATTATTTTCTATCTGATCTATTTCTTCATTCATAGCCTCAATCCAACTTTCATTTTCTAGTGCATCCTTAACACTTCTAGGTTCAAATTCAACAAGTAAACATGTACCTTTTAGTTTTCTTCTTTTCATTGTTCCATCTAATTTGTCTCTAATGATCTGATCAGGTGGATGACGCCTTCTAACATATTTAGCCAATACAAGTTCTTTGTCTTTTGAATGAGTTGCACTATCTTTATTTTGAATCTCAACTTTGGGATTTGGTCCTTCTATCCATGGCTCGGGTCCTTTAGACTCAGTATGCACTAACTTAGTAGCCTCTAAATGTGACTCAGGTCCCTATGACTCGGTTTGCACTTCTTGCAACTCGATAACTATTGGAGACTTGGAGAGCTTGAGAAATGAAGTCTCATTTTTTTCAAATGTGTTTGGAAATGTATCAGGTTCATAGTAGACAAATCTTCTATAAACTTCTAGCTTTTTTTTTTGCTTTCTTCTTTACTCTCTTCTCCAAACACATCAATTCTCACATGTGCACTTTCTATGATTTTGTGAGTGGACAAATTCAGACATTTGTATGCTTTACTTCTATAGGAATATCCTAAAATTATACCTTCATCACCTTTTACATCAAATTTTCCTTTTCTAGATTATTTCAAGATATAACCTTTGCTACCAAATACTTTCAAGAAACTTACATTGGGTTTGTAGCCATACCATCGTTCATAGGGAGTTTTGTTTGAGTCCTTATTTAACTATACTCAGTTCAAAGTATGACCTACAATGCTAATAGCTTCCTTTCAGTATTTGATAGCAATATTATTCTCAATCATTAGTGTTCTTATAGAACCATGATGGATTTGTTTCTTCTTTCATCTATTCCATTCTGCTTAGGAGTACCAAGGGCTTATACTTGTCTTTTGATCCCTCTTTTAATGTAGAAATTGTTGAATTCATTTGAGATGAATTCACCACCTCTATCTGATCTTAGGAATTTTAATCCTTTTCCAATTTCTTTTTCTACTCTAGCCAGATACCATTTGAATTTCTCAAAAACTTCTAATTTTTCTTTGAGATACATAACAGTCATCATTCTATAATAATAATGAATAAAAAGAAATAATTTTTTTCTCCACTATAAGTTTCTATTCCAACGGGTCCACATAAATCAGTATGGACAATTTCCAAGACATCTTCTGATTGACAATTTTTTCTTTTAAAACTAGTCTTTCCCATTTTACTGATTTGGCAATTTTTGCATTATCCAATATCGAGTTTCTTCAAACTAGGGATACCTCGTACTCTTTTGAGTTTTCTTATCTTGACCATATTATCAAATTTTACATGACATAGTCTTCTGTGCCATAACCAACTTTCTTCTACTTGAGCAATAAAGCATGAGCAATCACCAAGATCAATATAAAATTGGTTACCTTTTGTTTGTCTGCCTGATCCAATCAGATTTCCTTGGTTATCCAGTAGTCTTGCCTTTCCATTCATGAATTCTACCTTAAATCAAATGTTGTTCAGCTATGCCTTACTTAGTAAATTATGTTTTAGTCCTTCAACCCAATAGGCATTTTCATACACATGTTCATTGAATAAAGATATATGGCATTTTCTTTTTATGTAACAAGGTTCATTGTTTCAAAACCTTACACTACTCCATCATAGTGTTCAAAATGTTCAAACTTATTTTTATCTCCATTCGCATGGTGAGAACATCCACTATCTATGATCCATGTGTCATTTTTACTAACAAGAGAGGCAAGTTCCATCTTATCTCCTTCATCATTAGATTCATCTTATACAACAATATATACTATTTTATATTCACTATTATCAGAATACTTAGCCATAAAATAAGTGTTCCCACCTTTGTCTTTGTAGGATTTGTGACCTTTGAATTCCTTCTTGTCTTTATACTTGTGGCTTTTGTTCTCTTCCTTGCTTTCTTTGTTTGGACACCTAGTAGAAATATGACCAATTTCTTCAAAAGAAAAATAGATTAAAGGAATTTTACCTTTGTACTTTCCTCTGATCCTAGAATATTTTTTTGCAAGTAGAGCTTCAAAAATTTCAAGATCACTGTCATAAATTTCTTCAATTTCTTACTTACTTTCTGATTATTATCTTTTATTTTCTTGCCCTTTTCTTTGAGTCAAAGTTTAGCTTCAAATACAAACTCAATATTCTTGGAAGTAGGAACATAGTTGTTGAAGTTGTCTAGTTAAAATGTTATCAATCTTCCTACTAGGGCATCCAAGCCTATCTCATTATTTGGATCACATCTCTTTTCTTTAATAGTAGACACTCTGATTGCATAAATGGGAAGTAGAGTTCTGAGTATTTTTCCTACAATAGTTTCCTCTTTGATTTCTCCTCCAGATGCTCTGATTGCACCGAAACTAGCCTTAATTCTTTCCACATATTTTGTAATGTTTTCATCCTCTCTCATTCTCATTTGATCAAATTTTCCTCTGAGGCTTTCTTCTTTGGCTCTTATTACATTTTCATCTCCTCCATAGTTTTCTTTCAAAAAAAATTCCTAATATCAAAAGTAGTTTTATAGTCTTTAACCTCATGAAATTCAGTATAACTGAGAGTAGATGCAATATCAATCATCATGATGTTATGGTTCTTTTTCTTAGCAATATATTAAACTAATAATGTTCTAGTGAGAGTTTTTTATTCTTTGTCAAGGTATTTGCATCTTGAGCCATTGATGGTAGCTAGATAAAGCCTCATAAGTCCTTGCCATGCTATAAAGTTGTCTCTGTTCAACTTTGGAATCTCTCTCTTGTAAGACATCCTTATCTTTATCTTAGGTCCTTGAAATCTTCTCTAGAAGCACCAAAAGATTTGATACCAATTTTTGGAAATATAAGAGGAGTAACTGAAAGGAGTGGGGTGAATAAATTACTACTAAAATAAATCCTAGATCCCTTGTATGTCAAATAAAATTCAGACTGATAAAATTGATTATTGCTGATACTTGGCAAGCATACAAAAATTGCTAAAACTCAATAAATGTAGAATGTGATTAACTTAGTAGATCTTTAAGATATTGTTAGTAATTAATTTTCAAGCATGAAAGAAATAACATGAACACATATGACACTAGGATTTAATGTGGAAATCCAATTTGGGAAAGACCACCAAATGCAACTAGTTACTATTTTTCACTCTTCTAAAGTGAGCCCTATTAGGAGCCAACCCTGTTAAAGGTTGTAAAACACACTGTTAGGAGTGGCCTTGCAAGAGGTCTTGAAACAATTCAATGAAATTGTCACCTTTTTAGAGGATTTACAAATGGCTATTAAACTAGCTCTGTTAAGAGATTAACAATGAAATGACCTGATTGTGATGCAACTAAATTACTAATTAGAGATCTTTATTTCAGTTTTATACTTGATCCTTCCTAATTTAATAACACTTTTCTACTCCACAAGGATACCAACTTATCCTTCAAGTTTTCTTCCTCTCTTCTTATTTCTTTCAATTCATTCAACATGCATATTTTGAAATCATGAATTGACCTTTTACTTATACCTTCCAAATTGTCAAGTCAACTAGAATATAAATTAGAATAACCAATATTCATTACCTTACTTAGCTAGAATTAATAGGTAAAATAATCAAACTTTACATGTCAAGATAAGAAAATCCTTTGGTAGCCAACCCAGTTTGGTAGAAATTAATATTGAATCAATTTCCTATGTTAACCAATAGGAGCTTGGTTAACACTACAAACTTACAAAACTCCTTTGGTAACTAAGTAAGATCAGTTAATACTAACTTTGTTCAACTTTCCCTTTGTTAACTAAGTGAGCTGGGTAAACACTATTTTCTACATAACTTTCTTCGATGCCCAAGTGAGCTCAGTAGATACTGCCTTGTATTCATATGAGACTTAGGAATGCTTGGTAGACTAGGAAAACTATCTTCACAGACCAAGTGAACTCGTTATGCATAAACTATTAACTAATATGATATTTGTGTAACATCAAAGACAACACACAATTAATTAATTGTATCCAACATAAGTTACCTTTTTTTTGGTTACTAGACCAAACTAGATTCGCTTTTCCATCTAACATCTTGGCCTTCCTATTCATGAATTCTACCTTGAATCCAATGTTATTCAACTATGCCACACTTAGTAGATTATGCTTTAGTCTATCAACCCAATAATCATTAGCATATCTAAGTTCATTGGTTAGTGAAATACAACCTTTTCCCTTTATGAAACATGGATTATTGTTTTCAAATGTTCAAACTTTGATTTTTTTTCCATTCATATGATGTGAACAACTACTATCAATAATCCATGTATCATTTTTTCTAACATGAGAGTGCCATTTTATCTTCATCATCACTAGATTCGTCTTTTACAACTATAGAGACCATCTCATCATCATCAATTTTATCTAAATCTTTAGCCAAAAAAAAAGATTTCTTACCTTTATCCTTTTAGTGCTTGAAGTTCTTGAAATCCTTATCTCCTTTGAACTTGTTCTATTTCTTTTCATATTTGTCTTCTCTATTGGACACCTTGCAGCAATATGATCAACCTCTTCAATTTTAGATTGTCTTCCTTTAGACCTTTTAGATTTCTTCTTGAGTGAAAACTTGGCTTCAAATGCATACTCAAGATTACTAGAACTATGAATGTAATTATCATAGTTATCTAGCTCAAATGCTATCAATATTCCAACTATTGCATCCAATTTTATATCATTCTTTAGATTTCATCTCATTTCTTGAATTTTTGATTCTTTGATTGCATATAAAGGAAGAAATTTTCTAAGAAACTTACTTACCACTATCTCATCTTCAATATTTCTTTCTAAAGCTTTGATTTCACAAACACTAGCTTTCATTCTTTTACCATACTTTGCGAATTTCTCATCTTCTGTCATATTTATTTGATCAAATTGTCCTCTAAGACTTTCAAATTTATCTCTTCTTCAATTATCATCTCCTCTATAGATGGCTTTCAACTTGATCCACATATTATAAGTAGTTCCATAGTCCTTGAATTCATCAAATTCAGTATAGTTGAGGGATAAAGCAATATTAATCATCATGATGTTATAACTCTTGTTCTCTATAATTTCTTCAATAGTCATAGTTCTAGTAGGTTTTGCATATTTGGTGTCTAAGTAATTTAGGCCTGAATCTCCAATGTTTTCCAAATGTAGTCTCATGAGTTCTTTTCATGCCTTGATGTTATCTCTATTCAGCTTAGGAATCTCCATTTTGTCAAATATCTTGAGCTTTAGCTTAGGTCCTTGAAACCTTCTCTACAAGCACCAAGCACTATCATACCAATTGTTGGAAATATAAGAGGACTAACAGAGAGGGGAGGAGTGAATCATTTATAACTAAAATAAATCCAAAATCCCTTAGAAGTAAGCACAAAACATAAAATTCACTAAAAAATATTGTTTCTTGGCAAACACAAAGGCACTCGGTTAATACTAATTGTATGTTGTAAATTGGTAACCACTTAAATAACAATTGTAGCTCAAAAAATACTTAACATGAAAATATTAAGATATTATCTATGATTAACCTTAATTAATTTAGTTCCACATGCATGAAAGAAATAAGATGAACACAAGTGACACTAAGATTTAACGTAGAAGCTCAATTTGGAAAAAACCACCAATTACAACTAGTTATTATTTCTTACTCTTCTAAAGTGAGCCCTGATAGGAGCTAACCCTTTTATAGGTAAAAAAAACTCAATTTTAGGTGTGAACCTTTTACAGTGTTTAATCACCCTATTAGGAGTGGCCTTGTTAGAGGTTTTTAGACACTTCAATCTAGAAATGCCACCTTGTTCTAGAGGATTTACAAATAGTTTTCAAGCCAACTCTATTAATAGATCTAGATCACTGTTATAGTGGTTAGAGAGTAACCATGAGATCACTTGATTTGTGATGCAACTAAATTTCTGATTATAGATCTGAATTCTAGCTTGAATACTTGATCCTTTTTGATCAAATGTATCTTTCTAGATCCTCAAGGATATTCTACTTATCCTTCTAATTCTCTTTCTCTAAGAATCTTCTATTCTTTTATCCACTTTCATAATTTCAATCCTCAACTTGACCTTATATTTATATCTTATTCATTGTTAGGAAAGCTTGAATATAATTTAGAACAATTAATATTCATCTCCTTAGTCTGCTAGAAGCAACAAACAAATCCATTGAACTCAATATTAAAAAATAAGAAAATTCTTCATTAGCCGACCCTTCTTGATAGACACTAACACTAGAACGATTTTCCTTTATTAACAAAGTAAACTCAATTAACACTACATCTTCACAAAGTTTAATTAGTAATTGAGTGAGCTATGTTAACACTAGTTCCATTCAAGTTTCCTTTTTTACCTGAGTGAGCTTAGTTAACACTCAACTTCTGTGAACTTCTTTTTGATGCCCGAGTGAACTTGGTAGACACTATCTTTTGAAATTAGCAAACATTAGAATGTTAGGCAGACACAAAAAACTATCTTCATTGGTTGAGTGAGTATTTCATACACTGATTAGTAATGATATGACATTTTGTGTAAGATCGAAGACAATACATAATTATCCAATTGTATTTAACACAGTTTCCTTATCCATAAAATCTGACAACAAAATTGAGAAACTACTTTTATCAACATGGCTACTTTGGTATCCCACAACTCTTCATTCTATGACTTGTATTATAGGCTTTTAGCTATAGTATTATATTCTGAAACATCAATAACTTTTAACCATTTAATTCCATTCCATAAAATAATGGCCTCTTTTTGCACATTTGAGCGGTGCTGGTAAATGCGTCATCATGAAGTTTTTGACATTCCCCTACCTATTTATCACTATCCCAGATTTTGAGGTTTCACATGCATCATTGTGTAGAATATTGATGAATTGACTCTCATCATAGATAAAATCTTAAGTTTATATGTCATGAATATCAAAATATTGTTTGGTATCTATTGTGACATATGGATTAGAGAATGGAACTTTAAATCTTCATAGAAAACCAAAATGGTACAACAACACCCTAGGGTCTTTTTTAGGTTTTGGTTAATTTTTTCTTGCAGGTGGTTCTAGCCAACCAACAAGGTAATAAGGAATGTTAATAAGGTCCCAAGTTAGGTGTGATGTGTGTTTTTAGATAGCTGTTCTTAGAGTCATGCTTGTGGTCTATTTTTAGTAAGTCCAGTGCTAAGTCCTAGAAAAGTCAACATGGGTCAAAGGTTGATCAAGTCCCTAAAATAGAGTGAAAATTATATATTTCATGTTTTGAGTGTTTTTATGACCATATTATGTGATTTGGGTTGAATTGTGTATGGGAGGATAGTAGAAATGTAAAATTGCAAAAATATATAAAGTTACTCATGACAACTTTTCTATTTGTCATGACAACATTTGCTAAACTCTAGGAAATAGCTCTAAAAAATTCCTAAGCTAGACCTCATGGTTTAAACATGAGGGGTTCACATATTGAAGGTTATACAAACCCTAATCTAGTAGTTAGTTGTCATATTGTATGGTTCATATTGCAAAAAATACCAAATTTTGTATGAAAGAGAGACTTTTACCTACATCTAGACTCTGAATGGATTGAATGGATTAATGGGAGGCATTGAGGTGTTGATTTTTATTATGTGATTATGTTTTGATGAGGTAATTTGAATATTTTGAATTTTTCTTTACCATTTTATAAAATCTTTAATTTCCCCTAGTGCATTGTCCTGAATAATGCCAATTATGTAAATATAAGCCCTACTAGAATTCCCATTGCTGAAATTCAATGGCCACTTGGAATCAAGTAAGTAACATTGTAAATAGTGTAAATATGTATTTTGAGGTTCTTTTTTTTAGGGGAGCTATTTTTTCCATCAATCCCTATGACAATGTAGAGCCATTATGGCTAGAAGTTTGCATAGAACAATAGAAAGAAAGCTTGCCAGATTGATTGGTTTGTGCTAGCCAATGGTTGTAGTAAGGGCATGTGTCCTTGATAATTTATTGCAAGGATATGAATAGTGAAGTTGAAAAGAGCACCTAAAGGAAGCTAAGAACCTGGACTAGTTCACATGCCCTAAAAATGTAAGAAGATAGGGGTTTGCTGACTGTCTTATTTGCAAACACCTTGGAGATCTAAAACCTAGGCAATTTTAAAGCCTAAGAATTACTTAGACAAAATCCATAAAAAGGTTGGGAGTTTTTTTGAAGAAGTTGAGATTTATTCCAAGAACACTAATCTAAGGAGGCCTAATTGAGCTAAAAGGGCTAGAAGGCCTAAAACTTGAAAAATAAGAACTCGATGGAAAATCCAAAGAAGAATCCATCTGAGTGGATAAAGATGGATTGAAACTAAATAGGGAATAGTAACAACACATATTACTAGTCCCAAGATTAGTTTGGGAGCTTAGTGCCTAATTTGAGCCCATGAGTGCATAATTGGATTGAGGAACATAGTTGAGTGTATGAAGTTACTGGTGAATTCTATAAGGAGAAAGGGGATCCTAGGAGTGATCTCTTTGTAGGGTAGAGTGGTAGATACCCTAGTAAAACCAAATAATAGCTCTTAGGAAGAGAAAGAGTTCTCTTGATAGATATTACTCCCAATCAAATTGGCATCAAAGCTATTAAAAGGCTTGGGGAGTGAAGAGTGTATGTTAAAGGAAAGTGAATCCATAGGTGAAAGCACCATGGGGACCAATGTAGATTTGGAAATATATTTGTTAGAATATATATATATATATATATGCTTCTTGAGGAAGTTGTGGAAGAGATGAAGAAAAAATTAGAAGAGGTTGTGGAAACTACAAGAAAGATGAAAGAGAAGCTAGAATTGAATAATGACAAAGGAAAGAGTCAATTAGAAGAAGAAATAGAACTAGAACCAAACCCTCCATTAGTAGAGGAACCCTTCCTCAGAGCCTTAAAGGCACTAAGTGGGAAGGCACTAGAATGAATTCTTATCATCACTAGAAGAATGGATGCAAAATTAGATATGGAATGGGTTGAAGGTATGGAAAACCACTTTGGGTGTGATGGGATCATAGAGGCCCAAAAGGTGAAGATATCCAAATCAAGGTTAAGAGGACAAGAATTGACTTGGTGGAAGTTATTTCAAGAAGAAAGAGAGAAGGAAGGCAAGAAGCCAATAGTCAATTGGAAGATTATGGTGGCTAAAGTAAAGGAAAACTACTTGGTAGAGGATTATGACATCCAGCTACACAAGAAGAGACAAAATCTCAAACAAAGAGACCTAAATGTGGCTATCTATACTAAGGAGTTTAAAAAACTAATCCTTAGGTCTAGAGTGGAAGAAATTTAAAGCATTAAGGTTGCTTGGATGTAATATACAAGAAGAGTTGAGTCTCTTGAAACTTACTACCCTCCATAGATATTATTAGATATCTATTAAAGTGGAAGAAATTTTGAAAACTAAATAACATTTAAGTATTAGGGGTAGAGGAAGAGGTAGATATTTAAGAGGTTGACATAGAGGAGGTTCTACTAGAATAAACAATGATAATAAAGGCCAAAGAGACTCCAAGTTTGATGAAAAAACACATGAAACCAATAATAAGGGTGGTTATGGAAGAGGAAGAAGTCTTCCCAGTGGTGGAAGAGGAAGATTAGCTAGATTTGGAAGAAGCTCTCATTTTCTTCAATGAAATGTTATAATTGTGGGCAATTGGGTCACCCTTCTTATTAGTGCCTTGATAAGCCATCATCTTTACAAGGTTAGAAAAAGATTTCATATTGTGCAAGTGGAAAAATTTTCTAAACACTTAAAGGTGAGTTTGAATTTAGAGAAAGGTAAAAATATGATTCTTAGAAAGATATTGATTAACGAACCTACCAATGATGAGCAAAAACAAAGGAGAGATATTTCTAGGGTCAATTGTAATATATTAGGAAAAGTATGTAGGGTCATAATTGATTCAAGATGTATTGATAATGTCATTTTAGAGGAAGAAGCCTAAATGTTGAACCTCACTAATATACATCATGTGTGTCCCTATAGAGTCACTTGGTTGAACATGGGGAAAAAACATATTAGTCAATGAGAAGGTATCGGTTCAGTTCACCATAGGAAAGTATCAAGACAAAATACTTTGTGATGTGTTACAATTTTATGCATGCCATTTGTTTCTTGGTAGACCATGGAAATATGATAGGAAGGCAGTACACCATGGAAAAGAGAATAAGTATTCAAGAAGAATGGGGACACTTATGAAATATAGTCATTGATTGAAGAAGACATAGTGGAGAAGATAGACTTCAATACAGTTTTAATAAGTGGGAAGGAATTACTAAAAGATAAGATGGAAGAAGGAGTTGGATATGTCATGTTGGTGAAATCAAGGGAGTAGAAGTCCCCTAAAAGGTCACCTATGCTAGAAAAGTGAAGAAATTGCTAGACTAGTTTAAGGACATTATTTTTGAGAGTACACTGTAGACACCTAAAAATCTTTTAAAAATTAAAGTATTTTTATTTTTTGAAAAAGTACCTGATGACATCATCATTTATTAATTAATTATTTAATTAATTAATTAATTAATTTTTATGCCATTAAATCCCTTTATCTTAATTAAAAATATTTAATTAAGGAATCCCTCCCAAAAATGTTTAAATCTTATTTAAACATTATTTCCTTATTTATTAATTATTTAATTAATAAATTGACTAAAAATCCTAAAATGAATAAAAAATTTATTTTTTGCCCAAAACTTGGCCAATTTTCTTATGACCAATAACCTCTTCAAAAATCTTTTAATCCTTCTTTAATTTTGATTAAAGGCTAATCCCATCATTTCCTACCCCTAATCCCAACTCAAAATATTTAATTAAGATTAAATATTAATACTCATGTTTATTAAAAAGGTTTTAATAAATATCTCCTCAACCCAAACCCTTGAAATAAATAAAACTTTATTTATTTCCTAAAAATCTAATTTATCCTCATCCTAAGAAGTTCTAGACTCTTCTAGAAAGTCTTCATCCTCATCCTAGGAAATTCTAGACTATTCTAGAAAGTCTTTATCCTCATCCAAAGTCTAGACTCTTCTAGAAGATGTTTTTAAACCTAATCCTAATCCCCTCCTAACCTTGTCACATTCCCTAAACATGGGTTAAGAATTACTAACCCAAGCCAAAGTTAACAAATATCTCCTCCTTCACCCACCCTCATTAAATGCCATCCACTTGCCTATCCCTAAGCTAATCCTAAACCATCCTAATCCATCCTCTAATCATTTGCACAAGCCTAAACAAGCTTAAAACCTTCCTAATCAAGTCCAAGTCGAAATTGCTCTCATCACCCTCAAAATATCTCAACCATAAAACTTTATGAAGTCCACTAGGCCATAAATGACTCTTCCAAGCCCTTTTATTGCTCTTACAAGTCATTATGAGGGTCTTTATGAAGATTTTATCCCTTGAGCCTCCTTTGTTGACTCATCCTTCCCCTTTCCTCCATCCTCTCACCATGTGAAATGTGTCATTCCTTGATTGGTTGTAAGGAAGCACAATCCATGTGCTCTCCTCTCATGCAATCTAAGCCCTTCATGAGCTTTTTCCCATCCTTGCATCTTAGCCCAAAATCCCTCAAGCCTCTTCCCTATAAATTGGATCCTTCCCCTTTGCAAAATAACAAAATCCATGAAGTAAAGTTATAATGCTATTTTGAGAGCCAAATCCATACTAAAGCCATCTATCCACACAAAAAGTCCACAATCATCCATTGAAGCCTTTGGAAGTATATTGAGCATACATCCTATCCATTTAGATAAAGCTACTCAACAAGAGAGCTTCTTATTGAGAGAGTCCATTAATGGCTCATATTCTCAATTGAGAGCTCATCTTAGTCTATCTTGAAGGTTATGAATTTTGTTTAGTTTGTACAAGCTTTATTTAAATTTGGTTTCTATTAGCATACTAACATTGCTCATACTAGCATCCTAATCCCCTCCTAACCTTGTCACATTCCCTAAACATGGGTTAAAAATTACTAACCTGAGCCAAAGTTAACAAATATCTCCTCCTTCACCCACCCTCATTAAATTCCATCCACTTGCCTATCCCTAAGCTAATCCTAAACCATCCTATTCCATCCTCTAATCATTTGCACAAGCCTAAACAAGCTTAAAACCTTCCTAATCAAGTCCAAGTCAAAATTGCTCTCATCACCCTCAAAATATCTCAACCATAAAACTTTATGAAGTCCACTAGGTCATAAATGACTCTTACAAGCCCTTTTATTGCTCTTACAAGTCATTATGAGGTTCTTTATGAAGATTTTATCCCTTGAGCCTCCTTTTTTGACTCATCCTTCCCCTTTCCTCCATCCTCTCACCATGTGACATGTGTCATTCCTTGATTGGTTGTAAGGAAGCACAATCCATGTGCTCTCCTCTCATGCAATCTAAGCCCTCCATGAGCTTTTTCCCATCCTTGCATCTTAGCCCTCAATCCCTAAAGCCTCTTGCCTATGAATTGGATCCTTCCCCTTTGCAAAATAACACAATCCATGAAGTAAAGTCATAATGTCATTTTAAGAAGCCATTTTACATCAAAACCATACACTCACACCCAAATTCCAACTCCATTTGAAGCCCTTTTTGAAGCATAAGCTTGAGCATACATCCTATCTATTTAGACAAAGCCACTCAACAAGAGAGCTTCTCATTGAGAGAGTCCATTAATGGCTCATATTCTCAATTGAGAGTTCATCTTAGTCTATCTTGAAGTTTATGAATTTTGTTTAGTTTGTAGAAACTTTATTTAAATTTGGTTTCTATTAGCATACTAACATTGCTCATATACATTTTGGCATGCCCGGTGGGACCCCGCATGAGTCATCTTCATTAGCTTTTTTAGTCAAGTTTTGTATGTCATTTGCTGATTTTGGCTAATTTTTCTTATTTTTGTGATTGGTAGGATTGTATAAGTTGGTTTTGTAGGTCCACATGAGCATGAAGAAGACAAAGGAACTCATAGTCTATCTCATAGTATTTGCAGATTTTTCAAGCTTATAGGTGGACAAAGCACTTGGAATTCTTCTTCCTCTTCTTGTCTATATTCTTCTTATTCCATCTACTTCTTCTTCTTCTTCTTGTGGGAGATCTTGGCCATTTTTTTTTTTAAGGAAGCAAAATCATACACACTTCTTTTTAGTGCTTAAAATGAACCCCCAAATCATACTTAAATCCATTAAAAAATTAAAAATTTGCAAAAAAGAAAAAATCTTTTAACAAGTGAAACTAAACCAATCTAATCATTTGCATCCTTGCAACATCAAGGTTTTAGATGCATTCATGCAAAGTTAGGAACACTTCATTTTTGGGAATTTAAAAATAACTTCAAGTTTCCATTTCAAAAGGTTCAAAATCAACACTAAGTGCACACTAAAATCTAAATCAAACTCAAAGCATCAATCAAGGATAAAATGAACCTCATTTGCAAATATGTTAAAGTTCTTTTAAAAATCTCATGAAAACTAAGAGTCCTAAATGGTTGCCAAAATTGTCCTAAAAAGCTTTGTTATTTGTTCCAAAAAAATGTCTTATTGCAAAATCTTGAATGTTTCTTAGGTTTTTCATGCATCAAAACAATCTAGGAATATCATTTTTGGGCTTAAAACATGCAAACTAGAACAAAAAATTTTGAATGAAAAGCAAAGTCCAAAGAGTCATTTTCACTTTTGAGTCCAAAAACAATATTGAATGATCTAAGGTTAAAATAAAGCACTTCAAAGTTCTTAAAACAACACACAAAATCTCAATCTTGAATACTCAAAAGAAAACACTTGAATGTTTAACCAATTATCTTTGAATGCATGTTGCTAAAATCACTCTTGAATGCCATGGATTAAAATCAAATTTTCTTTGAATGCATTATTAAAACAACAAATCCAATCTTCAATGCCAAGGATCAATTAACCATTGCAATATCAAACACTTCATTTGGAGCTTCTAAAAATTGAACAAAACAAATCTCTTTTGCACATGCAATCTAGGTAAAGTTTGATTTTTGGACATTTAAGAAACTATGTTAAGTTAAAATACAAATTTACAAAAATCAATTTGAGTAGTTCCTTGGACTCACCTCTTTTCTAATCACCCATCAAATATTAACCATTGGTTGCAATCTCAGCGCCATTTATCGGGATGGGTCTACTTGAAAAAGGTGTTAAATGTTCCACAATCTAACTCACTCACTTGGTCTTTGAATGTTTGCTTTAACTTTATCAAAATTCTTAAATGATCAAAACTCTAGATTAAATTGATCACACTTCAATTTTGGGCACTAAAATTGAACAACAACTGACGTGGAGAGCCTCTGGGTGCGCACTTGAAATCGAATCTCACACACTTTTGTTTTGGGCTTAAAACAAACTCACACTCAATCTTGAATGTCTTAAAGAAAATTAATCGATACTTGATGTGGAGGGCCTCCGGGCGCACGGGTTTACCTTCTTGTTGACCCTAACTCTTCTTCTTGTTTGCATTCTTCGATCAATTTTATTTTTGTCGACGCTTCAAAGTTGGAATGAACATTGTATGCCATAATCACAAGTGTCTTCAATCATAGCTTACAAAATTTAAATCATCAATTGGAATGAATGCGTGTCTTTTAAAGCCAAAGATCATGTATGTGGTCTTGTTTTACACTTTTTAGGAGGCCTACTTGGGGATTTCATTTCCCCTTGGGATGACCTCAACTCCAGCGTTTCGGCGAAGTATAAAGATCAGGAGGTGAATCCAAAGACACCTCTCTTGGGATCAAAATTTTGTCACTCGGGCTAAGCCTCAAGGAACTTTATACCCTTGAGAAGTGAAAGAGGAGAAGTGGGTTACCTCTCCTCTCGGTTGTGGGACATCTTTTTGGTTTCATCTATGGATTTGGGCCTCACGTACCTTGCGTATATCGAGGAATCCCTAGCTATAAAAAATTTCATCCTTGTAGAAAGCTTCCTAGGATGTTTGTGTGTTTGATGTGCTTGCTCAAAACTTTTGTTTGCTTGTTTGTTCATAGCTTTTGAATGAATGTTTGCCAACTTTGGTCAAAATCCCAAAGAAGTAGAAATCTCCTAGCTCAAGGCATACTTAGCGTAGTCACTGCCTCATTAGAAAATCATCCAAGCTCCCTCCCTGCAACCAAATCTATCTAGTTCCTTGCTTTAGAATAATCCCAAATCCAAAGTCTCTCCAAATCATCCCCCCCTAGCTAGCTAGAAACCCAATCCAAAATCACACCCAAGCCTTTAGAGAGTTGTTGTCATTCTGCTAAAATTTGTTATCCAATCAATCCGACCAATCCACCAGCCTCACCATGGTTATCCTTTTGACAGAGCTTTGTCTAGGGTAATCTAGCTTTGTCACCTGTTATCCCTCATCACCTTGAGCTAAAGGTTGGGATCCACAAGTGATCAATCTCGTGTCATGCCCATAGGATCATTAGTCTATTCTTAGGTTGACACAATCTCCACCAATCTAGTGCATAGGAAAGAAAAACTCTCACTTTTTGACAGCATGCCCTTGAAGTCTTCCATCCACAGGAAAGCCAAAAATCTTCGCCAATCCTCCTTAGGTATGTCATGCAACTTTGACTCTCCCTAGGAAATCTTTCATCAGCCAATCCAAAATCTGTGCTTAACCCAAATCCAACCATGAGCCTCTATGTTCATCCATACGCAAGACCCCATCCCCATCAAACTCATCATCAAAGCATGAAGTACCAATCCTATCATGATGTGTTTGGTCACATTGTCCTTGCTCCTGGCACCTCCTATTCCAATGATGATGAAAATCTTGTTGATTATGATGGGTATATTGAAAGCCTTAGAAACATTCCCCCAAGCATCCCCCAAAATCCAAGAGTTATTCCAAACTATCTAGTCATGCCATTTGATATTCCAGCTTCCCCTCCATCACCCCATCAACCAAGCTTCCAATCTTCCACCCCCATCACACTAGCTATTCCTGTCAATCCACCTCCACCTTCGACACACGAGTCTCCAAGGAATCTCCTAGAGGAAATACAAGAAAATTTGCCTCCAACAGTCTATAAGCCATGTCATCTAATCCAACCATGTGAAGTAGTCAGTGATGAAGCTTCCCCATCTATAATATCACCTCCATCTCCCATAGCTATCATCCCCATACCATCCATCAAATTGCTTAAAATCCTTCCTCTTCCCGCAAGCATCAAAATCCCACCACCTGTCAAATCCCTCCAAATCCTATCCACATCGCCTCCAAGCATTTCCCAAATCTCTCATAATGACCCTTATGCATCCATCTTCTACTCACCCATCTCCACTACTGAATCTCCCATCTATCCATCCACTACCTTTGAAGAATCCACCCCTTCACCTCCTATTGCACAATCGACTCCAAACCAATCCTATCAAGATCTTGCCCAAAAGCATGTTGAAATCCCCCAAAGCATAAATGAAGATATCATCGTACCATGTCTTCCATCCATAGTGCAGTCACCATCTCCTCCATCTCCAAAACCTCGAGCCATATCTCCTCCACTGCAAGATATGTTGTCATCCCACCAGCTACATCAAGATCCTATCCTTCCATCTCCCCCGCTCCATGCTTCCATCTTACAACCTATCCAAGCTATTCCACCATCTATAATCTACCCTCTTGGTTCACTTACATTCATCCACGGTGGCCCTCTCTTAGAAAAAGAATTAAGAACAATATCTCCCCATTGCAATACACCTAATAAATCACTTCTACCATTTTCTACAAGCAAAAAGTTTCCTCAGCTTGTTCAAATGCTCAATCGATGGCATTATCAAGGTCAAGGTTTACGACCACAAGAGAAAGGAATCAGAGAGCCTATTATTGCACAAAAAAATCTGGGATTTCATGGTCTTGGATATGTATCCAAAGGCTCACCATCTAAAGGTGTTGGTACACCACACCCCCAAACCAAGCCTATCTCCAAGCCCACCATGCCAGCCTCTCATCACTCCTTCAAGAAATCTTATGTCATCCCCCCTCCACCATCTTTGCAACCCAAAACAACCTACCATATCCCCCCTTCATCCGCTAAATCCATTTTGGGTCCTTATGTCCCAAAATCTACCATCCTCCATCCTCCTATCAGCCATCATAAAAATCCTATTGCATCCATTTCTATGCAAGATCAACAAAGGCACATATCAGGGCACATCATCCATCATCATCCCCCTACATGCTCTTTCATATCCTCTCCATCTCACAAAGCTTCTCCTAACCAGCTTCCCAAAGCTTACCACAACAATGTAAATGCCAACTTCAAAATGCATAAAGCTAAAAATCCACATCCTAGGCAATCATATGTCTATTCTAAAAGACATACTCCAAAAAGGCAAAATCCAATCAAAGAATGCAAAACAATGCAAAAGCCTATGAATAGAAAATCCAAAACCATGTTGATCCCCAAGAAAAAAGTTGAAACCCAATGCATAATGGCATCCACCATTGCTAATCCCCCATCTAGTGACTCATGTCCCCCATCTCCTAACTCCATCTTGGGTGCCTATATCCCCAAGCACACTTCCACAAATCTTCCATCACGCCCGCATCTACCATCTATCCCCCATATGCTCTTTTCACACCCGTCCCAACATGTGCAAATGTTTCTCTTGCAAGCATCCCCATCTCATGCTCCTTTCTAGCAGTTTTATCCCTCCATCTCCTACCATCAATCCCATCTAATCTGATTTATTGCATAAATCACACATCTGGTGTACCAACAGCTAGCAACAAAATTGAACATTCCAACAGCCAGTGAAAAATCCCAAAAAAGCCAAAATAGCTGAAGAAAGCCAAAATCATTCCAGCTAAGTCCAAAGTCAAAAAGTCAAAAAAAGAAAAGAAAAATAAAGCGTCCACTGGTGAAAACTTGGCAATTCAAGTGCCTTGGACAAGTACCATGATGAAAACTTGGCAAACCAGCGTCATGCGTAATCCTGCCATCCCCAGCTTAGCCTATCACCCTCATGCTTTTGGTCATCTCTTCACATCCAACTCCATCTTCCAATCTATCCACCTATCCTCCATCCTCCAGCTTCCATCTCACACCATCCACTAATCTTATGCAGCTTCAGCCAATCATCTCAGCTATCATCCATCTCCCTAGCCCCTTCATCTTTTTCCATCCTAGCTTCAATCCTATCACATCCATCATAAGACCTCCTTCTGCATGTTATCTTCTGATTAGGGGCACTATATTCCTTGGAGATTTTGTCTTGTCCATCCTCCCTTATCATTGGTATCTAGCTCTAGGCTATCCTCATGCAAACCCAATGTCATCTCTTTATATCCATCATAATCCTAGCTATCTACCATCCTATCCAGCCATCTCATCCTACTCCTCTAGCTATCCTTGGTCACAAAATCTCTCATCATCATTGGATGCATCTTGCCAAATCCATATCTTTTGCTATCACCCCACCCTTAGCTTTTGCATCTTGCACAACATCGAACCATCCCACTATCCTATCATCTTGAGCTTTTGCCTGCTTGTAACTATCTTGGTCCGTTAGCTTGTACCATATCTTGATTAGCTCACTTGTAAATATCTTGGTCTATTAGCTTGTACATCCTCTTTAGCTTAGTACCATTGTATCTATCCAGTGTTTGTGTCAGTTCATCCTTGATCAGCATCTTGCACCCATCACACATCTTGGTTAGCTATTCCAACACATCCTTTAGCTAGATTTCCTATCACCAAAGTGTTATCTTTCTTAGTTCAGCTTGCCAGATGCATCACTCATCCAAATCCACCAGCTTCGGTGCTCTCTGATAGGTCCTTGCAGGATATAGCTTTCCTCATGTCTAATCTTGGTCCGTTAGTACCTTGTCCTACCCATCTCATTGGCAAACAGCTCTCTTTTGAATTTTCACTTTCTTTTGATTTGGGATCTTCCCTTTTGGGTCTTGAAGTATCATTTCCAAGAAATCTCCTTGTTCCCTCCTCAAGGTTTCCACGATCTTCCATATCATGGTATGCTACGAATGGGGCAATTAGAGCATAAGGTCTTGATCAGGTCTTTCATTTGTTTTTCTTTTCTACTTGTGGGTTCTCCAGTGTCGTTTCCACGCTGCTTCCTCTAGGATTCATGTGTGATGCTGTGGCAATCCTTGTGTGTTTGTTTTGAGTTAGTTTGTTAGTCCTTTGGATGGTTGGTGAAAAGGCCTTGATGTTCTTAGTAACCTTGGCAATTAACCAATAGTCCTATAGCAAATCTAGTGCTCAACTACATGGTGGTACTTCTCTTTGAAGTATCCCCCGCTCAAAAAGCTTCAATGGTTTTCCTTCATCTCCATTATCCCCCATCCATATCCAGCATCTGTCTCTCCTACCCCAGTTGATGCATCAGTATCTCTTTGAATCACTCATCACTCTTAGCTTTAGGGATCCACAATCGTAGTCTTAGGGATCCACCAATCCAAATCAACCCACCAAGCCTCATCTTTTGAGACCCACAATCCTAGTCCTAGGGATCTCCGAAACCCATCTTCCGCCAATCTAACTCTTTGAAATCCTGTTGCATCAGCTTTATAATCCCCTCATCCATCTCCCTATCTTGGATTCTTTTTATAGCAATCTGCTCCTTCATCCTCTGCAATCCCTAAGATCTTAATCTTGCTTCCTCTTGTGCCTCTGATTCTCCCTTTATCATTCTCCCATAGTAAGAGTTTGAGATAACTAAACCTCTTCTCTTAATCCAATCTGAGTCTCCTTTCTCATCCCAGATTCTTGTATTTTTCAAGAAGCCACCGAGCCTCGCTTTCTCTCCCCACTGCCTTCTTGAGGGGGCATCTCACAGTCTATTCTCTCCTCTTCTGCTCTAGCCTTGGACATCTTATTTTCTTATCTTTGATGCCATGCCACTTGTGGCATCACATCAAAGATGGGCAAAATTAGACACCTAAAAATCTTTTAAAAAATAAAGTATTTTTATTTTTTGAAAAAGTACCTGATGACATCATCATTTATTAATTAATTAATTAATTAATTTTTATGCCATTAAATCCCTTTATCTTAATTAAAAATATTTAATTAAGGAATCCCTCCCAAAAATGTTTAAATCTTATTTAAACGTTATTTCCTTATTTATTAATTATTTAATTAACAAATTGACCAAAAATCCTAAAATAAATAAAAAATTTATTTTTTGCCCAAAACTTGGCCAATTTCCTTATGACCAATAACCTCTTCCAAAATCTTCCAATCCTTCTTTAATTTCGATTAAAGGCTAATCCCATCATTTCCTACCCCTAATCCCAACTCAAAATATTTAATTAAGATTAAATATTAATCCTCATGTTTATTAAAAAAGTTTTAATAAATATCTCCTCAACCCAAACCCTTTAAATAAATAAAAATTTATTTATTTCCTAAAAATCTAATTTATCCTCATCCTAAGAAGTTCTAGACTCTTCTAGAAAGTCTTCATCCTCATCCTAGGAAATTCTAGACTATTCTAGAAAGTCTTTATCCTCATCCAAAGTCTAGACTTTTCTAGAAGATGTCTTTAAACCTAATCCTAATCCCCTCCTAACCTTGTCACATTCCCTAAACATGGGTTAAGAATTACTAACCCAAGCAAAAGTTAACAAATATCTCCTCCTTCACCCACCCTCATTAAATGCCATCCACTTGCCTATCCCTAAGCTAATCCTAAACCATCTTAATCCATCCTCTAATCATTTGCACAAGCCTAAACAAGCTTAAAACCTTCCTAATCAAGTCCAAGTTGAAATTTCTCTCATCACCCTCAAAATATCTCAACCATAAAGTCCACTAGGTCATAAATGACTCTTACAAGCCCTTTTATTGCTCTTACAAGTCATTATGAGGGTCTTTATGAAAATTTTATCCCTTGAGCCTCCTTTGTTGACTCATCCTTCCCCTTTTCTCCATCCTCTCACCATGTGACATGTGTCATTCTTTGATTGGTTGTAAGGAAGCACAATCCATGTGCTCTCCTCTCATGCAATCTAAGCCCTCCATGAGCTTTTTCCCATCCTTGCATCTTAGCCCTCAATCCCTCAAGCCTGTTGCCTATAAATTGGATCCTTCCCCTTTGCAAAATAACACAATCCATGAAGTAAAGTAATAATGCCATTTTAAGAAGCCATTTTACATCAAAACCATACACTCACACCCAAATTCCAACTCCATTTGAAGCCCTTTTTGAAGCATAAGCTTGAGCATACATCCTATCTATTTAGACAAAGCCACTCAACAAGAGAGCTTCTCATTGAGAGAGTCCATTAATGGCTCATATTCTCAATTGAGAGTTCATCTTAGTCTATCTTGAAGTTTATGAATTTTGTTTAGTTTGTAGAAGCTTTATTTAAATTTTGTTTCTATTAGCATACTAACATTGCTCATATACATACACTAGCTATATAGTCACCAAAGAGAGAAATCAATCTTCAAATAGATTTTGTACTAGGGGCATCATTACCTAACAAGGTTGCATACAAGATGACACTAGAATAGAACAAGGAGATATCAAGGAAAGTTTAAGAGATTTTGGATCAAGGCCTAATCAGGAAGATTATTTGCCCATGTCTTGTTCCAATGGTATTGGCACTTAACAAGGAGGTAAGTGTAGGATGTGTACTGATTCTAAGTCAATAAATAGGATAACTATTAGATATAGGTTTCCTATTACTAGAATAGAAAATTAAATGTATTGCTTAGGAGGTGATAAATACTTATCCAAGATTGATTTAAAAAGTGGATACTATTAGATTATGATGAAAGAGGGTGATGAGTGGAAGTTAGCCTTTAAGACCACAAAGGGTTTATATGAGTGGTTAGTAATGACATTTGGGCTTACAAATACACTTAAAACTTTTATGTGGGTGATGAATTAGGTTCTTAAGGACTATACAGGGGTGTTTGTAGTAGTCTACCTAGACAATATTCTCATTTTTAGTAGGACAAAAGAAGAACACATGAAGGACCTAGAACTTGTATTGAAGAAAATCCAAGAGAAGAAACTAACCATAAACCTTGAAATGAGTGATTTTATGAAACAAGAACTAGTCTACCGAGGATTTCTAGTATCACAAGGTGACTTAAAGATGGAAAAGAGCAAGGTTGACGCCATTAAAAGTTGGCCTACTCGTAAGACAAGGACTAAAGTCAAAATTTTTTATGGGCTAGCTCAGTTTTATAGGAAGTTTATATGGAGATTTAGTGAAATATGTGTAATAGTCCTTGATATCATAAAAGGTGGACTCAAATAACAAAATTGTGTGGACCAAGGAAGGCAATGGAGGCTTTGAGAGATTGAAGAAGGAAGTGGCTACCCAACCTATACTGGTGTTTCCAAGTCTTGATAAGCCATTCATAGTGGAGTGTTAAGCAAGTAACATTATAGTAGGTGCAATCCTAAGCCAAGTAGGTAGGCCCTTGGCATTCTTTAGTGAGATGTTAAATGAAGCTAGGTCTAGGTATTCATCCTATAACTTAGAACTATATGCTCTTAGGATTTAACCATAGACAACAATAACAATAACATGCAAATATAAACAATATCATAAAATAATAGATCACATAGAAAAGAAGAAAAGACACCAATATTTAACACGGTTCACCCAATCCTTCAGCTACATCCACCAAATAGCAAGTCCAATATTATTATGATCCAGTAATTACAACTTGATTACAATTTGTAATCCTTTATAGCTCAATATTGCCACAAGAACCAATTTTTGCATCACTCCTTATAGAATAGTCCCTAACCCTAAGCCCTTTTATACAAGTATTTTTCCCACTTTAGGGTTAAAATTAGTTACAACATGTGGGCCATAAATAGGAAATTATAAAAAATAGCCAATAGGTGAATATTAGTCATTGATGAATAGTAGCCAACCATTGGTGAATAGTAGCCCAATTTCTTTTATGAAGTATGTACAATATTTTCTTGATTAGTCATCATAAACTAAAAATCTCCCACTTGGGTACTGATCAAAATCCACACTAGACATCAATCTCCCACTTAGAGACTGATCTTGTAGCAATACCATTGCCACATTGGGCTCCCATTGGATCAAACAACCCTAGACTCTACTACTCTTTTATTCCTATTTAGTCTACATCACCAACTGATATTGAAGAGGAAGTCATCTTCTCCCTTGTCACTACCTTTGTAAACATATATGTTGGATTTTCATCTATATGTTTCTTATCCAACTTTAATTGTCCATCATCCAAAACTAATTGAATGAAATGGTATTGCAACTAAATGTATTTTATCTTTGAATGCAGAGCTAAATTATTTGTAAGATGAATGACACTCTAACTATCTATCAAGAAATAATTTTCCCTCTAAGGGTGTCCCAATTCTTCAAAGAAAAACTAAAGCCATATCATATCCTTGATTGCCTCTGTAGTAGTAACATACTCTTCCTCTGTAGTGGATAAAGCATTAACCTTCTGCAACTTGGAAACCTAGCTCACTGCTGCCCCACCAACAGTAAATACATAACCTATAGTACTCCACCTAGTATCAATATCCCCTACCAAATTTGAGTCAACATATCCCTATAAATCAGTAGTAGAACCCTCAAAATGTAAACACTTACTAGATGTTCTTCTCAAATATTTTAGAATCCATTTAATTACATTCCAAAGCTCAATTCCTAGATGACTTGTATACCTGCTAATGACTCCCACTATATGGGCAATATCTAGCCTTGTACATATCATAACATACATCAAGCTTCCTATAGCTAAAGCATAAGTTACCTAGGACATCTCATCCTCCTTTTCTCATGTCTTGAGACACATCTTCTTAGTCAACATCAAATAACCAGGTAAAGGTGTGCTGATAGCTTTAGCGTTCTCTTTAGAGAAATGTTGCAACACCTTTGCAACAAAATCAACTTGAGATAGTGTCAATTTCTTGTTCTATCTCTACAAATCTTCATACCAAGGATTTTTTGTGCTTCCCCCAAATCCTTCATAGAAAATGCATGTGCTAACTAGAATTTTATCCCCTTAATGTGATCCATGTTAGACCTAAGTACAACCATATCATCAATATATAAACATAAAATAATATAGTTGTCATCATCCAACCTCTTAAAATAAACAAAATGATCTGAATGACACCTACCATATCCATGCTCATGCTTAAAACTATCAAATTTCAAATACCATTTCCGAGGTTCATACTTCAAGCCACATAAAATTTTCTTCAATCTGCACACTAATTTATCCTTACTTTTGACCTCAAATACCTATGGTTGTGCCATATAGGTCTCTTCATCCAAATCACCATGAAGAAAGGTTGTTTTAAGATGAGCTTCTAGTCATAGAACTCATATTGTTCTGGAGCAAGTCTTTTAGGAGTGACATCCAAACAAGCTTGCAAGGCTTCATTCTAGGCTTTTGAAGCGCCCTACACTATGAAAACTTTTTCACAGTGCAAAATGAGAGCTTGGAGAATGTTAGGAAGTTCATAGGAGTGTTGACCCTCCTAAATTTGTTTGATCGCCACCATAGAATGGTGAGTCCTCAATGCATTAAAATATTCCTTAGAAGCTTGATCTCCAACCTCCAACTAATGAAGGTGGGCCTTGAGTTGATCTCCTCAAGTAGTATAATTGTCTACAACCTACTTATGGTGGTGAAGGTTGGCAAGCTAAACTTAGATATCCATGTTTTATGGATTCTTGGCTAGAGATTTAATGGTTGTACAAAGATATTTTTGGTGGCATCATAGGATCTCTTGTGGTAAGTGGCCAACTATTACCCATAAATGTGAAGAAACCTCATAGTATGGGTGATAGCTTCATTCAACCATTGAATCCACCCAAAGGTGGAATGGGGATGATGGGGACACAACCCAAGAACAGAATGGACACAAAAAAAAAGGGAAATTGTATTAACTAAAAAATAAGCTAGTGCATTCAGTACCGAGAAAATAAACTTCAAAACATGCCCTAAGGGCTTACAATAGCATAAATGTGGAGATAATTTCTCTTTTTAGTACCTCCTCTCAAACTCCACTCCGAACTGCCCTTTACAATGCCAGAAATCTCCTTAAATAGATGTCAGAGGGTTAAGGACTAGGAGTACATTCTAGAAAGTGCTAGTAGGCATCCACCGACCAAATAGAAGGTTCCAGAAGGTGCATTAGAAGTCAACGCAAATCTAGAAGAATCCAGAAATGGTAACCGAACTTTTGGGAGGCATAACTTTTGAACCGTAGCTCTGATTGACAAACCGTTTACATTTTTGAAAAGCTCTCGAAGTGTTCTATAGCCCTATGGACTAGCTTTTCTCATCCCCCATTTTTTGGCCCTTTTTGAGGTCATTTAATGCCCCTAACCTGACTTTGAAGCATTCTTAGGAGGTCTCCACAACTTGAAAAATTGCAATAACTTTGAAACCATGGGGCCTTTTGACTTGATTCTTTTTCTGGAATTCTCTAAATTACAATTACAATTCATCTAGCCAATTTACACCTCCTAGTTCACCAAAATGATGGCTCAATTACATACTCCTATTTTTTTGGGATTTACATGAACACTGATAGTGGAACTGTGAGAGTTGGAACCTTTATTTGACCCAAAGGGTATCCAAAACTGAAAACACATGAAACAAAAACTAAGTCTAAGAATATTTTTTTGGGTGACAGAGGATTGCTCTTATACCTCTAGATGCTCCTGCATCAGACACCCAGGGTAGATTGAAAAGTGACCCTGTCACTTTATGAATGGTAGAGGAAATCCCAAATGGGAAACCTTAGCTGCTGAAATCCAAGTTGAGTCCTTGATCGGTTGTCCTTTCCATTTGACCAAATACTCTTCATACTGTCTATTGCTGGTACTCCTACCCACACGATGATCTAGAATGTCTTCTATCTCCTCCTTCTTAGAAGTAGGAATCGAACATGGCTCTAACACCAACTCCTCATCTGCACCATCATCATGATACTCTGTTAAATCTGCAATGTTAAAAATGGGAGAAATGTGAATACCATCTGGCAGCTCCACCTAATATGCATTTCCTAAGTCATGTTTCTTCAAAACTTTGCAGGGGCCAAATTTCTTCATTTTCATCTTATTGTAAGTACTGGCTAGAAATATTTCTTTTCGTAAGTGCACCATGATTAGATCCCCTACTTGGAATTCCTTATGTCTTCTCCTTTGATCAGCCCTAGCTTTATACTCTTGATTCATCTTGGTAATGTGTGCCTGAAACTCCTCATGTAGATGCTTGATATGTTCAGAAAATTCTTCTACTTCAGCACTTGTCGTCTCCCCTTGCTCTATCTTCCTCAATTCTGGTGCAGTCCTTGGGCTATTCCCATATACAATTTGGAATGGTGATTTTCCAGTACTCCTATTTATAGAGTTATTGTAAGCAAACTCTACTTGTGGTAGAATCAAATCCCATCCCTTGGGCTTATCCCTAACTAAACATCTCAGCAAATTGCCCAGACTTTTGTTTACCACTTCTGTTTGGTCATCAGTTTGTGGGTGATGCGTGGAACTAAACTTCGAGTTGATTCTTAACTTTTTCCATAATGTCCTCAAGAAATACCCCACAAATTTAGTATCTCTGTCAAAAACTATGCTCTTTGGAAGACCATGTAGCCTTACCACCTCTTTCAAAAACAAGTCATCAATATGGACAACATCATGAATTTTGTGGCATCGAATGAAATGTGCCATTTTGGAGAACCTATCAACCAACACGAATACTGAGTCATTACCCCTTTGTGTCCTTGGCAATACAAGAACAAAATCCATACTTATGTCCTCCCATGGCCTTGATGGAACAGGCAATGGCTGATATAGGCCAGTATTGTGACTAAACCCCTTGGAAACTTTGCAAACCTAGCAACTCTATACAAACTTCTTGACATCCTATGAAATTTGTGGCCAAAAATAATGTTCTCTAAGAATGGCAATGGTCTTATCTCGACCAAAATGTCCTGCCATCCCTCCACTATGTTTCTCCTTAATTAAATTTTCCCTCATGGAAATCCTTGGAATGTACAATTGACTACCTTTGAACAACATGCCATCCTAAATCAAATAGTCTAACCACTTGGTTCTATCCACAACAATAAGTTCTTTACAAGCTTTCCATGCTTCAGCAAAATCAGGATCCTCGGGGTACAAATTTTTGAGTTCATCAAACCAACTACTTCAACCTGCGTTACTGTAAGCAACAACTGTCTCCTGCTTAGTGCATCTACAACCCTGTTAGATTCTCCACTTCTATGCTTCAACACAAATGTATAACTCTGTAAGAACTCTACCCACTTCATATGCCTCTGATTCAATTTACCTTGGCTATTTAGGTATTGTAATGCCTAATGATCAGTATACAAAACAAATTCCTTTGGCAATAAATAATGCCTCCATTTCTTTAAGGCTTGAACTATTGCATAGAACTCTTGATCATAAACAGAATACTTCTTCTTTGCATCATTAAATTTTTCACTAAAATATGCAATAGGCTTACCTTGTTGGCTTAATACAACCCCAATAACACTACCACTAGCATCACAATCCACCTGGAAAACGTTTCTAAAATTTGGAAGTGCCAACACAGGTTGTTCTGTTACCTTCTTCTTCAACAATTCAAAACTTCTTGCAGCTGCTGCAATCCATTTGAACTCTTTTCTATCCCCTTTTATTGTATCAATTTGGGGTGCACATATGCCACTAAAATTCTTAATAAACTTCTTGTAAAAATTCACCAAACTATGAAATGATCTTACCTCAGTAGCAGACCTTGGAGTAGACCATTCCAAGATGTCTTTTACCTTCTCCAGATCCATTTTGAGACCTTCGAGTGATATAACAAACCCCAAATAGACTAACTCCCTTTTTGCAAAGATACACTTCTTTAGATTAATTAATAATTTCTCTTCCCTTAGCCTTTCAAGGACACTACGAATATTCCAAAGTCTTGCTGAAAATTAAAATATCATCCAAATAGACAATAACAAATTTTCCCAAGAACTTCTTAAGTACCTCATTCATGAGCCGCATGAAAGTGCTTGGGGCGTTCGTTAATCCAAAGGGCATGACAAACCACTCATAAAGACCCTCCTTGGTCTTGAAGGCTATTTTCCACTTATCTCCTTCTTGAATCTGTATCTGATGATAGCCACTCTTGAGATCTATCTTTGTGAAGTACTAAGCTCCACTCAAGCAGTCTATAAGATCATCCATCCTTGGCAAAGGAAATCGGTACTTGATGGTTATCCTATTTATAGCTCGAGAATCTGTACACATCCTCCACTCTCCATCCTTCTTTGGTGCGATTACTATAGGTACTACACATGGACTCAAGCTCTCTTGAATCAAGCCTTTCCTTAATAGCTCCTAAACCTGTCTATTTAGCTTTGCTGTTTCAATAGGAGTCATCCTGTGAGCAGCCTTGTTAGGCAAACTAGCTCCTAGAATTAGATCTATCTGATGACTGATTTTCCTTACTGGTGGCAATCCATCTGGAACATTATCAGAGATGATATCTTCAAACTCCCCTAGTAAATCTGAAACTTCAAGTGGTATTTCACTACTACCTTCTTTATCTTTCCTAGGAATCAAAGCATAGCACATATGCTGATGTTTCATGCCATCTAAAAACTTCCTTTCATCAACAAGACAAATCCTAGCACTGCTACATACCTTTTCACCTTCCTTTTTCATGGGCTTCAATTTGTGGTGAACTCCATCCTTTGTCAAAGATTATGTGTTTGCATGTCCATCATCTACTACATGTCTATCAAACTACCATGGTCTACCCAACAATAGATGACAAACATCCATCGAAATAACATCACAGAGAACTTCATCATGGTAACTCCCAATTTTGAATTTCACTAAATATTTTTCACTTACCAGGACCTTATGATCACCTTTTACCCAAGAAATCTGATAGGGCTGGGGATGTTTCTCCCTCTTGAGATTCAGCTTAGAGACCATCTCTTTTGATACCAAGTTATCAGTACTACCACCATCAATGATCACATCACAACATTTATCCTCACACTTGCATCTAGTACAAAACAAACTCCTTCGTTGTCCTAGTTCAATCTCACCACTTAGTAGAACTCTTTCATTTACCAAGGTCTCTCCTCTTTTTGCATCCTCTGAATGTGATGATTGTGCATCCTCATCCACATGAGAAATCCTAGCTTGGCCCTCAGATCTTCTATCTATCCTTCCTTGTCGTTGAGGGAATTCAAAGGCATGATGACCTTCTTCATTGCAATGGAAACAAGTACCACACAAGCATCCTCTTCCTTGTCCACATCCTCTACCTCTTCCTCTCTGATTTCCAAAGTCTTGATCATGGGAGCGGTTGAAACCCTCATTCCTCTGGTTCCTGCTAGTACCCACATCTTCATTTTTCTTTTGGGTTTCATTGTGGCCTGCAGATGATCTACTGCTTCCCCTTCCTCCTTGATCGTGCCCTCTTTGTCTTCCTTCAAACCTTTTATTCAGCTTCTCTTCAACTCGTAGGGCAAACTGGTATGCCTCTTCAATGCTAGTTATTCTTACCAGACTTAATTCCTCCTGGATGCTAGGTTGCAACCCACTGATATAATGAGAAACCTTCTCCTTATTTTCTTTTGCATGCCCCCGCTCTAATCAAGAGTTAGTAAAATTCCTCTATATATTCTTGGACTAATCTTCTTTCTTGCTTTAACCCATGCATCTTCTTAAACAAATCAAGCTCATAGTCAACAGGAATGAACTGCTTCTTCAATTTTTCCACCATACGATCCCATCTTGTGATCTTCTCCTTTCCTCTTCTATTTCTTGCCAATTGGACCTCTTACCACCAAATTTTGGAATGGCCTTTCATTTTGGCCTTTGCAAACTTAACCCTATTTGGGTCCCTAATATCGTCATACTCAAAGTATTCTTCTAGTTCATTGATCCAATCGATCAACTCATCTGGTTTCAGATTTCTTGAAAATACACCCACTTCAATTGTAGGTCTTTTCCAAAACTTAGTAATGGCCCTAAAAAGCCTTTCTTCTGTATGATTCAGAACTTCCCCGTCAAATTCCCCTTCTAGTCCAATTTCATCTTCTTCATTGTCATCTTCACTTTCATCACCCGCGGCCATAGTTGCTCCTCTAGGGAGCTCCTCCTGCAATGCTTGTACTTGCCTTTGGAGGGTTCTAACCTCCTCAGGATTAATAGCTCTAGCCCTTTCGCCATGCTCTCTTCATGGTGGCATCTTCTTAACTCAAACCCACAACCACACAATCCTAGTGCAAACTGCCTCACAGTCGGTGCTCTGTCTACACACTCAAGAAAACCTGCTCTGATACCACTTGATGGGGACACAACCCAAGAACAGAATGGACACAACAGAAAAGGGAAATTGTATTAACTAAAAAATAAGCTAGTACATTCAGTACAGAGAAAATAAACTTCAAAACATGCCCTAAGGGCCTACAATAGCATAAATGTGGAGATAATTTCTCCTTTCAGTACCTCCTCTCAAACTCCACTCGGAACTGCCTTCTACAATGCCAAAAATATCTTTAAATAGACCTTGGAGGGTTAAGGACTAGGATTACATTCTAGAAAGTGCTAGTAGGCATCCACCGACCAAATAGAAAGTTCCAAAAGCTACATTACAAGTCGACACAAATCTAGAAGAATCCAAAAATGGTAACCGAACTTCTGGGAGGTATAACTTTTGAACTATAACTTTGATTGACAAACCATTTACATTTTCGAAAAGATCTCAAAGCACTCTATAGCCCTATAGACCAACTTCACTCATCCCCCATTTTTTGGCCCTTTTAGAGGTCATTTAATGCCCCTAACTTGACTTTGAAGCATTCTTAGGAAGTCTCTACAACTCAAAAAATTGCAATAACCTTCAAACCGTGGGGCCTTTTGACCTGATTCTTTTTCTCGAATGCTCTAAATTACAATTACATCCATCTAGCCAATTTACACCTCCTAGTTCACCAAAATGATGGCTCAATTACATACTCCTATTTTTTCAAGATTTACACGAACACTGATAGTGGAACTGTGAGAGTTGGAACCTTTATTTTACCCAAATGGGTATCCAAAAATGAAAACACATGAAATAGAAACTAAGTCTAAGTATATTTTTTTGGGTGACACAGGACTGCCCTTATACCTCTGGATGCTCCTGCATCAGGGGACTAGGTTCAAGATTCAAAGTTTGTAAAATATGAGAGTTGGTGGGAAGATGTGACAACACTGAAGTATTAAGGTAAAATTGAGTATTACAATTATGAGGAGGGGTAGAATGCCAACTAATAGAGAAGTGAATGGGAAAATGGTTAGAAAGAATCACATTAGGGATTGAAGTGACAGTTAGTAGACTCGTGTGAGAAAAATTAAAAAAGGATTGAGTAGAAATCATAGCATGATCTAGCATTTTAAGAACCCTGTCAGACCCCTCTCAAAATTTGGACCAAGTGTACCTGATGCCATCAGTCTAGTGACAAAGAACGTTGGCATCAAAAAGACCCAACTTGTTCTACATGTAAGACTAGGCTTCTCACTCTCTAGCTGACCATCAAAAAGGAAAAAGTCCCACTTTACCAATAGCCAATTCAACCATATTAAAATCTGTATAGAATATCCAAGTGGTAGGTGGAAAAGAATCATCTAGTCACCTCCACAAGTGTGAGAACTCAAATACATGATTAGGGGAATAGACATTGACAATGCCAAAATAATGATTTTGAAAAGATATCAAAATCCAAACAACTCATTGCATGGGGTCAGTACCATGGGAAATAAAAAAAGAAAAAAAGCCAAGGGGAGAGGAGTGTGACTAAACTACCTCAACCAACTTCATGCTAAGAAGAAAAAGTAACACCATCTAGCCAGATCACATGACAGGTTGAGTTGAGAAGAAACCTAGAGATTATGACTTCTTGTAGGCACAAAACATCAATTAATAGTAACAGATTTCTTATACTGATGATGGATCATGTAGTGTGATCCGAAACGTTGATGAAATAAACAAACACAATCTAATCTAGAAAACTCAGTACTTTACAAAACATCAATATTTCCAATCCTAAGCTTGGTATCATGAACAAAATATTTTCTAAGGAGGTTTATTAGCCCCTACACATTCCATGAGAGAAAATTCATTATAAACCAGCTTGCATATTCTCCTCATCCCAAAGCAAGAAAAAATTGTTATGCAAGAATGAAGACGATTCAAGTGAGGGGTCACTCAAAGTGATGGCTCTTCATTTATCCCTAGTGATAGAAACTATATTCTAGCCTTCAAGGCTGTGAGAGTGACAGAGAGATTGAGAGGAAATTATAGAAGCTACTTGAGGCACACAAACCCAAGCAACTTAGACCTTTGGTTGTTTTGTTTGCTATGATGCAGGGTTTGAAATAGCTAGTAGAACAACCATGGGAACCTCAGGTGTGATGGACACAAGAGGAGCCAGACTGGAGCTATGATGACTAGGTTCTTAAGAAATAAGGCTTCACTTTGCAGTGCCCTTACCTTTCTTGACAATCATTGTCCATTTATCTTTTTAATGGCCAAAGCTAGCTTGGTTTCCTGCACTGACGAGTGATTACACTCAACAAGAGGACACTATTTTATCTTAAGGCTAGCAAATTGATAGTGAAAGCAAGTATTTGGGAGATCTGGGTAAGGCACCTTGTGGGTAAAGGTGGTAGCACCAATTTGAATTTCCAAAAACTCTTTAAGGTCCCTAGAGAGCTTGACCTCAACAAAAACCCTTCACTAAGGGCACGCATTGAAAAATTTGTCTAGTTCCACACAAATTACTTTGCCCATAGTTTGGGCAATTTATAAGAGGAAAGACTAGCAAGGGATGGGTAATTCGAACCCTATGTTTGCGGTCATCCGAGATGCAAAAGTCTCGAGACCATCTCAAAAAAATAAGTAGATACGAGTGAACCGTCCATGGACCATGGCTAAAAATGCTCTCAGCCTTGGAGGGGTTACCAAAATGAAACAAAAAAAGCCATTGGTAAGGCTTTGAATCCCTTCAAGGTGAATGCCTTGGGGGGACCAGACCTTGGTGACCCATACAAACAACATTCTTTTAGCTGGAGTACGACCCATAAAATACCCAATAAGGATTTGGGTTACTAGCCATTGACAAATAGATTCAAAAGCATAAATATTCAAAACCTGGTCAAGAGAGGAATTACCTCATGAAATATCTTAGGTAGAAATTTGTGAAGGCCATTTTTGCATGTAGCAACAACTCTAGCACTAGCCACAACTACTATGCCAAAGAGAGTCAAGGCCATTATATTCTAAAGGAAATTCCTACACTAAATGTGGAATGACACAGTGTGGTACAAAGGGTTTAGACGCAAACTGTACAAACCCTAGCATAGCACATTTTGTAGATTCCTTTTATCTATATTAAACTTCCCAAAAAATAATATTGATATATTGACACATGAAACTCATTAGCATATAACATTCATTAACATTTATCAATACCCAACATTCATCAATGTTCATTAGAACATATCATTCATGAACATTCATTAGCACAATTTTTTTTTAGTAAATATCAAATGAAATCCATTAAAATTGTGAGATTTGTTTCTTTCTACTAATAGTAAAAATAGTACTTGTGAAAAATATGTCTTCTTCATGTCCCTCTACTGCTATTTGTATTGTATGTCATGTTTGAGGATGAGACCAATCTTTCAAATGGGCATTTTTTGCAATATAAAAGAAATAGTTTAAATTCACAAGAAGAGATTTTTTATTTTTTACATGTATTCAATTAATTGAAGGAACATAATCTGTTTTCTCTTTAATTAAGGGAGTGACACCATCTTTCATATCATTCTATCTCCGCATGACCTCATCTTGTTAAACACCCTCTAGAGTTTTCTTGCTAGTTTTTTCTCTAATGAGCCCTTTGAAATAGTTTATTAATAAATAAAATATACAAATGTTGTGCCACTTTTTGATTAATTTTTTTTTAATGCAATTAAAATCATTCAAAGAAATAATACTATTCCTCTTTACAAAATGGAGGAAATTTGTAGCAAGGATCTTGTGTAGGGAGGTCATGTTCCACTTGTTCAATATTGGTTACATGATCCAAAATATTAACAAAAAGGATTTCATCAATTACTATTCTAATTTAAATGAATGATGTTTAATTGTATTAATAGTTACATTAAAAAATAATAGAAAATGGTTACTTGCACTCCTAAAATCCACATCTAGTTTTTCACCACATGTGAATTGTGCTCTAGAAGGAACATTTTGCATTCCAATGTCATGTGCATTTTTATTATTCATTGCTTATTTAAAACAAATATCATTACTTTATGTTAGAACATAACATCAAATAGACTATTTGTAAATTATTCAAGTTGAAATAATTTCTATTTATCTTTTCACCTACGCAATAGATCCAATAAAACCTTGGCCACTTAGTTCTTAAAGTCATTCAACCATGGTTGAATAGCCTTCATTATATGAAATTTTATTGACATCGTTTGTGAGTGGCTTTTTGATCTAATAGCCCTACAATTTTCTTGGGTGTTGTTAATTTCTATTATATTGTTTAATTTTTAAAAAAATTGCAATTTATAAACATATTTATATTATATTTCATTATTGATACTTTGGTGAATAGAATATGGGCATCACCCAGACCACTTGAAGTGCCCTAACCACGGTGACATGACTTAGACCTTTGGTTGTTTTGTTTGCTATGATGCAGGGTTTGAAATAGCTAGTAGAACAACCATGGGAACCTCAGGTGTGATGGACACAAGAGGAGCCAGACTGGAGCTATGATGACTAGGTTCTTAAGAAATAAGGCTTCACTTTGCAGTGCCCTTACCTTTCTTGACAATCATTGTCCATTTATCTTTTTAATGGCCAAAGCTAGCTTGGTTTCCTGCACTGACGAGTGATTACACTCAACAAGAGGACACTATTTTATCTTAAGGCTAGCAAATTGATAGTGAAAGCAAGTATTTGGGAGATCTAGGTAAGGCACCTTGTGGGTAAAGGTGGTAGCACCAATTTGAATTTCCAAAAACTCTTTAAGGTCCCTAGAGAGCTTGACCTCAACAAAAACCCTTCACTAAGGGCACGCATTGAAAAATTTGTCTAGTTCCACACAAATTACTTTGCCCATAGTTTGGGCAATTTATAAGAGGAAAGACTAGCAAGGGATGGGTAATTCAAACCCTATGTTTGGGGTCATCCGAGATGCAAAAGTCTCGAGACCATCTCAAAAAAATAAGTAGATACGAGTGAACTGTCCATGGACCATGGCTAAAAATGCTCTCAGCCTTGGAGGGGTTACCAAAATGAAACAAAAAAAGCCATTGGTAAGGCTTTGAATCCCTTCAAGGTGAATGCCTTGGGGGGACCAGACCTTGGTGACCCATACAAACAACATTCTTTTAGCTGGAGTACGACCCATAAAATACCCAATAAGGATTTGGGTTACTAGCCATTGACAAATAGATTCAAAAGCATAAATATTCAAAACCTAGTCAAGAGAGGAATTACCTCATGAAATATCTTAGGTAGAAATTTGTGAAGGCCATTTTTGCATGTAGCAACAACTCTAGCACTAGCCACAACTACTATGCCAAAGAGAGTCAAGGCCATTATATTCTAAAGGAAATTCCTACACTAAATGTGGAATGACACAGTGTGGTACAAAGGGTTTAGACGCAAACTGTACAAACCCTAGCATAGCACATTTTGTAGATTCCTTTTATCTATATTAAACTTCCCAAAAAATAATATTGATATATTGACACATGAAACTCATTAACATATAACATTCATTAACATTTATCAATACCCAACATTCATCAATGTTCATTAGAACATATCATTCATGAACATTCATTAGCACAATTTTTTTTTAGTAAATATCAAATGAAATCCATTAAAATTGTGAGATTTGTTTCTTTCTACTAATAGTAAAAATAGAACTTGTGGAAAATATGTCTTCTTCATGTCCCTCTACTGCTATTTGTATTGTATGTCATGTTTGAGGATGAGACCAATCTTTCAAATGGGCATTTTTTGCAATATAAAAGAAATAGTTTAAATTCACAAGAAGAGATTTTTTATTTTTTACATGTATTCAATTAATTGAAGGAACATAATCTTTTTTCTCTTTAATTAAGGGAGTGACACCATCTTTCATATCATTCTATCTCCCCATGACCTCATCTTGTTAAACACCCTCTAGAGTTTTCTTGCTAGTTTTTTCTCTAATGAGCCCTTTGAAATAGTTTATTAATAAATAAAATATACAAATGTTGTGCCACTTTTTGATTAATTTTTTTTTAATGCAATTAAAATCATTCAAAGAAATAATACTATTCCTCTTTACAAAATGGAGGAAATTTGTAACAAGGATCTTGTGTAGGGAGGTCATGTTCCACTTGTTCAATATTGGTTACGTGATCCAAAATATTAACAAAAAGGATTTCATCAATTACTATTCTAATTTAAATGAATGATGTTTAATTGTATTAATAGTTACATTAAAAAATAATAGAAAATGGTTACTTGCACTCCTAAAATCCACATCTAGTTTTTCACCACATGTGAATTGTGCTCTAGAAGGAACATTTTGCATTCCAATGTCATGTGCATTTTTATTATTCATTGCTTATTTAAAACAAATATCATTACTTTATGTTAGAACATAACATCAAATAGACTATTTGTAAATTATTCAAGTTGAAATAATTTCTATTTATCTTTTCACCTACGCAATAGATCCAATAAAACCTTGGCCACTTAGTTCTTAGAGTCATTCAACCATGGTTGAATAGCCTTCATTATATGAAATTTTATTGACATCGTTTGTGAGTGGCTTTTTGATCTAATAGCCCTACAATTTTCTTGGGTGTTGTTAATTTCTATTATATTGTTTAATTTTTAAAAAAATTGCAATTTATAAACATATTTATATTATATTTCATTATTGATACTTTGGTGAATAGAATATGGGCATCACCCAGACCACTTGAAGTGCCCTAACCATGGTGACATGACTCATTATTACAAAAAAAATAAATGTAAAAATAACATCTCCATATTTTTGTTAATGACATAAAAGAGTATTAAAAATAAACCATTGCGGATTTTTTTTTAAATTAAAGATTTCCTTACTACTTACTCTTAAGTTTCTATTCATTACATCAATCTTTCTCCCTCTATTTTATTTGAGAAGTTTGTGTTGACATTCCAGTCATGTTTTTTATTAGTGACATACACTTATTCAGATTGTGAGTTCATATCTAGCATATTGTATAGTTAATAGTGTTAACCAAGAATTTCAGTTGTTACGGAGTCTTACAATTGCTACCAAGTCCAATGGATAGATTTCAATTTGAACTGAGTAGTTACTATAGAGTTGATGAACAACAATGTAAATCAAGCATTTTAGTGTATGTCAAGTTTACCAGTGTGAACAAAGTTGTGCAGTGTTTACTGAGTTTGCAGATGATGTGATGTGAGTTTAGTGTTAACCAAGCTACTTAGTGTGAACCAAGAGAGTCAATTTATACTGAGGTTGAGGTAATAGTGTTTACCAAGCTATGCAATGTGAATCAAGTGATTTAGTTTAAATTCTGAGTTTCACAGTATTCACCATGTCATCAGTGCAGACTGAGTTCAAGACTACTTAGAAGTGATCAATATGGACTAAGCTTCCACATCTACCAAGTGCATGATGATGTTGAGCATTGAAAATGGATGCTGAATATTAGAACCTCACCATGTCAGTTTTCAAAGCTCAAGTTTCTACACTTTGGCTGACTTTGTAATATTTGTGTAAACTTGTATTGTGGCTGACTTTGTAATTATATAATTTGATTGATATATATGTAATGTATTGTATCAAATCCAATTTTATGTAAGTAATTTAATCATTAGAGAAAAGAAGAAGAGAAAATTACAAAGGCTACAATAGTATAAGGAGTAGCAAAGATTCATCTATCACAACAAAGTGATTTGTACACTCAAAGGAACCTCATTCAGCAAACCAAGTTGTAGATTAGAGATCAGCTACTATTTCATCCTTATAGGTGAATTATTCAAATCATTTAATAAGGTAGACCTAATAGTCTTATGTAAATCTCTTTATCTAGTGAATACTTCATTATATATTTGTAAATCCTTTTGCAAGGTGGACGCAGTAGTCCTTATTGATCATAACAGGGCAAGTCATTAGAAGTGATCATTGTAAGCCTTAACAAGCCAACTTTATACTATAGTACTAAAGCTTGTGGGTATCATGCCCACCCCAGTTTTACTTTCTTTTTGGAAGGTTTCTGGATCACCAAATCTTGTGTTATAGTGTTGTGTATGCTTTCATGTTTTTAAGTTTCTCTTGCTTGAAGTTAGATCAGAATATATATAAAGGATTAATTACTAATTGGGGTAAAAAAATTAGAAGTTATTGATTCATCCCTCCCCTCTCGGTAACTTAGCTTGTCATAATATTTCTAACAATTCGTATTAGAGCATTGTGGTTCTCAGTGGAAAGTTTAAAAGCTTGAGGAAAAATAAAAGAAAGAGAGGTATTCAACCTTGACAAAGCTATTGACAATGAAAAGCTAGATTTGGAATTGGCCATTGGACAACACAAGAAATAAAAATAGCAACTCTCTCAATCCCTAAAAATAAGAAAAGATCTAGCAATATAGATGAATGATTTACACTACATTGAAGAAAGAAGTGAAGACATCATCCCAAATAATTTAGATGAAGCTGATGAAGCAGTCAAAGAACTATTGGAAAAGAATAGTACTCTTCAAGAAGAAGTAAGAAAACTAAGAAGGGAGCAATAAATTGAGTCAATGAGATTGTGTGAATTCATCAGAGAAGAGATAGAAGGAAAGAACAATGAAATTCAGCATCTATCCCTTTAGCAAGTAGACTTCACAAATGAATAAATCATGAACCTAAAATCAAAGAATAAAAGATTGTAGAATGATCTAAACATTGAAAGGCACACCAATGAAAGAATGATGAAATCCCAAGTAGACATCAATCAGTTCAATGAACAAAGCCACTTTAGACACAAAGGAAAAGTAGGAATTGGATATATAGAGGAAGGAGAATCATCCAAGCAAAGAGCTCAAAGGAACCAAAAACCTACTTGTAATCAATGTGGTAAGATAGATCATACATCAAACAAATGTTTGAGTAATGGGAAAGCAAAATTTAGTGGAAAATGCTACAATTGTAATCAAGATGGTCATAGAGAAAATGAATGCAAAGAGAAACCAAGATTTGAAGGTAAATGTCACAAATTTAAGAACCATGGGCACAAGTCTTCAGAATGCAAGAACAATGTATTGAATCTAGTAGAATAAATTGTGAAAGCTATATTTGGTTTGAATTATAAAACTTGGTGTAGATGTCACAACTATGGAGAATTTGGACACATTGGAATGAATTGGGTAAAGAATCACATGAGGAAAATAGATACCACCAAAAGATGTTTTATCTATATAAAACTTGGTCACCTTGCCAAGAACTATATGAATATTGGAAGAATAGAAGATGAAAAGAAGGAAAAATTAGAAAATGAATGAGACAACAATATGTTCCAAAGTCTATCAAGAATGAAATTCCAAGCAATGATGATCAAGTCACTCGAGAATTTGGTGACTCCACCATTTCCACTTGATTATCTCAAAGGAGAACTAGAACTAGGCTACAAAAGAAGACATCTAAACAAGTTTTAGTTGATAGGAAAAAAGATCCATATCAGCATTCAAGATGTGAAAGGGATCATCAAGTAAGAGGTACCAGTTACTATCGAGTGAGGTCAAGTCATATACTCTACCGAGCAAGGTTGGGAGTAACTAAGTTTTATATGGTTACCAAATGATGAAAGGCTCTACCAAGTAATCAATGCAGGAAAAGTGGATGACAGTTTGTCAATTTGATCTAATATTTGTACCAAGCATTTATGGTGAAATTTGATAAAAGGAATGAAATCAAAGTCATTTTTACCATGAATTTTTGAGGGGAAATTGTGTAGAGCAATCTTCAAGAGCATTCAAGAAATTTGAGCAAATTCTTATCTAGTTTTTGAATTCTTTCAAATCCTACTAAATGAAGATGGAAACTACTAGTAGTAAAGCAATAGAAAGATCAAATATGTTGGTTTGTGGTGTAGAATGGAAGGCACTGGATTTCAAGCTCACTCCTATAGTCGCAAAAATGCTATATCCAAGTGGAGCTCAATTGCAAATCACTCCCATGGTACTATTGATCAATGATATCCATTCTCATTTTAAATGTAAGATTCAAGATATTGATACTCTAGAAATGGATGAATGTTTAAAGGAGTTATGCATTGATGGTTTTTTGAAACCTAAGAATCAACATCTCGAGGCTAAAGGTTTAATCCATATCCCTCACATGCCCCATGATTTCATAGTGAAATGGATTAGGTTTATCCTCAGTCATGTGCACAATGGATAGTTGGGGTTGGAACAACCAATTTTGATTACCAAGAAGATGATCCATAGGATCACTGGTCTCAAAATAACTAAAACTCTAGGTTGGGTCAAACTAGAGAAGAAAACCCTAGCCAAGTGAGATGGCAGGGGAATGAAAATAAGCAATGTCATTGACATGGAATTGAATTTCAGTATTCATGTCATTGCACACAAGATCTATAGCTCAAGCAAGTTGAATAGCGTGTTGTGTGAAGCTGTAGACCTAGCATACAAGGTAGTCAAGAATAACCTCTCTCTTGACCTTGCCAAGCTAATGTTGAATTAATTCAACAAGAAAATGGAGAGCAACACGACATCAAAGAATAATCCATATAATTTTGGCTCTCTATTGACATGTTTATTTTTCTATATTCAAAAATTCTTTCAATCAAAAGGTACTATTGTTTGGAGGAAAGATGGGCCAATACTCTATTGGATTAATGAATACATTGTTGAGATGGGAGAAAATTCCACTAGTATCATGGATAATTATTTTGATGTATTCAAGGAGAAAATTAATAATAGATACTAGATCCCCAAGAAACTAGTTGTGGATTATAAGGATGATGTATGTTTTATGGTGGATATTGATAAGGTATACATTCAGGCAGTTAGGCCTATAATTTTATGGGTAAATCCTCTAGGATATGAGATAAATATTGAAAAAATAAAAGATATAATTGAAGCACTAATAAATGAACTAGTTGACCCCAAGGTTTCATATTTTGGCACATGTGATGAGGCTAAGGCTCGGATAGAACTAGATATCAAGATCCATCAGGCGGTTAACAAAGGCATGAAAAGGATTGCCAAGTTGAAAACAAGCTCTTCTCTCCTATTGAATAATGGCAAAGGAGAAGATGAAGAACTAGAGGATGAAGAATCAGATGAAGAGGATCCACTTAAGAAAAAGGGCAAGGTAATCACTACTAAGCTTGCCAAGACAACCACTGTAGTATTCACCAAGAGATCCTGTATGAAGAAGGTAGACAAAGAAAGGGGAGACATAATCTTCAAGAGGTCTCCAGCTACATTTGAAGAAAGCATGAAAGTATTGGAATCAGGTTTTGGAATAACTAACTTCAAAGTATTCAAATATGAAACTAGAATAGTTAATGAATAGAAGTAGATTGAAGAAATGCTAATATCCAAGATGGGAAAATGGAAATACTCACTTGATCAGCCCACTTAGCAAATTCCCAATGCTTTAATGGATAAGATCAAGCCAAGATGTGAACAAGCAATGAAAACTACAAAGGATATTCATGAATAGACCTTGAGACAATTTATGCCAAATCTAAATGATAGGGAAGTGAAGGAATCTTTAAAGAAAAATGAAGAAAAAATAATTTTAAGATTTAATACTTGTCTTATTCTAGAATAATGAAATAGATCATGTTGTGAAGAATGCAACAAATACATGGAAGAATATCTATCTTCTTCACAAACTAAGTGATTTTATAGTTAGTATAAGTGATAATGATGATGATGATGATGATCAAGAAAAGGATGAAAAGAAAGATGATGAAGAAGTATCACATTTCTATAATATTGATGATGAAGAGGAACAAGAGCAAGAGGCTAGTGAGGAAGGTACACAAGATGTTGAGGAAACTAACCTAGTTAATATTGCTACAATAGTTATTTGCCTCACTTCCTCACTCTCCAAGAAAAACATAGATAACACTAGGCATAGAGTTAGCCTTAGTAGGATTGATTGTGTCTAGCACTACGAGTACAAGAATCCAATCAATATTTTCACTAGTTTAGCTCAACACATCATTGATTGAAGTGTCAACTACTTCATCTACTAAGCTATAGACTCTTCCCTATTCAACAATTTTGGATACATCAATTTCTTACAATAGGTATTTCAACTAGTATTTCTACAATGAGTTTAGTATCAATTTTTGTAGCAAGTCCTACAATTTCTACTATTGTTTCCATTCCAAGAACACATGCAATAAGTGTGAGGACATTTGAGACCAAGCCTCAACCGAGAACAAATTTTTTGGGTAAAGGTAAAGAAAAGGAGGAGGACATAGATCTTGATGAGGAGATTGTCATTCAAAATCTAGACATCTCCAATCTTACTCTAGATCAGATGCAAACCTTTGGAGAAATTATTCATAAGAAAACCAAGCTAAAAAGGCTAAGAGAAGAAAGAAATAAGGAGTTCAACATCATTGAAGATGCAAGGAACATTCTAGCAGAGGCTATAGTTATAGAGGTTGACACTTCTTAACCAATTGTTTATCAATTTGATGCAGGAGCATCCAGAGGTATAAGGGAAATCCTGTGTCACCCAAAAAATGTACTTAGACTTAGTTTCTATTTCATGTGTTTTCATTTTTGGACACCCATTTGGGTCAAATAAAGGTTCCAACTCTCACAGTTCAACTATCAGTGTGCTAACAAATCCTGAAAAAATAGGAGCATGTAATTTGGCCATCATTTTGGTGACTTAGAAGGTGTGAATTGGCCAAATGAATGTAATTGTGATTTAGAGCATTCTAGAAAAAGAATCAGGTCAAAAGGCCCCACGGTTTGAAAGTTATTGTAGTTTTTTGGGTTTTGGATACCTCCTAAGAATGCTTCAAAGTTAGGTTAGGGGCATTAAATGACCTTGAAATGGGCCAAAAAATGGGGGACGAGCAAAGCTCCTCCATAGGGCTATAGAGCGCTTCGAGAGCTTTTCGAAAATGTAAATGGTTCGTCAATCGGAGCTACAGTTCAAAAGTTATGCCTCCCAGAAGTTCGGTTACCATTTTTGTATTCTTCTAGATTTGCACTGACTTCTAACGCAGCTTCTGGAACCTTCTATTTGGTTAGTGGATGCCTACTAACACTTTCTAGAATGTACTCTTAGTCCTTAACCCTCCGAGGTCTATTTAAGGAGATTTCTGGCATTGTAAAAGGCAGTTCGGAGTGGAGTTTAAGAGGAGGTACTGAAAGGAGAAATTATCTCCAAATTTATGCTATTGTAAGCCCTTAGGGCATGTTTCGAAGTTTATTTTCCTGTACTATTTTTACTAGCTTATTTTCTTAGTTAATATAATTTTCCCTATCTGTTGAGTCCATTTTGTTTTTGGGTTGTGTCCCCATCACAATTAGAAGAGGTAGTCCAAAAATACAATGAAGATCTGAATAGACAAGATAAATTATTGTAGAGAGCCAAGAAATTTTTTGAGTAAGGTGTTAGAACTTATTGCTCAACAGATTTCCACTCACCAAGTAGAGTTATCTACTATTTTGAGTTCTCTAGAAACCTCTTGTATTAATGTTTCATTACTTTTTGGCAAATTATATGACACATCAATTTTCACAAAAGAAATAAAGGATAGATTGTTTAAAATTGATGAAGATTTGAAGGCAAGTGCACAATAGTTGCAGCTTGACTTGAGTTTTAGCTTTGCTCATTTCAACAATATCAGATTTCTAATAGATATGCAAGAAAAACTACTGAGAGAAGAGGCTAGAATTAGATCTACTTTGATAGATATCCTGAATATGATTCTCCCTTTCATCGATGCACTATAGAAGCATATTGCATATTCAAAAAACCTCATCCATGATAATAATTTCTCTACTGTAGACCACATGATTGAACTATCAAAAAAATTGCAAGTTGCATTGCACACATGTAGGGTCTTGCAAGAGAATTGGGACAAGACCTTAGCACTCATACTGAAGGTACATTCAAACTTCTTATCTCATTTTGGCATCGCTATGTAAATACATATAGTATAAATATTTGGCATTAATGTGAAAAAGGGAGAGAAAATATATAGAAGTTATAAGGAGAAGCTTTAAAGAAAATATGGGAGAAAGATGTGAAAAGATAGGGGGAGAAAATTGTAGGAAGAATGTAAAGAAAATGTATATGTATAGTATACTATATATTATCTATGGAAAAGCATCATCATGTACATAAATGTATCCTTTACAAAAATAATTTTGAAAAATCTCAAAAATAGTATAATCTACTGAGCTGGAGACATAAGGTGATGGATAATTCAGTTTTGACTAATAAGTGTTTTTGTCAATAATGCCAAAGGGGGAGATTTTTGACATTTCAGTCATGTTTGTTATTAGTGACATGCACTCATTTAGACTATGAGTTCATACTAAGCATATTGTATAGTTAATAGTGTTAACCAAGCATTTTAGTTGTTATCAAGTCCTACAATTGCTATTGAGTCCTATGGATAGAGTTTTGTTTGAACCAAGCAATTACTACAGAGTTGATGAACAATAGTGCAAACTAAGCATTTCAATGTATGTCAAGTTTACCAGTGTAAATCAAGTTTGTAGATGATGTGATGCAAGTGTAGTGTTAACCAAGCTACTCAGTGTTAACAAAGAGACTTAGTTTATACCAAGCTCAAGTTAATAGTGTTTACCGAGCTATGCAGTGTGAATCAAGTGATTTAGTTTATATGCTGAGTTTCATAGTATTTGTTGAGTCACCAGTGTAGACCAAGCTCAAGACTACTTGGAAGTGATTAGTATGAACTAAGCTTCTATGTCTATCAAGTGTCTAATAATGTCAAGCATTGATAGTTGTTGCTGAGTATTAGAACCTCACCAAGTCAGTCTTCAGAGCCTCAATTTCTACACTTTGGCTGACTTTGTAATAATGTAATTAGAATAATATATAATTTATTATATCACACATTCAAATGTATGTAAGTAATGTAATCATCAAAGAAGAGCAGAAGAGAAAATTACAAAGGCTACAATAGTATAAGGAGCAACAAAGATTCATCTATAACATCAAGGTGATTTGTACACTTAGAGGAATCTCATTCAACAAACCAAGTTGCAAATAAGAGATTAGCTACTATTTCATCCTAATAGGTGAATTAGTCAAATCGTTTAATAAGGTAGACCTAATAGTCTTATGTAAATCTCTTTACTGAGTGCATACTTCCTTGTGTGTTTGTAAATCCTTTTGCAAGGTGGACCTAGCAGTCCTTATTTCTCCTAACAAGGTAGATCATTAGCAGTGACCATTGTAAGCCTTAATAGGGAAACTTTATACTATAGTACTAAAGCTTGTGGGTATCATCCTTACCATAGTTTTACTTTCTATTTGGAAGGTTTTTGGGTCACCAAATCTTGTGTTAAAGTGTCATGTATGCTTTCATGTTTTTCAATTCCCATGCTATAGGTTAGATCAAAATTCATATAAAGGAATAATTGCTAATAGGTATAAAAGTTTTAGAAGTTACTAATTCACTCATCCCTTCTTAGAAACTTAGCTTGTAATAATATTTCCAATAGTTTGAGGGTGTATTTTTTTAACATAATAACTTCATCTCTATTTTCCTCAAAAACAATTGTAATTATGTCGATTAGGTTAGTGGATTCTATGATAATACCATCATAATCCTCATAAAAGTTGTCCTTGATGATTGGCACATGATTCTTTCATTTTCCTTGAGAAATTTTCTATGAAAAAAATATTATATAACACTATAAAACTTACTCCAATAAACTCAAGAAAAAACAAAACAAAACAATACATTATGCTTCTATCTATTTTAAAAAATTATAATGAGGTTTACCTTTTGGGAGAAAGATCCACAAGTATCAATATCCCTATTTGTGTCATGTGGCCCTAAGACAAATATCAAATATAATAATGTTAGAAAAGAATCTTAATAATAAATGTTTTGTTGAAGTCAGTCTTTGGAGGTTGGTTTAAATTGTGAAATAGCAAATACAACCCCCGTGATAGTAGCTTTGTTTGTATTTGTGTGATTAAAATTATGATTGAAAAAAACCTCTTCCCTAGATGTATTGATTTTATTGCACATATAAAAGCACAATTTTCCTCATGCTCCTTAAATATGAAATTGGGTTTCTTAATAGTAGATCCTAGTCATGTACTATTTATAAAACTTACAATATTTCCTATTTATTTTGGCCCTCATTTTATATAGCTACTTGTTTACATTGATAAACATTGATAATTATCTTTTTATTATATGTAATTTACTGAGAGTTCATACCTAAGCATACATTTTTTACATTGAAAAATCTGCAGGCAAATTTTATCATCATAACAAGGTCTGACATACTCCATCATTTCAACAACTTTTTTGCAAGAGACCTTTATGTTTTCTAGGGAAAATAAACTAGAACCATGAAATGATGATGGTGCTCTATGATATATAATCTCATTAATACAAGAATCAGTATTTATTGGAGGATTTTCCTTGGTTAGGTCCATTATTTCTATAGATGTTAATACCTAAAGGGTACCTCCATGACACATTTGCTCTCATAATCATAAGAACATGACCCTCCTTGAGAAAGGGACAATTCCATGTATTTATTAAATATCCTTATAATCTATTTTCCTCTAGTTGATTTCCATATTAAATACCTACTCCATGTCTCATTTTCATCTTTTATTCCTATGTTTCTCTCACTTTAGGAAGACATATTTGACAAATACATATTTTTTGGTACTTGTACGCCATCAATTGAAAGAGACAGCTAGTAGAGAAAGAGACTTATTTGACAAATGAGGAGATATCTAAGAAGACATTAATCTTACTATTCATTATTTAATTAATTACACTAGTAGTAGTAGTAGAAATATTGTCATATTTTATTTCTTCCTGATTTTTTTTTGTCTAGATCATTATCAACAAATTATCTATCAGGTAAAAGCACAGATTTGTGTCACCGTTTGTGATACCAAAACCTATTTTGGTCAAATCTCATTTCTTTATCAAAACTAAATTTTTTTCAAAAACTAAAAATACCCTTTTATAGATCTTAGATTCAATATCATCATTATATAAATTTTTGAGTGTTTTGATTAGTTATAATATGTTATAATCTCAGAGTATTATAAGTCAATATTTCAACATTTCAGAAGATGCTCCCTCAAAAAAGGAAAAAAATAGTAAATTATATCAAAAAAGTTAAAAATTTATATTTATCTCTAGAGGAGAGAATCCTCTTCACAAATACGTAATTTTTTTTTCAAGAAGGTATAGATTTGATAGGAAAGTTTTGACGGGAGGAAAAAACTATTGGATTTTGATAAGGTCAAATTTTAGTACTTATAACAAAGAAAATATACATCAACAATAAATATTTCTTTTTTTGTGCACTAGCTATACATGTCATCTATAAGATATTTTCAAATCAGAACAAAAAAAGATGATTTGCATATACTTGTTTGACGGGAACTACACCCTATATTTTTTACAGTTAAAAAAGGGACTTCAAAATAAAATAAAATGAATAAATTCTTACTCAAAAAAATTATAAAAATTATTGGAATAAAATTCATCCAATTCTACACATTTCATTAGTTTACATTATCTTCATTTTTTAAACACAAATACAATCTTTTTTGTCACTAATGTTGAATTGTCACATTTTGATATCATGTTTCTTTATAAAAGGTGACATAGGTTTGTGCTTTTACCCTATCGTGATCATCATCTACATCATCTTCTACTTATTTGGTATCTTATTCTTCTATCACATTATACTTTATTAGTCTTCCTCTTCAATCATGTCAAGCAATGAATCACCAACTCACTTTATGTTGAATCTCTAAGTAAAATACATTCTCAGATTGGCTTGAAATTTAATAGGACTCATCACTAACTAGATCAAATGATCTTGTATTAATGATTGTAAATCAATTAATATGTTCAATAATCATTCTATCAAGTTAATTTTGATTAAGACAGTAAATATCATTTGATGAAAAAGAGAAATATTTTTATGTAATTGAATAACCAATCAAGTATATCATCAAAAACTATAGATTGTCTATTTTGAGACTCTAAAGGATGTATATCATTTCTACATGATATATTAGTCAACTTAAAGACTGTAGTTAGTCCAAAATAACAAGTTTTCTTTGTTTCATTCAAAGTTTTGATGAAAACTATATAACCACTTCAACACATCCTTATGGTGTTTAACCTAGAGTAATATGTTTAACCTAGAATAATATGCTAAATATATTTTAAAAATTACATTATAACTTGAGAAACATATGAGTAATTAATAAATTTATACTTACCTTATGACCTCTCAAGCCATATGCTAAATTAATTTTCCTTTGAGTAACATTAGAATCTCCATTATGATAAGCTTCTTTAACTAATGAAGATACACCTTCCCATGTTATTGTGTCCCCTAATTATTGACATCAATCATTGTATACCATCATCTACTCAAGATTATTCACAAGGTACAAATGCAATGCATCCCACTCTTGACAAACTACATTAAAGAAATAGATGACTTAGAACCAATTTATTTTGAAGATTAATAATTATTCAACTATAATTACATCTTATGTTTACCTTTCACTTTCCTCAGTCTACATTTCCTGATCATGTACTCCCCTTCAAATTTGTTAATGGGGCAGGGATCACAAATTTAATCCATTTGGATATTTCCTACAATCTTAGGAAGATATTTAGTAACATACACCATAGTTTAGTATCTGATCTTTATGAAACCATAGCCTTCAAAAATTTCAAATGCCTCTTAGCCATCCACATTGATTTAGTGTGCATAGGTCTACACATTTCAATCTCTTCAACCTAGTTTATGAAGTAGTGTTCTTATGCACATTAAAAATACTTGGAGGTAAATACTTCTAAATTTCGCACATTAGATGAGGATTTTTTCTCTTCTAATATTTTATCTCTTCTTTATGGATTTTGGAAGGGTGCTCCTCTTAATACCATAAAAACATAATAGAAACAAAGAGTTATTATCACGATAATTTTGAAATACAATATACATCAAGATAAAGGTGTGTACTATCACCTAAAGTTTTCCTAGACAATCTATGTGCCTTACTTATAAAGGAAATTTTAGATTGTCTAGGAAATTTCTAGACATCAAACACTAACCCCTAAGGCTGACCAACCCTAAAAATACATATAGTGTCATCTAAAATAAATTAAGACATTTATTTTAAGGCTATGTTTGGCCCAACTTCAAAAGACCATAACTTGTGAACCATTGACCTGATTCATTATTATAACCTTATTATGCAATTCTTGGCTTCTCATCTATAGGTCCTAACTCATGAAAGCTCTATTAAACTCTATTTTTGAGATAATCTAGGGCTTTTAAGGCATTAAATACTTAGCCTAAAACTTTTCTACAAAAATCACACACTAAAAATCAGCAGTAACTTTATGAATACTTGTGATATGGCACTGAGCCTCAACTGGTAGGCTAATATTTCCAAGATAAATCACCACCTCTAAAATTAGGACATTTGAAGGTGTTATGATCCCTTACAAAGCATAAGGAATCCAAGCATAATGAATTTACAATGAGACAACCCTTATTCAATAAACTATTTTAGGTGATGCAAGATTGTTCGTACACCTAGGATGCTCCTGCATTAGATACCTGAGGTAATTTGAGGAGTGACATCGTCATATCTTAGGTAGTTAGTGAAAAACCAAGATGTTCAACATCCTCCCTTGTGAGATATGATGAATATTCTAGTTGTGTTCATTACCTTTTGACTTGATATTCTTCACATGTTTTGTTCTTTGTGATCCTTCTAATACAACTATCTAGTATCTCTTCATTTTGTTTTATAGCTAAAGGAGTTGTTGGAATACTCCACCACACTTCTACAACTTCATCTCCATTAGTTCCTTCATGATACTCTTTAAAATGTGAAATATTAAATATTTGTGAAATACTTAGTTTAACAGGAAACTCTACTTTATAGATGCTTCCAAAATCATGCATTTTCTATATTTTGCATGATCAAAACTTCTTCAATTTTCAACTTATCATATGTACCCACTAGAATTTTCTCCACCAAATTAACCATGACTTTATTTGAGGAGCTTTTTTATTATGGTAATATTTTATTATGTGCTCAAAGTGTTCTAATCTCATGTATGGAGGTACATCTTTGACTGTATCAAGTTGTTGGATAAGTTTTATTGTTATGTCATATGTATTCATGCAATTATCATAAATTTTTTGTATGTAGTTTTGCTATCCAAACTTTAGGTCTAAGGATGAAGGCCTAAATGGCTCCAAAATCATCGAAAACCTTATCAAATAAATTCTTGCATGATCAACCACTGTAAATTGCTAGCTAAGAATTTTGGAATGGTGTTATAATAGTCTAACAAGTCAATAGTTTTCTAGGCTAGTTTCCCTCCCACTGTACTGTGGGCCCCAAAAATATAATTTGTAAATTATCAAGTGAGTTGATCATATATAATAATGTGTAACAAAATTATATAATATGAGGTTGGTTGGCCTCAAGGGTTAGGCCTTAGTGTCTAGAACATTCCTAGGATGTTAAAAGTGCTTATATAAGGAAGGCTCGTAGGTTGTCTTGTTGGAAATTTGGCTTAGAAGGACAATTTGGAATAGTTTTATTGTTATTAGTTATTGCAACATACACTTTGTGCAAAGAAGATGCTATGTGCAAATAGAGATTCCATAGTTTAGACATGGAAAACTATCTAAGTATTATTTAGCTATCCAATAGAACAAAGACAATTTTTATGTGTATGGATGATAGAGGTATTATTGGCACATGCATAGTTTATTACAAATAGTACACAGTGTTAGGATGACAAATGTGAGTGCTCAAGGTAGTACAAACTGTACAAAAATAGTTGTCATAGTTTTACAACAATGAACAAGATGAACATAGTATAACAAAGTACGAATTATGGGTTAAGGAATTATTTTATTTACAAAATAATTACTTGGATAATTAGGGATGAAATCTTATATTTTAATTCTAAGAGAGAAATAATTTATTTTTAATTTTTCCAAATGTGTGAAAGCTTGAAGGCTGGTAAAATAGTTTTTAAAAATGTAAAGGTATAAAGGAAAGACGATGATATACAAAGTTGTGTGAAAGTTTTAAGTGATATACTAGTGCAGTCCAAGGGAGGAGAATTGTGAAAGGAGATGTCCAAACCCCCATAAAATAACCACACTATGGAAACACAAAAACAAAGCAACACTAATGTAAGATTTGATACCAAATCATAACTCTTCATTCATAAGATAACTGATTACATGAAATTTACCTGCTATAAGGCCTTTTACATTAGGGCCAAATAAAAAAAACAATTATAATATTAGTTCTACAAGATCTCACAAGATCCAACTTATAATCTCAATCCTAGCTAGTCCATATCCATAACTAGATAAGAACACCAAGAAGAACCACAGTTGTACCCGCAGCTTTGTTGGTGTTTTAAAACTACCAAGAAAAAAGATATATGATACCAAGATGATGAGAAAATAAAATAGTCTAAGGGTTAGCTATTTTCCTATGCTCAACTAAGGAGTTATCAAATTTGGGCCCAACATTAACAAAATCATAAGGATTCTCCACTCTTTAGATTCTACAAAAACAAGGTGGGTGCACCTAAGGGATACAATGATTCAAAACTAGATATGATCTTCACACTTCATTCATTTATTGATATTCTCTTGTAGTACTCATCCCTATAGTAGATATTTGGCCATAATTCTTCTTAGATTTACATATAATTCTAGGTAACAGAAGCTAACCAAAATATGAAAATTATTTACAACCAATTGACCATCTATGATATTGTTCATACATTAAAGTAAAATTAATTTAATTTTTAAAAATTTTTTCTTGATGCTTATCTATGATCTCTTCATATAAAAACTGAAATAATCAATCAATGACTCATCTATTGGGATTTAGATTCTACCTAACTATTTTGACCTAATTGATTTCATTATAATCAATGTTATCAATAATTTACCCTAAAGCTCATTCTTATGCATATCCTTCTTACTACCTAGAAATCCTATCATAGCACTGAAGCATTTACTTAATTCATTTAATTAAATGCAATAGAAAATTGATATACAACCTATCCTAGTTACATGAAATTGAGCAAGCTTTTCCCATACAACCTCAAGATAACCAATGAATAATAGTGGAGACAAGATTCAAAGAAAATAAATACGGTGATAGCTCATCTTTGTATTAATTCTCTTTGAAAATTATATAACATTAGAGTAAACCTTAGAAAAACTCAGGACAAGACAACATGATATTTGAATGTTAATTTATTCTTAGATTTATAGAGAAAAATACATCACAAGACTAACATCAAGAAAAGTGGACCAAATGTAAACATAGCCAACACTAAAATTACATAATAGTTCAGACCCTTTCTCTAGCCTTGGGATCTCATTTATATACCATGAGATGCAACAAGCTTTAGGCCTAAAGAAAAATGATAGTTTTCCTTAAGAAAAAAAATATTTACAAAAATTTACTAACACAACAGAAAAAATTTGGTGCAATAGAATGATTTACATCATAAATATTTCTTTGTCAAACCACTTCTACTACAACTTCTTTTTTGTTAAGGAGATTGTAGTTGGCTTTGATATAATTTTCATTCCTCAGAGTGTGTTAGCTTAGGCCTTACTAATCATGGACCAGGTTTTGATATTTGTAAACTTAGTTTAACTCATGGTTCTCCATCTAGGTCATCCTATATTGAAAAACAAATAGTTACACTTGATTCTCTTGCTGCCATGTCATCAATTTGAGTTTATGTACCTATTACTGTAGTTGATTGTTTATCTTTATCCTTTTCTACTTTAATTGATGAGTCAATTACTTGTGTCTCATCTTGGTCCACCTCATCTTGATTAGTTTCACCAAGCACTAACTATTTTGACTGTACAAAATTTTCCATCCACTTGTCAAAAGGTGTTTCATCTGGCCAATTAAAACTCAATATTTCACGTTGCCTCTTTTAAAAAAATTCTCCTAATTTATTTATTTCAATAAATTCTTCCCTAAGATAATCAAAGAATATTTGAACATTTAACAACTTATTTAGTTTTGTTTTCCCACCATGCATGTCGCTTATCATTTATGACCCCATTAATTCTAAGGCGTAACAAATCATCTAATTCTTTGGCCCATTCTTTCTTGTCTTTTTAATTTATCTATTTTCCTAAGTGCATGGGGGGAAGTTCAAATTTTTCAATAAGATAATTTGACAAATAGATCATGATTCTCTTCTACACTAAAACCATCTTATCATCAAAATTAGAGAGATCATTAGTCACGCCTAAGGTTTTTTCCATCTATTCACAACACAAACTAATGATTGAAAAAAATGAACGAATGACATCTTTATCCCTGCTATTCCATTTATTTGCAATTGGCTTCAAAGCATCCTCACTACTTCTTATCTCATTCCACAAAATTGCTTATAAAATGTAGGCCAATCAATCTTATCTACCATATACATGATTGTTTTTTCTTATTTTGTCCTCATATTGGTCATTCAATTACACATGTAATGCCCAAAGTTTTCTCTTCTCCTCTTCAAACTCCTTAGTTGTATTAAATTATTGTCTCTATGGAGTATTTGGTAGCTCTACAAGGGGAGTTGACTTAAAAGGTTAAATTGGGGGACAAGGGGGATAAGTAATCCTAGACTGGTTGAGTTCTCCCACTAATCTTTTTCCAAGTTGCTTATCCATTTGGGCCACCTGAGCCTCTAGTTGATGTATCCTATTTCCTCTTTCCTCATATGCCTTTATCATCTCTCCAAATCTAGCATTGAGATCCAAGAATTTATTCTTGTCTTTTGCAGCAACAACAACTCCAAAATCCACCATTTCCTTGGTCATGAGAGACACCCTTTCACTATCTACCTTTTCTACCCTATACACCATGAGGCTACCTGTATGTTCAACATTTGAGGCTTCTGGAACCCTACCTTTATCTTTCTTTTGAATGGATCATATCACCAATGCCTTATGATCATTAATGTACTTCAATGCTTTATGGGCCTATAAGACTTCTTCTTTAGTTTTGAATAAGTATCCTTTTCTTTCCTCGGAGCATCAAAACCCATGACATTTTCAATGTCCCATTCAGGTAATATCAAAATTCTTGAATCTTTTGACAATTTTATTCCTCCTTCATGAGTTATCTATGCAAATTCCTCCATGAAACTATTTTTAATTTCTTTAATTTCATAGTCTTTTCTATCAGGTTTCTCTACTTTGATCATTTTACACTTGACCTCAAAATTATCAATATTTCTTCTCCATAAGAATTGAAAAAATTCTTATCATCAATAATTTTATTAGAAGCCTATGCTATTATAGGATCTATTTCCTTACCTTTGCAATCTCCCATTATGAGAGCTAGTATTGGAATAGTAGGTTCCTCAAATGCTCCTTCTATATCTATAGTTGTTTCTTAGGTACATGTGTAGCAAGTGGGCTTTTAGAGTATGGTCTCTTATATTGAGGAATATGTTGTACACTCCTAGCCACTATGTACCCTACTCTTTTCTACAATGTGTACTACCCTAGGTTCAAAATCATTTTACTTTCCAATCTCTTCTCCACCTCAATGGCCTTGTTAGGGTATGCTTGTGTCAAAATTTCCTTCTTTTCATTCAAAGTTTGCATAATTCCAACAAATTGATCCATTAACATATCTACTTTCATACCCCAATATTTTCTATTAGCTAGGGGATCATAGTGTAGCTCAAAAGCATTTATAAAATCTAGGACCTTGTTGTATACTTTCCACTTCTCCTTCCTAATTTTGTGCTCTAATAATGAGAACTTATTTCTAGTTATATCCTCTAGAAAGTATACCACATGTTTATGAGCTTTGGCTTTAGTTATTTCTCTGAATTAGGTCATAAAATCCCTCTAACTCTATTAAAAAGGCATGAAATTGAGCTATTAGATATTTGTCTATAAACTTCTCCATGTGCCTCCATCCCTTTTTGAAAAAAAAAAAGTTGTACATAATAGTAATTTTGGGAAAGAAAGTACCTTTAGATTTTCCCAACAATTTTCTTTATTTCATTGATCCTATCTACCATAGAATCTCAACAATCCCTAATTTCAAAGGTACTTGATATGGTAGCATATATGGTTTTCCAAGAAAACCATACACTCTAAAAATAATAGACACTACATATGGGATGAGATCTCTCGAATTGTGACTCACCATTGACCATTTAGCATGATCTTTTGGTCTAATTAATTCTAGTAGACGTTATAGCATTCTAGGGCTATATGTTGTTAATAACATTCTAAGCTTGGAGGAAAAAAACCTGTCAAATTTGATAAAACCTGCATCAATCTCCTCCCATGTCATATTTGTACCCCACAATTAAATAGGGATCTTTCCTCCATCTCTTTCTAGTTCCAACTTGATTTCCTTAGAGAAAAATGTTACTCCCTTATACAAGCATATGTACATTAGCATGGAGTACCAATAGAAGGGCTTATTAATTTTAGCCTTTGTAATACCTATTAACCTAGGATGAATTCATTCTACCAAGAGAGTAGCAAAGTCAAAACTAGGACTCATACAATACTAAAGGGTTTGAACAATGATGAAGAAAATGAAACCCAGGATTTGGTCTTGCTCATCCATGCCAAAGATTTTGCAAAGAGAGAAATACAAGACCTATGCTCTAGGGTTGAAATATGTTTTCAACAAAGGCTCTAGAGTGTTTTTTGTAACTAGGGGAAATGATCCTATTCAAAAAAAATACTCCTGTAATGGTCCTCCCCTTAAATATACCCTCTTCATATCATACCTAGATTGAAGGCCTTCTATCTTCTCATGGACTACTAGCTAGGGTTTAATTTAAAAACCTCTCTAATTAATTTCGGTGAAACCCTAAAAAGATTATCACTAGCATGATTCTTCACAATCATATTTATTGGATGATATTTCTTTCACATTATTGCAAGTAAATCATCATCAAAGAAAACTCCCAGGATAATTAATTTGCCAATGTTAAACTACCATACATTATTTAGTGGAGTATCTAGTCTTATCTGTACAAACCATTTTTGAAAAATCTCTAATCCTCCAATAGATACTTTGGCATCCCTCAACTAGTTTTCTTTGTCCTAAAAATCTTCACTGACCAATAACCTAGGGTTTTTGGAATAAATTTGTTTCCCCTAGCAAGATTATTCATGTATTATGGCATTTGTTCTAAGAAATCATTATCCACAACCCTTTTTATATAATCTACCTTCCCCAAAAAATCCCTTCATGTAAGCATGTTTGATAATTAACTTACTATGAAAATATTTTTCTCAATTTTCTAGAAACCCAAAACACTCACCTAATTTTCTTGTTTTTCTCCTCTAAAAATTGGCTAGAAGCAAATAGAAACCCTTAGAAAATTTGTGCCCTTAATTCTAAAAATCTTCTCTTTGTGAGAATTCTATGATTTTAGTGTTTAATAATGGAAAATTAGAATTCCTATTGCCAAAGTAACCTCACACAAAATAGTATGGATCAAAATTAATGCCCCAATAGTCATACTTCATGTGCACCATGAAATTTGAAATTCAACTATCGATCTTCACAATTCAAATGACTTAGTTTTTAAATTAGAATGACTTACCCCACATTTGCTAAAGTTCAAGCAAGTTGAAATTGTGGGAAAGCAACAATCGTTAATCTTCATGAGATTGATGATCATGAAAACCTTTGGAATGTCTATGTTTGCTTTTAATATTTTGGGCCCACTTACATAGTCACCCTCCAACTCATTAAACATGTAGACTACTCAATAAATTGGCATAAGACACCTCAGCATGCATCACAACTCAACATTTCTAGGCCACCCTTTGAGTGACTGGCCCAACTAGTCTACATGTCAGTTAGGCCCTTCCCTACTTTCATTGAACATCAAACATCTCTATAAAGTGGGAAAGCACTCTTTGTCAATCTTCAATTGATTGATGGATCCATAAAATTCAGCTTGTTTGCAATCTAGTTAGCAACAATAACCAATGAAAATAAATTATCTTTTTCAAAGTTTCCTGACAACCTTCTAACAACCATGAACTTATTCTGACACATCCAACTTTTTTAGTTCATTAAAGAATTGAAATCATCATATACACATGTCGTGTAGGTACCTCCCCACATTTTCTAAAGGTCGAGCACCTTCAAATTGATGGAAAGCACTCATCATTGAACTTTTTTTACTAACAGTTTGTAAAAGTAAACTCTGCCATAGTTAAAAAACCTTCAAGGAATATTAGTGTGTCAATACAAGGTAAAAACCATGGTTTAAAATAAGGGTTAATGGAAACAATATTTTTGGGAAAGTAATTTAAAAATAAATAAGGAAAGGTAAAAAGAATATTTTAAAGCAAAAAACCTCCCATGTAATTTTCAAAATAAAATAATACTTTCCCATTTATTTTTTAAATACTAGGGCATAATGAAAGGAGTTTCATGAAACTTACAAATTTTATCTTGGGTTTCTAACACACCTTATGTCTTAAAAACTTAAATTCACTAGGTTTTCACTATAAAATGAAACAAAATTATGAAAGGTGAAAAACCAAGCCAACAATGTCCTTAATGTAATCCTTTGATTTTTAAGCCATGGCTACTAGCTCTTCAAAATTTGCATCTACCTTTCATCCTCTTCCCCAAGCTAGATGATAATAATGCCTAAAGACTCCACATAACCCCCTATATATACCCAACTAAGCCACAAGTTAGCCTAGTTCATTACAAATTAATGTAATTCTTTACATTAAATATATGTTGAGCCATAATTCAACTACAAAACAAATTAAATACCCGAAGTCAACTCATAGACAACTCGACACCAATAGGAACCAAGACCAAGATGAGCATTAGAAAAACCAAGTAGAGCATCTGTAAATTCCCAATCATTGTTGAGCATCCAATGCAAACTAAGCACCATAGCATATGGCAAACTCCTAGTGCATATTGAGAACCATAGTGCATGTTGAGTACCATGGTGCATGCCAAGCACCACGGTGTATGCTGAGCTCCCAATATCTGGCGAGGTGCCTTTAATGACCAAGCTAACTTGGGAAATACTACTAACAAGCTCCCAGTGCAAACCAAGTTCGTAGTATTTGCTAAGTTCCCTAAGATTTTCTGAATGTCTTCATTAACCTAGTCCCTTAGTTAACATAATAACCAAACAAACTCAATATCAACTAAGTGACATTTCATTCTTTGACCAAGTTCCCAAACTCCAAATCCAAACAATACCATCCTATAGGATTTCACAACAACTAGGGATGCTCCTACATCAAAAACTTTAGGTTCAAAAAGATGTTCTTAATAGTTGGAAGAACATCTTCAAATTTTCAACACATAAATCCCAAACTAGTTCTTCACATACATATCCTCCAAATCTTCAAATACTACAATCTTTCACTTGTTCTTCTTCTACTTCTTTAGATTCATCCTTAGTATGCTATAGATTTAATTTCCATATTGATATCCAAACTTCTTAGAATATGTCAACTCAATTCAACTGCCAATATTCAAGTTCCCCTTACTGTGCTCTTCACTCTGCAAAAAAATCATGGAATACTTCCTACCACCTTTGTCAACAATAAACACATTATTGAAACAATCATACCCAACCTTGCAATCATACAGCCAAGGTCTACCAAGAAATACATGACAATTTTTCATGTCCACAATATCGCACAACACTTGATCATTATACTGGCCAATCTAGAAATCAACAAGGCATTTCTCTCCCACTTCCAATGCATGCTCACCTTGCAACCAGCCAATCCTATAAAGATAAGGATGTCTCCATTCTCTTCAAACCAAGTTTCTGAACCATCTCCTTAGCAATAAGGTTATTAGTACTATCTGTATGTGTAAAAATGTAGCCTCTGATAACACACACACTTCAACATGGTCTTTATTTGCAGATTCATCCCGGAATGAACATTGGATTGTTCATCCAAAAATTAGCTGGCAAAGCAACCTGTTGCCTTCTATCTAAAGGGAATTGCTTGTCAGATATCCTCAGATTCGAGGTGTTTAAGCAAACAGACCTTGTAAGAACGAAGGATTTTAAAGAAAATGCGACTAATCTGTATGAGAATGTAGATTAATCTAGAATGGAGTATGCACATTTAATCTGAGAACATGTAAAAGAAATTGTACTAAATGTATGCATTTTAAATCTATATGAGAATTAAACTAGAAAATGAATATGAAAGTAGGGAGCTCAAATGAATGCACAATCCAGCAGCAATTCGATGCAAATTCTCATTCAACCTCCCCCAAAATGAAGAGATGAGGGTCTCTTAAATAGACTTTCCTGGAATCCATCAACGGTTGAGATCGATTTCAATCAACGGTCAGGATTAAAGGTGAAGTTTAGTCATAAAGGAAGATTCCCAAAATAAAAGGGAGTTAACTGATTTAATTTGAGTAAAAAAAGGAGTTAACTAATTTAATTTGAGTAGAAAAAGGAGTTAACTCATTTAACTCATTTTTTATCAATAGTGAACTGGAAATTTCCTTTTTTGAACTAAAGAGAGATTTTGGTGAGATATTTAATTTAATAAAATGAGATATGCTCTCATAATTATCTTTTCTATTTAATTAAATAATCCTTTAATTAATTAGAGACACTTTTCTTATTTAATTAAATAACTTCATTTAATTAATTAGGAATGGCTTCCCATTTAATTAAATAACTTTGTTTAATTAATTAGAAGTAAGTACTCCATTTAATTAAATAATTTTCTTTAATTGGTTAGAGATACCTTTCCCATTGAATTAAATAATTACATTTAATTAATCAAGATAGGCATATTTATTAAATTAAATAAATTGAATTCCATAGTACATTAGCCTTCAGATATAATTTAATTTAATTAAAGTATAAATACTTAGTAATTAAATTAAATATTAATCAATAGGTTTAATGTGACTAATATGAGTAAATACTATAAGAATTAAATAATAATCATGATGAATGCAGATTAGGGTTTTTTGCATCTAACAATTAAGTCAAGTAGCGAGTAGTAGAATAAGAATTTTCCTAGTGGAATAGGACTTTAGGATAGGTCAGAAATAGACCAGAATTGGTTGAGATGGCAATGAGCCAATTTTTGGGTATTACACTATGACCATCCACAATCACCTTGTAGATTTACAACAAGTCCTAAAAAAACTAGTCCTCTGATAAGCATCTAGTGTCCTCTGACCAACCAATACTTGTCAAGATAGAAAAATCTCTCCTTGCCCAAGTTAACTATCTTGGATTGAAACCTCATTCACAAAAAAATCCTTTCCTGCCATGAGGATATTCAAAGATCTATTCCCTTCTTAAACACATCTGAAACACTTACCACTAAACCCACCTCCACTTGCCCTCCTCTTTTAATCAATAGGTTTCATTTCACCTTCAACACTTAGTTTATCCTTTTTTGAGTCATCCTACTTCTCCTTTTCTCTAGTATTACCTTGACTTTTCCTCTTCAACTTATCTTTTGCCTTTAAAGTATAATGATAAGAATCCTGAACTAAAGAAATATTCAACATACCAAACTCATCCTAAATATTGAATCTTAGACCATTAATATACTAAGCTACCTTTTTCTTTGACAATTCTCTATGCCCATACCAAATATTCAACTTGTAGAACTCCTCGGTATAATCCTTCACATTCATATCTTTCTGCTTTAGATTCTACAACCTCTTAAAAAAATCAAGTTAGTAGGAGTGAACTTAGCCTTTAATTTAGTCAAAATCAGCCTCTATCTAGTGATCTTCATCTCACTTTTCTCCTCTCTATCTCTTTATATTTCATTCCACCAAAGAGAAACATTTCCTTTCAACTTAGTTTGTGTCAACCTCACTCAAGAATATCCTCAATATTCTCAAGCTCAAAGTAGTATTATAATTAACCAATCCAATCAATTAGGTCTTCAGGAGTCAAAGTACTTGATAAATTAGAAACCTTCATCTTATGCTTCAACTTCAACTGAGATCTAGGTCTTGCAAACTGAACAACCCTAGTTCCAATAGATCTCTCTAGACGATTAGTTCTATCCTCACCACTAGATTTAGTAACTTCAATGTCTTCTGCAACTTTCCCATATCCATCATTAGCACCCACATGCCTAGGTACACCATCTAAAGCACTCACAATTTTAACAATCATGTCACTCTTAATCAATGCAATCTCATATTTGAATTCTACTCTAATATTATCTTAGATCCTTTCATCCATAGAATCACTAATATTATCAATTTCCCTAGGGTCTAATCTTTTTAGAGGTATCTTCCAAAAAATTTTCAAATCCAAAGAAATAGATCCATGAATATAGAAGATCAATCAGCTCCACATGATCAACCTTCTCTTCTAGCCTTCACCCATGTCTTGGTGAAAACTGCCTCAACTTCAGCACTCAATCTACATACTCAAGGGAAATATTCATGCTAATACAATTTAATGTACTACAAGGTAGGAAAATCCCCAAAGGAGATGTCCAAACCCCCAACAAATAACAATATAGTGGAAACACAACAACAAAGCAACAATAATGCAAGATCTCATACCAAATCATAACTCTTCATTCATAAGATAACCAATTACATATAATATGCCTAGCTATAAGGCCTTTTGAGTTAGGGTAAAATAGAAACAAAAATTACAATAGCAATTCTACAAGATCCCATAACATCCAACTTACAATCACAATACCAACTAGTCTAGATCCACAGATAGATAAGAGCACCAAGAAGAACCATACTTGTTCACTCACATCCACCAAGAAATTCTCTATTTCTCATGCCATATCCACTAGCTCTTCAAAATTTTCATCTACCCTTAATCCTCTTCCCCAATCTTCATGATAATAATCCCTAAAGATGCTAAAAAATCCCCTACATAGACCCCCCTAAGCCACAAGTCAGCCCAATTCATTACAAATTAAATTAATCTGTTACATTAAATATATATTGAGCCACAATTTAGCTACAACACAAATTGAATATCCAAAGTTAGCTCACAAACAACTTGCCACTAATAGGAACCAAAACCAAGCCAAGCATCAAAAAGTCCAAGTAGATCATTAGTAAACTCCCAAGCATTGTCAAACTCCTAGTGCAAACTGAGCACCTTAGTCTATGTTGATCTCCTAGTGCATGTCAAGCTCTTAGTATATTCTGAGATCCCTCAAATGATTGAGCTGACTCAAGAAAAAATACCAATGATCTCATAGTCCAAACCAAGCTCCCAGTATTTTTTGAGTGCCTCATGCTTTTGCAAACATCTTCATTATCTGAGTCACTTGGTTAACACAACAAATGAACCAACTTAGTATCAATCAAGTCACACTTCATTCTTCAATTGATTTCCCAAACTCGAAAGCAAAACCACACCATTGTGTAGGATTGCAAGGAAACAAGGGATGTTCCTGCATCATATGTGAACTATATGAAATGAGAATTGTGATGTATGATCAGAGTAATGCAAAGAAAAGGAAACAAAAATTAGGTATTGAAGATATTAACATTGTAAAGTGGTTTTTATAATTATGTCTAATGTATCAAGAAGCTATGTTATATATTGCATGTTTGGACAATGGGTTGATCTTGCATACATTTTATAATTGTATATATCAACTCCTAACAAGTTTGGAATAACTCTTAATAGGGTTAAGGATTTTAATAGGACTTATTCATCTAACAATGATCAAGATGCTATATATACATTTAATAGACTCCTAACGAGGTCAAAATCCTTAACCAGATACTTTTGTTTAGTAGATTATTTTGTGGGTACCAAAAGTTTTCCTTTTCCCAGGGTTTTCATAGTAGACAAAATATGGTGCTATGAGTTCTCTTATTTCATGGTTATGTTTCATGTTCACTTTCTTATGTATGTTACAAGAAAATTAATAATATCCATTTTTGAGAAAAAGTACGTTCAATACTAATTCACCCCCCTCTCCCCGCTCTCAATATTTTGTATTTTAAACAATTAATACAAGCACCCAATTACTCATAAGAAGCTTAATAGCTTGAGTAAGATCACTGTGGATATGGAAGAGTTTTAAAAGAATCTTGAAGAATATTTTGAGCATATTGATATTAAAACTGAAGAAAAATATATAACTTGAAAGAAAGATATGAAGATGCATGGGAAATTGAAAGATAAGATTGATCATCTAAAATATAGAAAGGAACGTAAAGATTAGACAAAAATTAATCATGAAGAATCAAAGTTAAGGAAATAAAATGAGATTCTGAAACATCAGTTGAAGATCATTGGATTAAAATTAAGTTTCAAGAAAGATGATAGAAAAGTTGAGTTGGATCTAAAATCTAAAAATGGAGATCTAAGATCCCATCTTAAAAAGGTGATATCTAAACTTGAATTCATCAAATTAGAGCATGTAGAAATTAGAAAGTACATTACTATTATGAAAGGAGAGTTTTCATAGGCCAAGAAATAATTAGAAAATTTATACTCGAGTAGTGAGAAAATTCATGAGAAACTATATTTTTAGAGACCTTCCTATGATAAGGCTAGTCTTGGATATTTCATTAGAGAAGTGATGACGGACCACACCACTCGTACCAAATCACAACCAAAAATGCAATAATATGGAGACAAGAGAGATGCCAAAATGCTTCATAAAAATTCCATTAATACTTGAAATTTATTAGAAGAGATTACATACAAAGAGCTTTACTACAACAACTTACACTTGAAGAGCTTCTATTTCTCCAACTTCCTTTAGAAGAGCTTCCATTCCTTGAACTTGATTACAAACGATTATAAGCCTTGCTTAAATAGGCACTTCTAACCCAAGACATTACAAACACAAGCAATGTGGGATAAAAGGTAAATACAACTACCTTTAAATAAATATTAAATTCCCACCCAAATACAACTAAGCACCCAACAAATATTAAATACATGATTTAAGGATCTTTTCACAAACTTCTAAAATGCCACCTACGCACCTCGATTAATGGAATGACAACTATTTTTTTATTATTTTCTATTTATGCCACCCATGCACCTTGAAAATAGAAATTCCTCTTTTCTCCTTTTTTTTTCCTATTTTTTTATTATTTTCCTTCCATTTTCGTTACTTTCTCTCTCCTCCACAATTTTTTTTTTCAAAAAAAAAATTAAAAAATTTCTCTTTCTTTTTTTTTTTTTTCTAATAATTTAATTTTCCCATGCAAGATGCTCCTGCATCAGACTCCCTTGGTAGATAGAAAAGTGTGTCCCACACTTTGATGTCAAAAGAGAGATATAGAACCATCTTCATCTTCACCACAAGCTTCCACCTCAATAGGGACAAGAAAACCAACATGCAAATCTTCCACAATTTTTTTTTTTTGCTGATGCATGATGCTCCTATATTTGACTCCCATGGTAGGAAAAATTTTGTGAGTATGGAGTCACAAAATGAAGTAGCCATTGTTGACATAACTTTTTCCTCTTCCTCCAACACATAGCTGGAACAAGTATCCAGTGCCAATATATTTCCTACTTTCTTCTTTTCCAACACCTAGTTGAAATAAGTGTTTGCTGCTGAAATCTCTCTTCCTCAATGAACTCTATCCAAGTATAAATCTCATCCTCATCCAATCTTGTTGAATTAATCACACCTTTAATAAATCCAGCAACACCATACCAATCTTCCTTTGCATACCACACATGACTAACAAGATCCTCATGCAAAAAAATCATCAATATCTTTTAAACTCATATCAAAGACAACATCCCATGATTCATAAGAATTTACCTATTTGACATCTTCATCTTTGCTTGCCTCTTTTATGTCATCAAAAATGCACATAACTACTCCACTTGCTTGATCTCCAACTAAGGCACTATACTTCTCCTCCATTGCTGCAATCTTCAAATCATCTTGATCTATTTCAGGTTCATAAATCTTGTCATCTTCATGCTCTTCCTCTTCTCGTTCATCTTCTTCAACTTTAGGTTCACAAATAATTTCCTCTGCATCCTCTTGCTCTTCCACTGGATCATCTTTCCTTTCCACATCCAAGGAATTATCAACATCTCTTTTCTAGTGACATGCTCTTCGTTTCCACAACTCAGCTTCTAATTCATTCACTTGCTTTTGCAAATCAACTAGCAATGATTGTTGATTTCTTGCCTTGAGGAGTAGAAGCTTGAGAAGTAGAAGTTGTGGAAGGAGAAGCTCAAGGAGAAGCTTGATATCATCTTGTGGGTGTTGTAAGGATCTTCAAGTATAATAAAATTTCTTGTGAAGCATTTTTTTGGTCTCCATATTGTTGCTTTCTTGATTGTTAGTGAGTAAGGGTGGTGTGGCCCTCTATCATGCATCAAGAAGAGTCAACAAAGAAATCTAAAGCAAGAAAGGATCTAGATCTAGTTGTTGAAACTCCTAAACACAAGAATGATAATAAAAATAAGATTGAATCAAGTCAATATAAAGATGCATTAAAAGAAGTTGAGCAAGAAAGTGAACCTAATAGAAGTGATAAACGTAAGTAAACAAAGCAAGTTGAATCACCTAAGGAGGTGAAGTATGAATTCAAAGGTAGATGATTTATATGTAATAAATTCATTGAAGAGAAATTGTATAGGTAATTCAATAAAACCTATCACTAATTTTTATTTTTATTATTATCATGGTTCTGTTCATAAAGAAGTTGATTGTAAGAAACCTAGATTTGATAGTAATAATAGCAAGAGTAAAAAAATTAGAGATACTAACCCTACAAGTAATGAAAGAACAAGATCCAATGAAATAACATCCAATGAAGGATAAAGTAAAAATGGAGCAAGGAATCATATTGTGTGCTAAAAGTGTAATAGCTTTGGACATAATTTTAGAAATTGTAGAGTACTAGTTAAGCAGTCTAGACATAATCAAAGAAAAAATACACTAGTATGTTAGCTATGCAATAACTTTGGTCATATAGAAAGATTTTGATGAATGGACATGAGAAACATCAACAAGAATCCAAATTTTAGAAGGAACATTACTAAAAATACTAGAAGGAATGATAGCAGAAACAATAGTTAACAAGATTAGTTGAGAGAAAATATGGAAGAATTCAAAGACATATTTATCAAAGAAAAATATTCATTAGGTTCATGAACAATATTGGAAGAAAAATATTTTGATGCACCTGCTGTAATATTAGAGTCATCTATTGTATGTGATTCATCCTATTTGAATTAAGCACCAATTTATATAAGTTTGAGTACTAGAGAGATGAAACTATAGTTAGAGATTGAGTTATGAGTTGTGAAGTTAATATGAGGTAGAAGATTATGTGTATAAGATATGGTCAAGTGCATAGATGAATTGGAGATTGCATGTAGTTATATAGAATTAAAACAAGTTGATTGGTAAATAAAAACATCTTTTTATGGATTGAGAAGTTGCACATTTAATGTGAAGATCATTTTGATGAGATATAAGCCATGCGGGAAAGATTGTATGTTCCATTCAATGGATTGAAGAGTTAAGAAGTAGTTAAGAATGATTTGATAGAGTATTGAAGGATAATTGAAGTGTTTTCAAGTGAAAATTCAAAAAATCCTATGTTTCATGAAATCTAGGTATTTTTTGAAATTACAATTGTGTTTTGAAGCATTAAATTAGTAGAAATGGAGAATCCCACAATTTGTGATATAAGTGAGAAACTTAGATATATGTATCTTTGGAGGATGATCCTTTAGGAGCATTTTGGCAAGTTTCGCATAATGTATTGAATGTGGAAGACATTAAAGATTATATACATTACAAGTTTGAGAGCATTAGAGATAGTGACATTCATAAAGACCTAGACCTAGTATGAAATGGAGACCTATCACTAAAGTAAGAATTTGCACATTTGAATGATTCAAAAAAGATTAAGAATTTGTTTTACACAGAATTTGATAACCATGAATGGAGTAGAATCATACTGAGTAGAGTTCATGAAGAAATATTTTGGGGAAGAGACATCCCTCTAATGATAAGCATTGACATTATCTATCAACTTATTGGCTTGAGTAATTAAAGTGACAATGTAGTAAATGAGAAGAATGTAAAGAAGTGAGTTGAATCTAATATGAAAGCAAAATATGATGGAAGAAATATGCTAATTGATCTGATAATAGATAGTGATGTTATGGTTATCAACAAAATAATTTGCTACAAAATAAACTATAGTTCCAAAGGGAACTCGATACCTATTGGACATATCTGTGCAACATACTTGATGAAACTGAAAAAAGTAAAAGTAAACATGTGCAATATTTTAAAGCAATGATTACTTGATAACATTATAGGTTTAGATTTCAATCCTTACTAATACACCCATTCTTCCAAGGGGTTAGAAAATTCCATGGTATTCCAGACCAAGAATGGGATAGTGATTAGTCCATAATGAGAATGATAACTTGACAATGGAGGAAGCCATCGGAGGAAAAGATAATGATAAAAATTTCAAGAATAATGAAAAGTTTTAATTCTAAAATGAGGCAAAGATTCAAAATTCCATCTATACTAGTAGAGAAATATAAGAGTGACATATATTTCATGGTTGAAATAGATGTCACTTGTATAGAAGTAGTATATCCTAGAATGAAGTTTAATGACATGATGGGCTATAAGATGAGTGAATAAATAATACAAGGTTATGAAAAGATAATCTTGGAATGAGAAAGAAATAATGAATGTCCTAGATGGGGAACATATGAAGAGAAAGTCAAAGAATTTTATACTGAACTTCATAGACAAGATATCAAGAAGAAAGTAGAGGAGAAAATTGATGTAATCCTTAAGGAGAAAGACATGAGAGGAGATGAATATAGAGAGATAATGGGAATATTTTAGGAAATGAGAGAAAGTGGACAAATTAAAGTTTTGGTAGCTACACTTTTTGAAATTGCAAGAGAAACAGATAGAATAATAGTAGTTGGTCTCTCCAGTTATATACCAAGTACACCTTATGCCACTATAGAACAGGTACAACATACTATTGTACAACCATTTTAGAAAAAGAAGGATGAAGAGGAGGTGAGGATAACAGGAAAAAACAACATCTTCTCCTAGAGAAAGAAAATCAGAGAGGCTCACCAAGCCAAAACAAGAGGTAGAAGAGAAACCTTTGAAGAAGAGAAAAAAAAATCCATTGGACTAGGAAAAAGGAGGAAACCATTGTAGAAGAAGAAGAAGAAGAAGAAGAAAGTTGTGATGCATGAATCAACATTCAAACATCAACTCAAACATGTTGATATTCTCTTTAGTGCACCTAAGAAGGGAATATAGTCTATGATAACAATGATATCCATTGCATTAGATGATGATGATGATCCAAAATGACTTATATGCTCACTAAGTAAACTATTGGAGAAGAGTAAGAAAGAAATCTTGAGAAGACCTTGGAAGAGGTTCTTGAGAAACTACAAAAAATAATCATGACCAATGTGACAGAGAAGGAACTATAGTTGAAGACAAAGGAATTAGTGAAATTATTTAATGTTGAATTTAGTAATCTATCAGACATTGCATTAGTCCAAGATTAGATCAACTATGATGTAGAACTATTTTTTACAATGTGTAGTAATGTGAGGAATGAGTTATAGACTCTTGATATCTGCACCCAAGAGTTAATAAGATGTGTTGAGGAAGAAAGAAAGTTCTATGGACAATGAACCATGTTGTAAAATTATCTAAAAGATATAAATGATGAAATCAATTCAAAAGTAAATGAACTTCAATCATTGACATCTGCATTACAACAACCATATGCTAGCGTAGAAGATATTGTGGTAGCATTATCAAAAGTTTATGATGACATCAAAATCATTGAGCTTAGAAAAGAAAGGATAATAAAATGGTTCTCACTACTTAGAGAACAGCTAACACTAAAAGTCAGTAATGTGTAGTAAATGTTGGACTAATATCTTGCACCCAAGGTATCTTATGAAAAATTTGCATATACAGACTTGAACACAGTTGAAGTAGCCACCTATTGACTATGTGCACTACTCAACATAATAGAGATAGTAAGAGATACATGATAGAAGGACTTTATGTAGTTTTCTTTTTCTTTTTTTTTGTAGACTTTCTATCTATAATATCAAATCTAATTTGAGAAAAAGTAACAAATTTTGACTTGTATATACATTTTGATACCTTTGTCATTGATGTCAAACTAGGGATAATATAGGAAAATTGTAAAAAAGTATAATGTGAGGGGGAGTAACAGACTAGTCAAATAAGAGTATAATGTATATAGAAAGGGGGATTAGTACTTATGTGAGGTATTATAATATAAAATATGGTTATAAATTTAATGATCCAAAAGTTTTGAAGTCTTGTAAATTTTATAAAGGCCAAGTTTTGTAAAAAAAAAAAATTGAACAACATTTTGGGACTAAGCCAATTTTCCCATATGTTGTCATCAATGCCAAAGGGGGAGATTATTGGAAATTCAGCTAAACAGGATAAGTTGGAATAGTGTTATTGTTGTGGATATGGTAACATATACTTTATGTAAAGAAGATATTATGCATAGATGGAGATTCCACAGTTATACAAGGTAAAATGTTTAAGTATCAGTTAGGTATCCAATAGAACAAAGAGAGTTTTGATGTGTGAATAACAAAGATATTATTGGCACGTGTGAAACTCATGGGTATGTATACTACAAATTGTAAAGATGATGTATTTAAGTGAGCAAGGTATTACAGACAGTATGAAAAGAGTTATGATAGTTTTATCAGTTACAACAGTAAATAGGAAGAACACAATGTAACATAAAAGTAAGAATATGGGTTAAGGATTTATTTTGTTTATGAAATAATTACTCAAATAATTAGGGAAGACATCCTAGATGTCAACCTTAAGAGAGAAATACTTAATTTTGTATTTTTCCAAGCATGTGAAAACTTAAAGGTTGACTGAACAATTTTGTGCAATATTAAGGTATAAAGGAAAGATGATGATATGTGAAGTTGTGTGAAAGTTGTCAGTGATATGAAAACTATATGTGATGCAAATTCTAATTAATGATCAAAGGTATGTGAAGAGAAGAAAGGGAAAGATTAGATATTGAAGATATCAACATTTTAAAGAGGTTTTTGTATTTATCTCTTCTATATCAGGGAACTATATTATGTATTGCATGTTTTGGTAATGCACTCATCTTGCATACTTTTTTCAATTGTAAATATCAACTACTAATAGGGTTGGAACAAAATCCTAACAACATTGAGGTTTTCAAAAGGGTGCAGTCCTCTAACAAGGAATGAGAGACTATATGCATGTAACAGACTCCTAACAAGGTCAACATCCTATTGAATTATCACTTCCATGGTGGTTAACAACAAGAATCCTTTCAAACTCATCTCTTGAAAAGCTGATCTATGATCAACACAAAGCTTCTAAGTGATCTTTTGACCTAATGGAATTCACTTAATTGAAGATAAATGTGTATTTTCATGAGGAGTCCTTTGCTTGTTTGACCAATTCTGGATAAGATGTTTGATTTTTTGTTTGAAAAGTAACCACAAAAGAGATATATTTTTTGTATTTTTTGTTTTATAACAAATGCAATTTATCGATGTAGCTATATGAATTCCTATTTTAAACTAAGTGCTTGCAAGAAAAATAAAAAAGATAAGGTAATTAGAGATTAAATAAAATATCTTGAAAGGGAAATTCCTAGCAGACATAAACTACAGTAACAACACATTTACAAGTTAAATAGTTGAAAGAATTAGCTAGGAAAACAATGAAAATAGGAGTAGTGCTTCCTCAATTCCACTGATGCAATTGTTGATGGGAACTAAGAAATAGCCAAAAGATGTTTCACTTCTCATCAAATCATGAGGCCACACAAAGTGTACTCATGCAAGATAAGAAGCTATGCAAGAACATTAGGTGATCTTTTCTCCAACTTGGTGAATCAGTAGAATTCGTTAACATGATACAAACACTAGAAATAAAAAGTCACACAATCATAAAAAAATAATAAAACTATTTTCTCCATTATTTTTCATGAACATGCATTCAAGAAAATAACACACTCTAGAAAGAATACCTACACTTAGAATTAGAGCACCAATAGCATATATTATTGTATTAAAATAATGGCCTAGAGTGCATATTACATCCATGTATTTATAAGAAATCTTCTCCTCCTTTCATGTTAGGAGAGAGAGAGATCTTAAAATACAACTCATGCTAAAAACTAATGAAACAAATATAATTATATATAAACTGACTCTCTAAATGGTTCTAAGTATGTCTCCACCCTTGTTTATATAAATTAATGGGTGTATGAGCATTTACATGACTTAAAAAAGTAAAATAACAAGTAGATAAGATGAAGGAGGTTGAAAGAGGATCTAAGAGTTATTGGAAGCTCAACAAATTGAAATTTGGCCTTCTCTAATCATTTTTGGGAGTTGAATTGTCATCAAAATGTGTTTCTGATATATGGAATCCTCTAAAATAAAAACTAGAGGAATAGTTATATGTGCAAGAAAGTTGTGATCTTGGTTCTTCATTATGAAGGTTAGTGTTTGTGCATCACTCTTAGGTGGCTCATGCTTCTTGACTACTTTACCTAGCTTTATCATTCCCTCTCTAGTAATTAAATCCAAGTACTTTTTCTTTAAAATATAACCTCCTCCTTCAACCATGCCAGTGTTGTTCCAATTACAGTTACATACTTGACTAAAGAGGTGGATCCATTATAGGCCCCTTTCCCTTATTAGTCCTTTTTGGAGTCTTTTCTCATTGAGATAGATCACTGGTTGGAGTTTCTATATTTACTTGGTGTAAGGTCCTATCCTTTGTCTCATGAGGATTTCATTGAGGCTCTTCAAGTATTCTCCCTTCCTCCAATACTTCATCATCTTATATTTGTTGGGGTATGACTTGTAGTTGTTGGGGCTCAACTTCATCCATGGCTTTTTCTTCTACTTTAGTAGCTTCAGGAAGTTGTGTTGCTAAGCCTTTTTCCTAGAATGTTAAGTCCTGGCATGGTAGTAGTGGAATTCCTATAGGTCCTTGAGGTAGAGGTGACATTTGACTCTAGTCCTCTCCTAAGGATTCACTCGTAGTGGTATCTCTTATATTTTCTCCCACTATCTCAGTAGCTACTAGCATGAAGTCAAAATTAGAGAGATTAAAGACATTTATTTCTTACCCCTCCATATCATCTATCTATTGTTTTTGTTCATCCTTTGATGTTGAAACATGAATAGGCTCTATTGTCACTTAGGTTTGCACCCTTGTCCAAGGCCTATGCACGAGGACAACCTAGTGAAACATGGAAACAACATCCAAGTTGTGGGACTTGAACTACGAGGTTGAGTCTCTAGAGAAGGCCGACTTCCTCTTACTATCAGGGTGCACCTATCTATTCTCAAAAGGGAAAGGGAGAAAGAGAATGTTAAAGAAAATCTACCTAGTCTAATCTAAGGCGGTGATGCACCAAAACAGAGTGTTCAAACTCATTCTTGCCCATATATACACTACAAAACCAGGGTAACATACAAAAGTCATACACGTCCAGACTTATATCGATCAATAATCACATACAGATCAGAGGACCAACTGAATGACACCAGAAAAAGGGGATTTCACTTATAAATTATCCAATAGGCCAAAGATAGATACAGTATGCAGATCACTGATCTCAACAATCCACCAATGGGAGGAAAAATGATGCTCATGCACACTGATGGCTGAAAGAGATGATACAGGGTATTACAAGGCTCAGAGACAAAGTGATTTTACACTGCAAGTCTCCAAGCAGTAGTAGAGAAAATTAGGAAGAGTCGACCTTGAGAACAGATCACAAAATTGCCTTTATAGATCAGGCATAACTAAAGATTTCTGCATTACATTCACTTCTAACCTACTGGCATTAACTTCCCATCTTGAGAATCCAATCAGAGGTGTGATTGAATCCTGGCTTGCATACTAAGAAATCTCATTTCTTTCTGAGAAGAGTTTGGAGAAGACAAAAATGATGCCACAACATTCCTTGACATGGTAGATGGATCGACTGGATGGGTGGAGTGTCCTTATGTCTTGCATTCATTCCTATTAGGTTAGAAATGATCGCGAAGATCGGATCGCAAGATAATGTCGATCATCCTTGCTTCTTGGTTCATGAATCAACCTAGCCTATCAATCGACCTGGTTTCTTATATGCCAACTAGGCCATGCGAGCCAATCGTAATCCTTTGTTCTGCCACCTGGAGAGTCCTTTCGCGGTTCACCACCTTCATCGGACTGACCGCGCCACCTTTAAATATTGTCACAACTATGACAGTCACAATAACTGCTAACTGCCAACCGTTAACCTTAACCGAGCCAGCGACACACATGTCATCTGGGCACGTTGTCACTATCACTATCTCCCGAGCAGTTCTTCATAGCATGATGGCACCCACCATAGATCTGTCTCCATCCGACGATCACAAAGACTTGTTGCGCTTTGTGTCATCTTTCCCCAGGCCCATCATATCTAGTGACACCTTAGCATCCACACCACACCTGAATGACACGTGGTAAATGGGCGCTATGTCGCCATGATAGAAAACTAGCAGCTTCACCATGGCGAGATGGCTCATGCCACCGATCTCTTCTAATCTGACGGTCAAAGAACTTGACCTCTCGTAACCCTCCATTTCTATTGATTCATCGGGCCTACTAATACGTGGCATCCTCCTATTGGTCCATCGGTCGTTCATTCCTCAGCTGCATGAAATTGGTCCCACCAAGACATGCGGCGCACGGGCGCTATGTCGCCATGATAAAAATCCTGCAGCTTTGCCATTACGCGATGGCGCCTACCGTCGATCAGCCCTGATCTGTTGGGGAGACCCTAAACCTGGCTGTGCTAGCTGTACTGTCAGAAATTCTGGCCTGGTTACACGTGGTGCTTCCTTACTGGCCCAGCGAAACACCACCAGGAAAACTTGCAACTTGGCCTCACAGGATGACCATGTGTCGACTAGGCGCCATGTCACTATGGAAAAATTGAGGTTAAATTCTCATAGCGCCATAGCGCCCAATCGATGACATGTCCTTATCTATGCGTGGTTCCTTCTGGTTTGCTGTCATGGCACCAGGCTCCGCCAACTGGGTAGATGAGGTACATAATGGGGCCCAATATTTTTCCTAAAGTTCTCGCCGTTTATCTTCTCCAGCCCGCCAAACTTTACCCGACCGCCGCAACATTTTTTTGGCAACGTGACCTGCCCACCGTGAATATTTCTGTCGGGCACTATGTCACTATGGAGATTCTTGGGCTAAAATGCGATAGCGAAATAGCCAAATTCTCGACCCCACCCTGCGATGTGTCGCCAGGGCGCGATGTCATTGATATAATCCTTGCGCAATTCTGCCATAGAGAGATAGCGCCCTTCGCTGATCTTAGTTGATCTGAAGACCAGAAACTTGCGGGTCGTAAGAATATATTATAAGGTTTAAGACATTGGTAATTCTAATATCTCCACGGGTATTTGAATATGGGCATATCGAAGGTGGGAAGGGAAATATAAAATGCAAATTTTGGCGGGAAGTGGAAATACAACATTTCTGGCGACTCACAGGGGGCATGAGCCCACTCAATGCATAAGACTAGTGCCTGCAAAAAATCCATTGGGCTATGGAGTCAAGAAATGGGTCTGAAAGGCACAAACCTGAGAACTGCAAGAAACCCTAACCCTTAAAGAGGAAATCAAAACATTGAAAACCTTTAAGGTTCTAGCTCTGCTTCAATGATTGGAAACAAAAAAAAGAACCCCCTCAGCAGCCTGAGACATGTCAAAACTTCAAAAATCGATGACTCAAGAAGAGAGCCATGTGCACGTGCACTTATTGTAAAACAGAAACAAACAGGAAGAAACTAGATTAACTATGTACATGGACTCATAACCCTTCAAAAATAGGGCTTCAGATAGATCCCATTGACTGGAATGGGTAGAGTTTCACTGTTAGGTCTGCTCAGTTGGAATGCATTTGCCTGTTTGCAACTAGAAATCAGATAAGGGCCGCTCCATAGTGCATCAAATTTGGAATGTCTTCCTGGTTTTGCTCTGTCTGAGTCCCATTTGAGGACTAGATCCCCCTCTTTGAAGATTCTGGCCCTTGTCTTCTTATCAAAATTCTTCTTCATCTGCTGTTGATGAATCTCTAGAGTTTTCATGGCTTTGTTTCTCTTTTCTTCCAACTCAATTAGTTCTGCCATTCTTACTGACATGGCATCATCTTCAACTAGTTCCAGCTGATGAGCTAGCTCCAAGGATGGGAACTCCAATGAGATTGGGAGTCTAGCTTCCCTACCATATACTAGCACAAAAGGTGAATTCCCAATAGATCTCTTGGGTGTTATCCTATCAGCCCAAAGAGAAATCCTTAATTTCTTGTGCCAGGCCCTCTGATTGTCTTCTATTGTCCTCTTCATAATTCTAATCAGATTCTTGTTGGAAGATTCAACCAAACCATTACCTTGAGGATAGTAGTTCGATGATGTGCTTAGGTAGATATTGTGATTCATGGCCCATGCACAAATCTGGGTTCCAACAAAAGACTTGGCATTATCTGAGATGATAGTAGAAGGAGCACCAAATCTAGATACAATTCCATCAAGGAATTCAACAACTGATGGCTCTGTGGCATCCTTCAAGGCAACTGCCTCTGTCCACCTAGTGAAATAATCAGTAGCAACCAAGATGCATTTATGACCTGCACTAGATGGAGGATTAATGGGGCCTATAAAATCCAACCCCCACTGGGTGAAGGGCTGATCCACCTAAATAGGATGAAGAGGAAGAGTTGCAAGTCTCTGTTTTCCTGAGAAAAAGCAAATTTCTCACATTTCCTCACATACTTGTAACAATCATAGAACAGAGATGGCCAATAATATCCAGCCCTCATGATCTTCATGGTGGTTGTTCTTGCAAAGAAGTGGCCACCATCAGGGACATCATGAAGTTCTTTAATCATCCTCTCAACCTGGTCCTCTTCAATACATCTCAATAGGGTCCCATTAAAATCCTTTCTGAATAGGATATCATCAATCACAACATAGGGAATGGATTGCATTCTATATTTTCTCCTTTTAATTTTGTCAAATCCTTGAGGGTACCCATCTCCTAATAGAAAGTTCTTCATGTCATCCATCCAGCTCTTTGGGGCACTAACATTTCTTTCCCCCTGCTACTCTGTAATTACCATAGCAGCTTCTTCATCTGAATCCTAGTCTGATAACATCTCTTTGCATAATCCTCTCCCTCTTACCAATTTGGTAATCTAAATGTCAACATCATATTCCATTACCCTAGTGATCCATCCAGCTCTCTTCTCACTGATATCTTTGTTTAACAGGAAGTCTTTTACACTTGCATGGGGCACCAACAAATGGATCCTATTATGGGATAAGAGGTGTCTAAACTTCTTCAAGGCTCTAATGACTGCAAGGGCTTGCTTCTCAACAAATCTATACTTATCCTCGTATTCCTTGAGCCCTTCACTAAAGAAGGCTATGGGCTGCTCCTCATTCTTGTCATTTGTTTGAGTCAAGACAGTAGAAATACTTGACTCACCACCTAAAGTATAGAGGATGAAGTCTTTCTCAAAATTTGGGTTCATGAGGGTAGGGGCTGATGCTATGGCTGCCTTGATCTTTTCAAAACTCTTCTTCCCCTCCTTGGTCCATGAGAAGACCATATCTTTCTTGAGCATGCCTGTAAGGGGTTTCACCATGGTAGCAAGATTAGGAATAAACCTTCTTACAAAATTTATCCTACCAAGGAAACTTTGCAGCCCTTTCTTGTGTTTAGGGAGAGGAAGGGCAAGTATTGCTTTTGTTCTTTCTGGATCAATGGTCAATCCATCCTTAGATACAATGTGTCCCAATAGTTTTCCCTGGTTTGTAGCAAAGACACATTTGGCTAGGTTGAGAGATACCCAAAACTCTCTACATCTTAGAAATACCTGTCTCAAATGATCAAGATGATCTTCCACATTCTTGGAAAACACAATTATATCATCAAGGTATACTATGAAAAACTTGTCAATTAATCTTCTGAAAGCTACCTCCATTGCCTTTTGGAATGTGGCACTTGCATTTGTTAATCCAAATGGCATTTAGCAATAAGCATAGGTGCCCCATTTAGTAGTAAATGTTGTCTTGTATCTATCAGACTCTTTAACCAGCACTTGGTTATAACCAGAAAACCCATCAAGAAAAGAGAATCTCCTTGACCCACTGACCTTGGACAGAATTTGCTCCATAGAAGGAAGAGGATGGTGATCTTTAAAGGAAGCCTGATTAAGATCCCTAAAGTCCACACACAATCTGATTTCTCCATTCTTCTTCCTTACAGGGACAACGTTAGCTACCCATGATGAGTGTTTGATAGGAAAAATTATGTTAGCCTCAATCAGTTTGGATAGTTCTTTCCTCATTAAAGGTTCAATCTTGGGATTCACTGGCCTCTGTTTTTGCCTTACTTGTTTGACCCTATCAACTAAATCTATGGTATGCTGAAACAAACTAGGGTCAAACCCTTTTAAATCATCATATGCCCAAGCAAATACATCACTAAATTCTTGACATAGATGAATGAAATTTTCTTGCTCAGCTTCAGAACATACCTTCCCCATGTTAAGAGATTTTCCATCAACAATAGTAACTGGGGCATGGTCATCCTTTTTTGCAGCTAGATTCATTCCTTTATCCCTTGACTGATCATCAGGATTAAAGACACTCTCCAAGGTGATGAGACCCTTAGGCAGCTTGTTGGAACTAAGATGAATGATCTGATCACCATATTGATCTTGTAGTCTTGACTGATTTCTCTTTGAAAATTCTGCTTCATTCTGCAAGAAGCTCACAATTTGCTCATCAGACTCAAACACTTGCCAATGAGTATTATTATCAGGAACAGGGGGCCTTACCACTACCTTTACTTGTTGTTTCTTTTCTTCCTCGAGATTCCTTGGCACATCATAAGATGCACCCACTGCTGCAAGTCTATCAACATATTTATTTTCTTTCCTAGGAATGCTTTGAATATTAAATGCTTGGAAACCCTCAAGCAAATCCTAGACTCTATGTTTATAAGACTTGAGCAGGCCATTTTTGGTGATATTCTGATTTCTCACTTGGTTCACTACCAATTCATTGTCCCCATATACTTTCAAGGCTTCAATTCCCCTCTTTTGGGCAAGTAGGAGACCTTGGATCAAGGATTCATACTCGGCCACATTATTGGTACAACTGAATTGGAACTTAAAAGAGAAGTAGTATCTTATTTGTGTAGGAGAGATCAACATAACACCAGCCCCTGATCCATTTCTATTCCTTGAGCCATCAAATTACATACTCCACACTCCATTTACATCATCATTAGTCTCAACAAGGTCAGGAACTTGAGCCTCTTTCTCTATTATGCAATATGTACCGAGGCCTATCTCAAGGGTTTCTGACATAGGCTCAAACTGACATGTATTCGCCCACTCATCTAAGAAGAAATCAAGAATCTTTGCTATGGAAGTGACAGGCTCGTTTACTATGTTATTTTCGTCCACCTCTAGGATAGGGCAATTCATATTGATGAAGTTGGGAGTGTAGGGTTCAGTGTGATGAAGGGCTTGAGGTTCTGCTCTTATTGAAGCATTGGCCCCATATCTAGTCTTAAATGACATGTAAGACCAATCAGCAGATATGAATCCACCAATTTGAGCAATGAAGTCTCTTGAAAGACAGATGGCAAAATAGGGCTTAACCTCAACAAAAGATATGTCTTGAATCACAGTACAACTAGGGCATGCATGTAGGGCCATTTCCACACTTCTAAGGATGCCTACGGTTTTGACAGTACTCCCATCTAGTTGTAACACATCCCTAACAATGGGCTCATATTTCATCCCTAAAGCATCAGCAACACACCTAGGCATTACTAAGCTACTAGGCCCCAAATCTATCATGCAGTTATGGACTAATTTGCCCCCTATAATCAGAGAAACATAAAATGGAGGAGGTGTAACCTTTTTAATTGTCTCCACATCTCTTGCTGGTTGTACTAAACTAGTGGCACTCTCCATGGTAGATGGCTGATCCTTAGGTTCAATCCTTTCCAATTCTTGCTGCAGCATCTTGCTCTGCATTGGTATGGTAGCAACAGCATCCCACATAGATATGTTTACATTGGTCTTTTTCATTTGCTCTACCACACTCAATGGTGCATTAGGGATTTTGGTAGAAACTTTGGGAGCTGCACTTATGAGAGGTTGAGATGGGGCAACAAAAGGATCACTTGCATCCTCATTTCTTGGACCTTGCTTTTGCTATTTTGAAGTGTTTGTCTGCTCATTTACTATTTTTGTGTTAGGTATAACACTTGAAGTTGAGACCTGCTTAGGAGAAGGAGGAGCAACATGTTCCATAGCTCTCTTCTTGCTTCTTGTGTTATGAGCAATGGAATCTTGGTTTACATTACAATGCTCCTCCATCTGGTGATTCATAAAAGAGCAATCACCCTACCTCTAAACATATGAGGCCTCCTTGGGATGATCTTCCATGTGTGATTGCATTACTGTGGACTCTTGGATAGTTAGGGCCAAATAAGATTCTACTTTCTGACATAGGCAGTAGGTATAAGAATAGTTACATGAGGGACAAAAACCTTGGTCTTGGGCCAAGTTATTTTGAGGGACTATAGCTCTGTTCTAATTTGAGCTTGAAGCAGAAGCATGACTATTCTGCCTACTCTGATCAAAAGAGCTATTCCACTGATTCGGAGGCCTACCACCACTTGGAGCCTGATATTGCAATTGGGGAGGCTTTCCACCTTGGGCCTACTGCCTTTCTAAGGCCACCACCTTGTTACTCATCTTTTGTATTAGAGAAAAACTATCCTCTAGTCTCTTCCCTTGGTCCTTCAACTCCCTCCCCTGCTCTTGTAATTTTTTATCCAGGGTCTTTTCTCTTTTATCTGCATTCAACACTAGACCTTGGAGCATTTCCTTGAGTTCATCTACTCCATTTAAGGATGTGGAAGCATGGGGAACTGGAGTAAGGGCTTGTGATGTAGAAATTGTAGGGAGAGGGGCTATTGCTGGTTGGTGGTTGGGAACATCAGGAAAGAAAGGTATAGGAGGCCTTGGAGCCAACTTTCCACCTTGTATTAGGATATTCTCAGCTTTTATAGCTATCTCATAAGCATTTGGTAATGTATCTCCTCTCATAGTTTGGATTGTGGTGGCAATGTCACTATTGAAAGCTCTAAGGTAATGCAATAAAGCATTACCAGGGGTAGGTTTTACTATAGTAGGTATTCTATCCCATGTCTTTTGTAATCTGTAATTAAAATTAGTCATAAATTCATGGGGAGCTCTTTTTATTGTAGTCAGCTGCTCTAATAGTGACAAATGGTCACTCTTATCCTCAAAATATTTGCATAATCTTGCTCCTAGCCCATCCCAATCAGTTATGGAACCATGAGCTAAGCCTCTATACCACTGTAATGCTTTTCCTTTTAAAGATGAGGCTAGAAGTCTAACGGCAACATCATCTTCTGAAATACCATGAATATTGTAGACATTCGCTACCTCTTAGATATGATCTAGGGGGGAAATAGAAGTTTCACCAGTAAAATCAGGTATGCTTTTTAGTGCAGCTACTGGTATATCATGTCTTTGGGCTAACAATAGAGGACTTCCACCATTAAAGGCGGCAAAAGCATGAACTCGAGGGTGTGCCATATAAGAAAGTGTTCTATTGATGAGTGTTGATGGCAATCTAGGCTGAGTTCAGATAGTAGGAGGAGTAGAGACAGATCTTATAGGTATATTAATTGCTATTCCACCTCTAACTGGTGATAATGAAGCTCTAGCCCTCCTTCTTCTAGGACTTGAAAGTGAGAGTTCTTGATATTGAAAATTACCTCTAGAAGATGCCCTTGTTTCAACTGTAGGCATGTATTTCTACAACTTTGGTCCTGCAACCAGATTTGTTGATGTTCAGAGTCACCAAGTACTTGATGAATTAGCCTCTTGAAGGCTTGAATACTGAAGCCAGCACTACTTCTTCAGCATTAATCTCAGAAACTCTTTCTTCTTTTGACACCAGTAGGCATGAAATCTTCTGATATGAGTCCCACCAGGTGTGCCAAAAACTATTGTCACTTAGGTTTGCACCCTTGTCCAAGGCCTATGCGTGAGGACAACCTAGTGAAACATGGAAACAACCTCCAAGCTGTGGGACTTGAACTATGAGGTTGAGTCTCCGGAGAAGGCCGGCTTCCTCTTACTTTCAGGGTGCACCTATCTATTCTTAGAAGGGAAAGGGAGAAAGAGAATGTTAAAGCAAATCTACCTAGTCTAATCTAAGGTGGTGATGCACCAAAATAGAGTGTTCAGACTCATTCCTGCCCATATATACACTACAAAACCAAGGTAACATACAAAATTCATACACGTCCAGACTTATATCAATCAATAATCACATACAGATCAGAAGACCAACTGAATGACACTAGAAAAAGGGGATTTCACTTATAAATTATCCAATAGGCCAAAGATAGATACAATATGGAGATCACTGATCTCAACAATACACCAATGGGAGGCAAAATGATGCTCATGCACACTGATGGCTGAAAGAGATGATAAAGGGTATTACATGGCTCAGAGACAAAGGGATTTTACACTGCAAGTCTGCAAGCAGTAGCAGAGAAAATCAGGAAGAGTCGACCTTGAGAACATATCACAAAATTGCCTTTATAGATCAAGCATAACTAAAGATTTTTGTGTTACATTCACTTCTTACCTACTGGCATTAACTTCGCATCTTGAGAATCCAATTGGAGATCTGATTGAATCCTGGCTTGCATACCAAGAAATCTCATTTCTTTCTGAGAAGAGTCTAGAGAAGATAGAAACGGCACCACAACATTCCCTAACATGGTAGATGGATCGACTAGATGGGTGGAGTGTCCTTATGTCTTGCATTCATTCATGGTAGGTCAAAAATGATCATGAAGATCGGATCGCAAGATAATGTCGATCATCCCTGCTTCTTGGTTCATGAATCAACCTAGCCTATCAGTCGACCGAGTTTCTTATATGCCGACTAGGCCATGCGGGCCAATCGTAATCCTTTGTTCTACCACCTGGAGAGTCCTTTTGCGGTTGACCACCTTCATCGGACTGACCGCACCACCTTTAAATATAGTCATGACTGCGATGGTCACAATAATTGCTAACTGCCAATGGTTAACCTTAACCGAGCCAGCGAGACACATGTCATCTGAGTGCGTTGTCGCTATCACTATCTCTTGAGAAATTCTTCATAGCGCGATGGTGCCCACCATAGATCTGTCTCCATCTGACGATCATGAAGACTCATTGTGCTCTATGCTATGTTTACCCTGGGCCCATCGTATCTGGTGACACCTCAGCATTCGCACCGCACCTCAATGACACGTGGTAAATGGGCGCTATGTCACCATGATAGAAAACTTGCAGCTTCACCATGGCGAGATGGCGCCTACCACCGATCTCTTCTAATTTGACGATCACAAAAATTGACCTCCCGTAACCCTCCATTTCTATTGATTCACCGGGCCCACTAATATGTGGCATCCTCCTATTGGTCTATCAATTGTTCAATCCTCGGCTGCATGAAATTGGTCCCACCAGGACACGCGACGCATGGGCGCTATGTCACCATGATAAAAATCTTGCAGCTTCGCCATAATGCGATGGCGCCTGTCGTTGATCAGCCCTGATCTATCAGGGAGACCCTAAACCTAGCTGTGCTAGCTGTGCTATCAGAAATTCCAGCTTGGTTATATGTGGTCATTCCTCACTAGCCCAGCGAAACACCACCAGGAAAACTTGCGACTTGGCCTCATAGGATGACCACGTGTCGACCAGGCGCCATGTCGCTATGGAAAAATCAAGGTTAAATTCTCATAGCACCATAGTGCCCAACAGATGACATGTCCCTATCTGTGCGTGGTTTCTTCTGGTTCGCTGCCATGGCACTGGGCTCCACCAACTGGGCAGATGAGGTACATAATGGGGCCCAATATTTTGCCTGAAGTTCTCGCTATTTATCTTCTCCAGCCCGCCAAACTTTACTCGACCGCCGCAACATTTTTTTGGCAATGTGACCTGCCCGCTGTGAATATTTCTGCTGGGCGCTATGTTTCTATGGAGATTCTCTGGCTAAAATGGGATAGCGACATAGCCAAATTCTAGACCCCGCTCCGTGACGTGTCGCTAGGGTGCGATGTCGTTGATATAATCCTCGCGCAATTCCCCAATAGAGAGATAGCGCCCTTCGCTAATCGCAGTTGATCTGACGGCCAGAAACTTGTGATTCGTAAGAATATATTATAAGGTTTAAGACATTGGTAATTCTAATATCTCCACGGGTATTTGAATATGGGCATATCGAAGGCGGGAAGGGCAATATAAAATGCAAATTTTGGCGGGAAGTGAAATACAACAGGCTCCTTTTGAGTGGATGGAGGTTTCAAGGTTGAGCTTCTTCTCCTTTCTTCTTTTTTTGCCCATGTTGAGCGAGTCCTTTGACTCAAGGGGACACATTAAATTTTCTCACCCTCTTCTTCTTCTTCTTCAGCTTCTAGGATTATTTTAGGGAGCTTTGGGGTGGAGTGTTCTTCTTTAATCTTCTCCATCATTTCCCCACCATAGTCAATTCGATCCTTTCTCTTTTTGGAGTGATGGGGGAAGCTTCTTTCTTTGGTGTAGCTTTTGGAGGCACCTTCTTCAATTCTATCTACCCTTCTTCTACTTATTCATCCTGCACCTATTCTTCATGTGGAGGCACTTGTGGTTCTTGATTGGGCTCTTGAGCTTGAGGCCCAACTTGTGGCTCTTGTTCCTATTGGTTTGCTTGGGATGTTTTCTCCTTTTCCCTTAAAGACACTCTCTTCATTTTATTCTTTCCCTTATCCTCCCTAAAGTACTCAATCTCCCTCTGATGTTGATGTACCATTTTTGGCCACACTAATAATTATGTAGGGAAGCTTGGTACTATAAATTTGGTACCTTTACCCATCGTACGATGTGATGTGATTTGAAGAGGAATAGCTTGAGGAACTAGATCAAGTTTGAAAGGTTTCTTTATCTAGTCCTTCATTAATTGAATTATGTGCCTAGCTCTATGGTTGATGTCTACATTTTCATCTCTTTTGATCTCTACATACATAATAAGCATGTTGTAATTATTTTCCCTATTGTAAAAAGGATCCAAGATCTCTTTTGTGTCTTTCTTGACAACCTTTAATGAGATCTTCATTTTGAGCACCTCTGTGCCAAATATATAATCATCCTACAATGATCCCTTATGTGGATATCATAGTCATCTACTATATTCATCCAATAATCTTCTAATGCATCATTATGTACAAACTGCTTCCTTGACAAATGTTGCACCATCCCTATGTTGTCAAAGTAGGGATGAGGAGAGTTGTACTCTTCTAGTGGATATTGGTCCCACTTAGAATCAAAATTAGCAATATCATTCTTTTCGTTGATCTCAAAAGCACCAATTGTGATTTCCCACACCCATGTATTTTTGTGTTATTTTCTCACTCTATCATATGCAAACATGAGTTGTCGAGAAATATCCAACAAATTGAGCCTATTCAATGGATATCTTGGGAGATTTTTTAGGTTTTCCAATATACCAACTACCCTTAGGTAGGTGAATGTTTTGAATTTGATGTATTACATGCCAATCTCTATGATCCTAGCCACTACTTCTACTACCATTCATTTAGCCTAATCACCTTTAATAAATTAGATGATTACAAATATGAAACTATCATTCACCACCATGAATTCCATGCTCTACTCTGAGATTTTCTTCTTTACAAGTTGAGGGTGTTGGAAATACAATATAGGAAAGGTTACTGAGAGGGGAATGGTGAATCAATAACCAATAAAACTTAATATTAATTCACAAATTAATTCTTCATATGTATTTTGTGTAGACACCTAAATCTAATTACATTAATAAGTAATCATATTTAGTCATCTCCTAGGACATTATTGATTAAATATTTACTATTTAATTAATTAATCATCATACCCTAGTTAATTAATTAATTAAATTAACTATAGTCCAATTGATAAAATCAAATGATCACCCAAAATCAATTTATTAGTTAAATCCCAATTCCTCTATTAAATTGGATAAATCATCAAATCTATTCAATTTAATTCCATACTCTCATTTTATTAAATAAATCATTTAATAAATTACCTAAAATCCAAAATGCCTTCCTAAACCCTATCGTAATCCCTAATCCAACCCATTCACCCATACTAACCTCACTTAGCCTCCTAACTAACTCATCCCATCAAAGCTAAATCAATTACCCCCTAACCCCCCTTTCTAAGCTAATCCTAATCCCCCTCCTAATCATGTGCCCAATCATAAACATGGGTTAAGACTTGCTAACCCAAACCAAAGTCAAAAAATATCTTCTCTCCTCACCCTCCAACATTCATGACTCTTACACCTCTCCCATCCTCTCTTATACCTCACTTAATGACTCTTACAAAGTATTTATGGAGCCCTTATCTCTTGAGCCTCCTTTGTTGATCACCCACCTTACCTTCACTTCATCTAATCACCCTCTGACTAGTGTCACCTCCCTATTGGTACTAAACAAGCACAATCCTTGTGCTCCCTTTTGAGTGCATCCTGACCCTCCCTCACCATCTCATCATCTTGACATCTTGTTCCTCCATTCCTCCAACCCTTGTCCTATAAATTGAACTTCCTCCCTTCATAAAATCCATCCACCTTCCATGCAAAGTTATAATTCTATTTTGAGAGATCATAACTACCAAAATACCATTATAATGTTGGAATCACTCAATAAATCCATTGTTGAAACCCTCACCCATGCACACACTTGTTAATAACCCCCATCCATTAGAAGCTTGAGAAAAAAGTGAGCATACATCCCCTTTCATCAAGGACATAGCTTCATCATCATGAGAAGCATTTGAGGAGTTTATTATTCTTGGTCTACTTTCCTCCATATGGTCTTCTTTGGTCCTATCTTAAGTGTTAGCTTGTTTAGTATGGTTAAAGCTTTCATTTAATAGTTAGTTTTCAATTTACACTACTAAACTAGGTAATACATTTTGGCATGCCCAATGGGACCCCACATTTGGATCAATATAATCATGTTTTTGGGTTTTTTGTGATACACTAACCAAAATAACCTTTTATGCTTGTGGTTTTTTGCAGGTGGTTTGCTAATATTCTTGCATGTACACAAGTCTCTTGTTGGGAATTGCACTCCCTACCATCTAATTGGTTTTCATTTTAAAACACATCTAAAACCACTTTTTTCATGATCCCACCACCCCGGGAACATGAACTCGTGAGAATGCAAATGCGAAAGTGGGATTGCTATTTTCCTAACCACTATTACCACGTATCGTTAAAAATAACCCCTACATTCCCACTAAAAAATCCTCCTATGGGAATGCAAGTTTTTACAACCAGGATCACTGTAAGAACCTATGGGAACACTTGTCAAAAATAGCCGAGCCCAGAAAACTAGTTTTATCCTTTCACCTTCAATCTCACTGACCTAGAAGTTTGCAAAAATGGTCTCCTAGGAAGCCACGAGATTGTTGTTTTGCGAGATTGCTCTATAAATTTTCAATCCATGGCATATTTTTTTGTTATTTTCACAAGTATTTGTACCACAATCTCATTATTATTGTGCTGTGGGATCATTTTTTAAACCCGCAAGATTGCTCTTTAAATTTGTGGGATTGCTCTTTAAACCAACTAGTAGGATCACTATTTAAACCTGTAGGATCACTCTTTAAACCTGTGGGATTGCTATCTTAACCTATGGGATCATTGTTTAAACTAGTAGGATCACTATCCTAAACTTGTGGGATTCTTGTTTTATCTATGGGATCGCTATCCTAAACCCGTGGGATCGCTATTGAATCAAAAAATCCAAAAATAAAATAAAATTATAAATCAAATTTTGACTTTTAGTGGTTCCATAAGATATGGACTATTCTTAGTTGATTTACACATATCAAAATGAACAAAAAAAGTTAAGTTTTTTTTCCCATAGTTAAGCTTTGCTTTTTCGGATTTTTGGAACATCTTACAAACCTAATCATGTTTTTTTTTTTTTTGCAGGTTTTCCTTATAATGAACTTGCATGTTTAAACACATCTTTAATTGAATGCATATCGCTCAGCTCAATCTTGCATGCCATGAACTAAAATCAAAATTTTATTGGAATGCATGCTTAAAACAAAAAACACAATCTTAAATGCAAAGGATCAAATAATCATTCCAATACCTCACACTTCAAATTTGGGCATAAAATACTTAAACACAATCTTGAATGCCTAACAATCAATGGACATTGCATGATTTTGACACATTTCAATGACGCTCACATTTCTTATGTCAATGAACTCTTGATTTTCATTGTGCTGATGACGTTGTCAAGTTGGAATGAACATTGTATGTTATAAACACGAGTGTCTTCAATCATAGCTTAAAAATTCTAAATCATCAATTGAAATGAACAAGTTTCATTTAAACCCAAGATCACTTATGTGGTCTTGTTTTACACTTTTTAGTAGGCCTACTTGGGGATTTCATCACCCCTTGGGATGACCTCAACTCTAGCATTCTGGTGGAGTATAAACATTGGGAGGTGAATTGAAAGACACCTCTCTTGGAAGCATAATCTTGTCACTCTTGGCTAAGCCCCAAAGAAGTTTATACCTTTGGGAAGTGAAGGTAGAGATTTGGGTTACCGTCTCCTCTCGGCTAAGTGGCATTATTTTCTTTCATCTACAAAATTGGGTCTCATGTACCTTGCATATATCAAGAACACCCCTAGCTAAGCTTGTATATCCTAGAAAAGATCTTATAGGGCTATTGGTGTGTTTGACATGCTTGAGTGTTCAAAATCCTCCCCATGTTTTAGAATAAATCAAACCTTTTTGGTAAAAAGATCACTTATCTATCCCTGAAACGGTTGTTAGCAAGTCTATTCACAACAACCCAACCATTGGTCAATCTTTCAACCCAAATGAAAGGCATACTTAGCATAGTAACTACCTCATCCAAGATTCATCCAAGCTTACAAGATTTCCTCTAATACCATCATCCTTAAGGTCTTCCATAAAGTCTTCCTTTTCTCTCCATGTATTAAATGATAACATCCCATCCCTACCCAACTCATCATCCAAATCCAAATCTGAGCTTCCCAACTTATCCTAATCTGCATTTCCATATTCATCCTTCATCCCCAAAACATCATGTCACAATCCTATTACGATGAGTTTTGCCATCCCACCTTTTCTCCCACCTCATCCTATTCCAATGATGATGATGATCTTGTTGACTATGATGGGTATATTGAAAGCCTTAGAGATATTCCTCCAAACATCCCCCAAAATCCAAACATTCCTCCAAATTGCTCCATCCTTCCTCCATACATACCCACTAGTACTCCCTACCATACTTTTGACAAGGGAAATCCATTACTATCCTCATCTTTACTGCCTTCCTATATTTTTCCTGCATATTCCTCTTATACATTTGTCATATCTCCATCTTCCTCTACCTTCATCTCCTAGTCTCCACCATTTCAAAATAATTCTAGTAGCTACATCCCTAGTCCAAATCTACCATCCCAATCTCTTCCAAATCCTCCAACCAATCCTATTTATACAACACATCACCCCAATCCCTTTACTCCTCCTAGTCCAACACACTTGTCTCCAAGGAATTTTACAAGGAAGCCCAAAGCAACTCCATTTTCCACACCTATCACTCCTATTACCTCATCCTATCTCTACCATCCCTATCTCATCCACCCCACTTATCAAACCCCTTCCATCCCTTACTTCCCATCCATCAAATCCCTCCAAATCCCATCTACATCTTCTCCTCCTAGCATTACCCAAATACCATGTAGTAAACCTCACAAACCCATCCCCCTTCAGCCCATCCCCATTGAGGAATCTCCCACCCATCCATATACCTCACTTAAAGAAACCCTCCATACTTCTCCTATCACACCATCCACTTCCATCAACTCGTATCATGATCTTGTCCAAAAGCATGTCAAAATATCCCTTGACACAAAAGATGATCCCACCACCCCAGTTATTCCCCTACATGATCCACTTTTACCATCCCCTCCATCTCTAAATCCTACCATCTTACCTACTTCGTCTCAAGATCCATTCCCATCACTCCATCCAAATCAAGATCATATCCTTCCATCCCCTCTACTCCATGATCATACATCTCTCATAATCCATGATGATAGATCCATCAAAGAAGAACTAACTATCATATATGAAGCTTCAACTCCTTTAGCTAATATTGGACTCACATCTTGTGTTCCAAATAATGAACATATATTGAAGAAAGAAATAAAAGTGTATCTCTAGATGTTGGAATCCCCTCTATCCCTGCATGGTCACAAGTCTTTCCATCTCCACCCCAAAGTTCACATCCATCTTATTCCACATCTATTTTGGGCCCTTATCCTACTCCTTATCTCTAAACCTCCATTTTGGGTCCATATATCCCTTATCTAAATCCCAGACCCTTTCCATCCATTTTGTGTCCTTATATACCTAATATGAATCCTTTATCCCCTCCATCTATCTTGGGACCTACACCTTCCTCATTTCTTTTTGTTTTAGGTCTGCATACTTCATTCCCTCCATCCATTTTGAGCAATTATATATATCCATATCCTATCTTCCAATCTATCATTCCATCCCCTAAAATCTACTAGCTAGATCATCAAAGGCACTCATCCTTGAATCCCTTCCAACCTTCAAACTATATCACTCCATCAATAATCCCTCCATATCCCCCATGCTATTGTTCCCATACCATGGCTAATGAAAGCATATTGGATGCCAAAATAAAAAATAATAAACCCATAAATCCAAGTCTCGACATGTCCCTTCTAAAATACATGTTCCAGAAGAGAAGCATTTGATCCAAATCAAAGAAAAGGTCAAGGGGCCACAAAGGTCCAAGCTAAAAAAGTCAAAAATCATTTGGATACCTAGGGTGCTCATAAAAGAAATGCATCTCAAAGAAAAATCTCAATTGGCATCCATTCGTGCTACTCAAAAAGCCTCATCCATTCATCCTTTATCTAGCTCCCCATATATACATCCTTCATCCCCCCAATCCACTTTTATTCCATATGCTTCTTATCCTAAATTTCCCATCCTCCATCTTCCAACTTTACTAGTAGTCCTTATATTTCTCTTCCTCCATATTCTTCTTAACCTAAACCAACACCATCTTTCCCACTACTTCATCACCTTTCAAGGTGTGTACCAATGATGATCTTTCCATTTTCCTCATTCATTTATCCACAAGCCTTATGTCCTCCCATCCCTTATTTTCCAACTCCCTCCCATCCTACCAAGATCTATGAGTAAAAATGCATCAGAAAAGTCAAAAAAATTGAAAAAAAAAAATAAAAAACATCAAAAAATCAAAAAATCAAGTAAAGAAAAATAATCGTCAATGGTGAAAACTTGGCAATTAAAGTGCCTTGGACAAGTACCATGATGAAACTTGGAAAACAAGCATCCTGTGTAATCCCTTTATCCAAATGCCCTATACATTTGGGGGCATGTTCCATCACCCATCATACCCATCTCATCCCACATACCAACCACATCCTATCCATTTCACCCACCATCATCCTTTGGATCTTGATAGAAATAAAGTCCACCACTAGATACATGCTTTAGGTCATCCTTTTGACATCCATTTCCCATCAAATTTTGTATCCACCTATCCTATATCCACCCATCCTACTTACCCTTTACCTCATTCACCTTTCCTATCCTAGCTTCCATCTATCTCCCTTATCCTCTTGTTAACAAATCTTTCATCCTATCCTACCCCTTATATAACCTCCTCTTGAATAAAATATTATAACTGGGGGCACTATATTCCTTGGAGACCATGTTGTGTCCATCCCCCCCCCCCCCAATCCTTTCCCTATTTCCATCTTGTCATTGCCAAACCAATCATACCTTTTTCTCCTATCCTTGCACTTCTCACTATCTCTCCCTCTTTTCCTCACCTATTACATCCCTTGGCATTGGTATCTCACTCTAAGCTATCCCCCTCTACCCAATGTCATCCATTCATATTCCAATGCTCCTAGACATCTACCATCCACAACACCATCCCATTGCACATCTTTCAACTCATCCAATCACCTTCTTAATTTTACAACCACCCTTGTTGCCACCCTTGGTCATACCCCAATCATCATCATCATTGGGATCCATCCTTCCCATCCATTATCTTTAGGTACATTATTCCCTTCTCCACATCACCCTATCCACCCTCATCTCCCACTATCTCCTCATCCTAAAATTTTTACTCCTGCTATCTTAAGCTTTCACAAACTATCTTCTCATGTTGAGCTTTTCATCCCCTTTATCTACTCATCTTGAGGTTTTCCTCTATCTTCTCATCCCACACATTTCCTCTATCTTGCCATCTCAACCTTTTTATCCACTATCTTCTCATCCCAAACCTTTCATCCCCTAATCTTCTCATCTTTATCTTTCTCACCACTATCCTCCCATGATGAGCTTTTGTATAGTAATCCCTTGTAAATACTTTGGTCTGTCAGCTATATATTACTTGTGCATTAGTCCTTAGCTTGGTCCCATTGGACATCTCTCATCTCTTCATGTCAGTTCAAGCTTGATCATAACTTGCAGCTCTCTTGGTTAGGTGCTTAAGTGAATCCTCGTATGAGATCCCTTGTCATCAAAATGTTGTCCTAAAGAGTTTTTCTTGCCTAGCTCATCCTAGTCCTTGATATTACTGATAGATCCTTGTAGGATGCATCATTCCTCTCATCCTATCTTGGTCCATCAATATCTAGTCCTATCAATCTCTTTGGAAAAAGGTTAAATTTTTTATGGGTTTACATTTTCTTTCAATTTATTTTTCATTCAAGATTTCAAGCTTGATTCTTAAATGCATCTCTTCCACATGATTTGGTATGTTCCCTCCTTAAGGTCACCACGATCTTTTATATCATGGTGTGCTACAAATGGGGAAATTCGAGTGCAAGGTCTTCATCAAGTCTTTCAACTTTGCTTTTCTGCTTCTGAGTCAGTTAGATATGACCCTTGCATAGTCCAAACATGTGATCACTTGTGGTTACATGGTGCACTTGGGAAATATCATTTCCTTGTGGGTTACCCAGTATCATTTCCACTTTGATTCTTTTGGGATTCATGTGTGATGCTGAGGCAATCCTTACATGTTTGTTTCATTTCAATCCTCTATAATATTGGTACAAAGGCCTTGATGTTCTTAGTAACCTTGACATATCTCCAATATTCCTATATCAAAATAAGTGTTCAACTACATGGTGGTGCTCCCCTTTGGAACACCCCCATGCTCAAGCTTCAATCAATTACATCAAAAAATCACCTCCCATCCTATCATCACCTCCAATCCTATCATCGCATCTCATCCTATCACCGCATCCCATCCTATCCAAGCATCCTATCAAAGCATCCCATCCTATCACCACATCCCATCCTCTCCAAGAATCCTATCCAAGAATCCCATCCCCTCAAATCATCTCATCCTTATCCAAGCATCCCACCTTATCCAAGCATCCCATCCCATCAATCATACAATCTCAATCCCATAGTTCTATACATATCATCATCATAACTCCTATATCAATCATAATCATAGCTCCTAAATCAATCATAATCATTGATCCTGTATCAAATCATAATCATAACTCCTACATCAATCATAATCATAGCTCTTGCATCAATCATAATAATAATTTCTACATCAATCATAATCTTAGGCCTCACCAATCATCATCCTAGCATCATAATCTCTCCAACCTTACCATCTTCTAAATCAATTCCCTAGTCTCAATTTTAACAATTAATCACCCTTCCTCCCTTAACCCTATAACTAGTGTTCTTAATCCTTGGTTATCCTTGTGCACAAGGTTTTTCCTTTTTATCATTCTCCCATGGTGCGAGTGTCAGCTTCCTTAAGACCCCTCTCTTCGCCACTCTCCATCCTCATGCTCACCCTAGATTCTTCTACTTTTCAAGAAGTTGTTAGGCTGCATATTCTTTCCCTACCACCTTCTTGAGGGGGCACCATGCAATCCATTCTCTCCTCTTCTACCCAAGATTGGGGCAACCAGGTTGCTTCAAAAAATCTTCTTCATGTTGTTTTTGTTTGAACATCTTTAAAATAGTGTTTTTTTGACACTGGTTCAAAAAGTCTTCTTCGCATTGTTTATGTTTGAACTTCTTTGAAATAGTGTTGTTTCGACACTATGTCAAAGAGGGGCAAAATGTAGACACCTAAATGTAATTACATCAATTAGTAATCATATTTAGTCATCTCCTAGTATATTATTGATTAAATATTTACTATTTAATTAATTAATATTCATCCCCTAGTTAATTAATTAATTAAATTAATTATAGTACAATTGATAAAATCAAATGATCACCCAAAATCAATTTATCAATTAAATCTCGAATCCTCTATTTAATTGGATAAATCATCAAATCTATTCAATTTAATTCCATACACTCATTTTATTAAATAAATCATTTAATAAAATATCTAAAATCCAAAAAGCCTGCCTATACCCTATCCTAACCCCTAATCCAACCCATTCACCCATACTAACCTCACTTAGCCTCCTAACTAACCCATCCCATCAAAGCTAAATCAATTACCCCCTAACCCCCTTTTATAAGCTAATCCTAATCCCCCTCCTAATCATGTATACAATCATAAACATGGGTAAAGAATTGCTAACCCAAACCAAGTCAAGAAATATCTTCTCCCCTCACCCTCCAACATTCATGACTCTTACACGTCTCCCATCCTCTCTTACACCTCCCTTAATGACTCTTACAAAGAATTTATGGAGCCCTTATCTCTTGAGCCTCCTTTGTTGACCAGCCACCTTACCTTCCCTTCATCCAATCACCATCTGACAAGTGCTACCTCCCTATTGGTGCTAAACAAGCACAATCCTTATGCTCCCTTTTGAGTGCATCCTGACCTTCCCTCACCATCTCATCATCTTGACATATTGGCCCTCCATTCCTCCAACTGTTGGCCTATAAATTGAACCTCCTCCCTTCACAAAATCCATCCACCTTCCATGCAAAGTTATAATGCTATTTTGAGAGCTCAAAACTGTCAAAATACCATTATAATCTTGGAATCACTCCATAATTCCATTGTTGAAACACTTGCCCATGAACACACTTGGTAAAAACTCCCATCTATTGGAAGCTTGAGCACAAAATGAACATTCATCCCCTCTCATCAGGGACATAGCTTTGTCATCATGAGAAGCATTTGAAGAGTTTACCATTCTTGGTCTACTTTCCTCCATATGGTCTTATTTGGTCCTATCTTAAGTGTTAGCTTGTTTATTATGGTTAAAGCTTTCATTTAATAGTTAGTTTTCAATTTACACTAGTAAACTAGGTGATACATTTTGATCTAATTGCATGAATGAAAAACTTAAAGCATTAAGACATTCAAAACACTTTGACACACAATATGGTAACCCATAAACCTTCCAAATAGAAAGTAAAATTAGGGTGTGGATGATACCTGCAAGATTTAGTACTACATTATAAAGTTTTCCTAATAAGGCTCACAATGATCACTTCTCATGATCTACCCTATTAGGAGCAATGAGGACTTCTAAGTCCACCTTGCAAAAGGATTTACAAACATATAGTGAAGTATGCACTCGGTAAAAACATTTACAAAAGACTATTAAGTCTACCTTCTAAAAGGATTTAATTGTTCCACCTATTAGGATGAAATAATGATTTCTTTTGCAACTTTTATTTGTTGAATAAAATTCCTTTGGATTATAGTGATAACCTTGCTATAATGGATAAATCTTTGCTACTCCTTATACTATAGGTATCCTTCTTACTTCACACTTCTACTCCTATATATATCTTTCTATATTATTCCATGCTTCATGAATTAGATGTGATACAATACATTACATATATACCAATCTAATTTACAATTCATCAAATTTGGCTACAACACAAGTTCACCAAAATACACAAATTTGGTCCAACTATAGGAACTTAGGTTTTGAAGACAAAATCGGTGAGGTCCTAACACTTAGAAACCATTGCCAATGCTTGTCATCATAATGCACTTGGTAGATGTAGAAGCTCGACTCATAATAATCACTTACAAGTAGTCTTGACTCGGTATACACTAGTGACTTGGTGAACACTGTGAAACTTGACATATAAACTAAATCACTGGGTTGACACTACATAGCTTGGTTAACACTATCACTATGAGCTTGATATATATTGAATCACTCGATTGACACTAGATAGCTTAGTCAACACCAAATTCACATTACTAAAGTTGTGAACTCAGTAATCACTAGAGGGCTTGGTTTACATTGAGAAACTTGGTAAACACTATGATACATAGTTTACACTGATAATCACTAGCCTCATAGACACTGCTCAGTCCAAACTAAATATTGTTCCTAGAAATTGACAGCAACTGTAGAACTTAGTAGATCTTGAATTACTTTGTTAACACTATAAGTTGCAAGACAAGCTCGGTAGCTACTAACCATTTGATTAAATGTATGTTTCACTAATAAAAAAACTTGACTATAATGTCAACAATCTCCCCCTTTGGAATTAAGGACAAAAACACTTATCAATTAAAACTGAATTCTCAAAAAGTTCAAAATAATTTTTAGTCTCCATCCCATGTCTTCAATTCTGTATCATACTCTATTTTTGAGATTTTTCAAAATTTCTTTTGTAAGATATTTTTATTGTACATGTATATGTATGATATTATGATGCTGCTCCATACATATATATTCAACATACTTTACATGTTATATACATATGTCTCATGTCTTTATATTACATCTTTTTATCTTCTCCCCTTTTATTGCATCATCACATATTCTACTTTTTGCATATTCTATAAGGAAACTCAAGTTTGGAAACAACTTCCTACACTAATCCTTAAGGAAAGTATAATGCAAATTCTTATTAAATCCTTACAATTTTAGATTTGATATTTTGTAAACAATAATATTGCAGTCAACCATGAATAAAGAAAATTGATAGAGAAAGAAAATAAAACACAAAGGTATGCTAGTGGCGAAAAACCTTTTGGTAAAACAACCCCAACCCTCCAAAACCTACACAATTTATTATCTTCAACACAAAGGTTATAACACACTTGTAATGCAAGTTCTTTCAAGACATGGAAGTCTAATCTAGTAGCAACCAACAATTCACTTTTCACTCTTTCTATCTACAATCCTAAAAATGCTTATATCATGCACTTTCCATTTTCATGGAAACTTCCAAAGAACAACCATATTAGGGTTTGACCATTCTTTAGAAAAGTATGAACCCAAAATTTTTTTAGGCTGATGCCTTGAATGCTACATGCTAGATGGAGAATCAAGTGTATAGCACTCAATGTTCAATTGTCACATGTCTTCACCCATCATCATATCTTCCAAAGATAGCTCTTACATGTCATAAGAATCCATCATGACCATGATAGTCATGATCTTTGTACACACAATTCAAGATGCCAACACATGCAAGTGGAGTGACACATCAAAATGCCAACTAGACATGTACACTTGCACTTAATTACATTATTTGCAAAAAATACATTTACAAAACAAGCAATAGGAATAGGAATCGTCCAAGGTTGAGACACCTCATTCCTAACATATTATCCCGCTTTTGACATAAATACCAAAGGTTTATGCTACACAGTTATTCCAAAATGTGAAAATTTCAATTCAAAATGTACCTTTAAAATTAGTGGCATTGTCTTTTCTCATTTTTCTTGTGACACTTTTCTTACATGCAGTGCACTATGAACTTCTACTAATAACTCCATCATGTGATCAACTATGAAGAAGTTGTTGTCATGGATGATATTTTTGGCATGTGTAATGTCTTTCTGCAATTCATCCATGTTTGGAAGAATCATGCCTTGCATATCTACAAGTGTGGCCCTTATCTTGACTATAGAAGTTGTGAAAACCAACTTCATAGATCGCCAAGAACACCTATATGCAAAAAACTTGTACTAAAGAGAAACTAGAGAAGGAAAAAGAAAAGCTTGGAAAATCTCAATAGTGTGAGAGAAAAAATGTATTTCAAGATAATGAAATTGAAATTACAAGCATTCAATCTTAAAGGTGAACAAAACCATAAATCCTAAGAAAGCTAGGTTGCACATTAATAATTAGTATAAGGATTAATTATTAATGCACCTAAGTGAAATTTTAAGCACTAAAGACTAATAATTTAACTAATTAAATCAAAATGATTTAAGTACTAAGAAAACAAAATATTACTCTAAAACCCCCCTTAAGCTAAGTAAAGCGGAAAAGCTAACCTAGCATAGCTATTAAAGTAGGAAATGAGTCCTGGAAACAAGGCCTAATTAGGTACCCAATACAAGGAAATCTTTGTAAATTGAAGATAAAGGAGAAAACCCAGTGGAAAAAAAAAAGGCTTAAGAGACTCTCTCAGAACAATAAGTACAACCAATTCCCCCATGTGAGAGAGAAGAGACACCAAAGCTCCCTAGAATGATTAAGCCCCTATAGAAATGAATGAACCAATGGAACTCAAATGTGGAAGAAAAAAGGGAAAAAACAACGAAACCCTTGAATGACTGGAAGGCCTAACTGATGTTCAAAGGAAAATACATGAGGATCCTGAATGTAGGTGTGGTGAAACTATCACAAAGGACGAGATGAATGTCCTCTATAGAATCCTCAACAAGTGCACCCAGAGGCTCAAAGAATGGAGCTAGAGGGTCAACCAGAGTAGAAGAAGAATCCTATTGAAGAGAAAAGACCTCAACTAGATGTGGTGTGGTAGTCAAAATAGTGATCTTAGGAACAATTTACAAATGTTCAAGTGTCCTGACTACACCACATGATGCTCTCACAAAAGAGAAGAGTTGTGCTTCGACAGTTGAGATGGTAGACCAAAGTACAAAAATGTGTAGATACAGGTGGTATGATCTATTGTCCATATATTAATAAGGCCTCCTATTGTACTATCCCGAATGAAGACTAAATATATAGTGAACTCAATTGTCTTCCCTAATTGACTACATGTAATTTAATAAATTGAGAGAAGGTTTGTAGACTGATGGAGACACCACCCAAGAACAAAATGGAAAAAATAGAAAAGGGAAATTATATTAACTGAGAAAATAAGCTAGTACAACCAGTACAGGAAAATAAACTTCAAAACATGCCCTAAGGGCTTACAATAGCATAAATCTAGAGATAATTTCTCCTTATGGTACCCCCTCTCAAACTCCACTCCGAACTGCCTTTTACAATGCCAGAAATCTCCTTAAATAGACCTCAAAGGGTTAAGGACTAGGAGTACATTCTAGAAAGTGCTAGTTGGCATCCACTGACAAAATAGAAGGTTCCGGAAGCTGCGTTAGAAGTCGGTGCAAATCTAGAAGAATCCAGAAACGATAATCGAACTTTCGGGAGGCATAACTTTTGAACCGTAGCTCCGATTGACGAACCGTTTACATTTTCGGAAAGCTCTCAAAGTTCTCTATAGCCCTATGGACCAGCTTTTCTTGTCCCCCATGTTTTGACCCTTTTCAAGGTCATTTAATGCTCCAAACCTGACTTTGAAGCATTCTTAGGAGGTCTCCAAAACTCGAAAAACTGCAATAACTTTCAAACCGTGGGGTCTATTGACCTAATTCTTTTTCTAGAATGCTCTAAATCATGATTACATTCATCTGGCCAATTCACATCTTCTAGTTTACCAAAATAATGGCCCAAATACATGCTCCTATTTTTTTGGGATTTTCAAACGCACTGATAGTTGAACTATGAGAGTTGGAATCTTTATTTGAGCCAAATGGGTATCCAAAAATGTAAATACATGAAACAAAAACTAACTGTAAGTACATTTTTTTGGGTGACACAGGATTGCCCTTATACCTCTGGATGCTCCTGCATCAAACACCCAGGGTAGATTGAAAAGTGACCCTGTCACTTTATGGATGATAGAGGAAATCCCAAATGGGAAACCTCAGCTGTTGAAATCCAAGTTGAGTCCTCGATCGACCGTCCTTTCCATTTGACCAAATACTCTTCATACTGCCTGTTTCTGGTACTCCTACCCATATGATGTTCTAGAATTTCTTCTATCTCCTCCTTCTTAGAAGTAGGAATTGGACATGGCTCTAAGACCAGCTCCTCATCTGCACCATCATCATGATACTCTATTAAATCTACAATGTTTAAAATGGGAGAAATGTGAATACCATCTGGAAGCTCCACCTCATATGCACTTCCTGAGTTATGTTTCTTCAAAAAATTTCAGGGGCCAAATTTCTTCATTTTCAGCTTATTGTAAGTACCAACTGGAAATCTTTCTTTTCGTAAGTGCACCATCACTAGATCCCCTACTTGGAATTCCTTATATCTTCTCCTTTGATCATCCCTAGCTTTATACTCTTGATTCATCTTGATAATGTGTGCTTGAACCTCCTCATGTAGATGCTTGATGTGTTCAGCAAATTCCTCAGCTTCAGCACTTGTTCTCTCCCCTTGTTCTATCTTCCTAAATTCTGGTGCAGTCCTTGGGCTATTCCCATATACAATTTGAAATGGTGATTTTCCAGTACTCCTATTTACAGATTTTTTATAAGAAAACTCTGCCTATGGTAGAATCAAATCCCATCCCTAGGGCTTATTTCCAACTAAACATCTCAAAAAATTGCCCAGACTTCTATTTACCACTTCTGTTTGGCCATCAGTCTGTGGGTGATGCGTGGAACTAAATTTCAAGTTTGTTTTCAACTTCTTCCACAATGTCCTCCAGAAATACCCCACAAATTCAGTATCTCTATCAGAAACTATACTCCTTGGAAGACCATGTAGTCTTACCACCTCTTTGAAAAACAAGTCTACAATATGGATAGCATCATGAGTTTTCTGGCATGGAATGAAATGTGCCATTTTGGAGAACCTATCAACCACCAAGAATACTGAGTCATTAACCCTTTGTGTCCTTGGCAATCCAAGAACAAAATCCATACTTATTTCCTCCCATGGCCTTGATGGAACAAGCAATGGCTGATATAGGCCAGTATTTTGACTAAATCTCATGGCAACTTGACAAACCTGGCAACTTTGTACAAACTTCTTCACATCCTATGTAATTTGAGGCCAAAAATAATGTTCTCTAAGAATGGAAATGGTCTTATCCCGACCAAAATGTCTTGCCATCCCTCCACTGTGTTTCTCCTTAATCAGATTTTCCCTCATGGAACTCCTTGGAATGCACAATTGACTACCTTTGAACGACATGCCATCCTGAATCAAATAGTCTAACCACTTGGTTCTATCTACAACAACAAGTTCTTTACAAGCTTTCCATGCTTCAGCAAAATCAGGATCCTTGGGGTACAAATTATTGAGTTCATCAAACCTAACTACTTCAACCTGCATCGTTGTAAGCAACAACTATCTCCTACTTAGTACATCTGCAACCCTGTTAGATTTTCCACTTCTATGCTTCAACACAAATGTATAACTTTGCAAGAATTCTACCCACTTCATATGCCTCTGATTCAATTTACCTTGGCTATTTAGGTACTGTAATGCCTGATGATCAGTATACAAAACAAATTCCTTTGGCAATAAATAATGCCTCCATTTCTTTAAGGCCTAAACTATTGCATAGAACTCTTGATCATAAACAGAATACTTGTTCTTTGCATCATTCAATTTTTCACTAAAATATGCAATAGGCTTACCTTCTTGGCTTAATACAGCCCCAATAGTGCTACCACTAGCATCAAAATCCACCTGGAATACTTTTCTAAAATCTAGAAGTGCCAACACAGGCTGTTCAGTCACCTTCTTCTTCAGCAATTCAAAACTTCTCGCAGCTGCTGCAGTCCATTTGAACTCTTTTCTATCCCCTCTTATTGTATCAGTTAGGGGTGCATATATGCCATTGAAATTCTTAATAAACTTCTTGTAAAAACTAACCAGACCATGAAATGATCTTTCCTCAATAGCAGACCTTGGAGTAGGCCATTTCAAGATGGCTTTTACCTTCTCTGGATCCATTTTGAGACCTTCAGGTGATATAACAAATCCCAAATAGACTAACTCCCTTTTTGCAAAGACACACTTCTTTAGATTAATTAACAGTTTCTCTTCCCTTAGCCTTTCAAGGAAACTACAAATATGCAGTAAATGTTCTTCCAAAGTCTTTCTGAAAATTAAAATATCATCCAAATAGACAATAACAAATTTTCCCAAGAACTTCTTAAGTACCTCATTCATGAGCTGCATGATGGTGCTTGGGGCGTTCGTCAATCCAAAGGGCATGACTAACCACTCATAAAGACCCTCCTTGGTCTTGAAGGTTGTTTTCCACTCATCATCTTCTCAAATCTATATCTGATGATAGCCACTCTTCAGATCTATCTTTGTGAAGTACTGAGCTCCACTCAACCAGTCCATAAGATCATCCATCCTTGGTAAAGGAAATTTGTACTTGATGGTTATCCTATTTATAGCTCAAGAATCTATACACATCCTCCACTCTCCATCCTTCTTTTGTGCAAGTACTGCAGGTACTGCACATGGACTCGGGCTCTCTCAAATTAAGCCCTTCCTCAGCAACTCCTGAACCTGTCTATTTAGCTCCTCTGTTTAAGTAGGAGTCATCCTGTGAGCAGCCTTGTTAGGAAAACTAGCTCCTAGAATCAGATCTATCTGATGACTAATTTTCCTTACTGGTGGCAATCCATCTGGAACATTATCAGAGATAATATCTCAAAATTCCCCTAGTAAATCTGAAACTTCAAATGGTATCTCACTACTACCTTCTTTATCTTTCCTAGGAATCAAAGCATAGCACATATGCTGATGTTTCATGCCATCTAAAAACTTCCTTCCATCAACAAGACAAATCCTAGCACTACTACATACCTTTTCACCTTCCTTTTTCATGGGCTTCAATTTGTGGCAAACTCCATCCTTTGTCAGAGAGTATGTGTTTGCATGTCCATCATGTATTGCATGTCTATCAAACTGTCATGGTCTACCCAACAATAGATGGCAAACATCCATCGAAATAACATCACAAAGAACTTCATCATGGTAACTCCCAATTTTGAATTTTACTAAACATTGTTCACTTACCAGGACCTTATGATCATCCTTTACCAAAGAAATTCGATAGGGTTGGGGATGTTTCTCCCTCTTGAGCTTTAGCTTAGAGACCATCTCTTCTGATACCAGGTTATCAGTGCTACCACCATCAATGATCACGTCACAACATTTATCCTCACACTTGCATCTTGTACAAAACAAACTCCTTCGTTGTCCTTGTTCATTCTCACCACTTAGTAGGAATCTTTCATTTACCAAGGTCTCTCCTCTTTTTGCATCCTCTGAATGTGATGATTGTGCATCCTCATCCACATGAGCAACCCTAGCTTGGCCCTCAGCTCTCCTATCTGTCCTTCCTTGTCATTGAGGGCATTCAAAGGCACGAGGACCTTCTTCATTGCAATGGAAACAAGTACCACGGAAGCCCCCTCTTCCTTTTCCACATCCTCTACCTCTTCCTCTTTGATTTCCAAAGTCTTGATCATGGGAGCAGTTGAAACCCTCATTCCTCTGGTTTCTGCTAGTACCCACATCTTCATTTTTCTTTTGGGTTTCATTGCGGCCTCCAGATGATCTACCGCTTCCCCTTCCTCCTTGACCGCACCCTCTTTGTCTTCCTTCAAATCTTTTATTCAGCTTCTCTTCAAATTGTAGGGAAAACTAGTATGTCTCTTCAACTCTAGTCATTCTTACCAGACTTAATTCCTCCTGGATGCTAGGTCGCAACCCACTGATATAACGAGCAACCTTCTCCTTATTTGCTTCTGCATGCCTCGCTCTAATCAAGAGTCGATAAAACTTCTCTATATATTCTTGGAGACACCACCCAAGAATAGAATGGAAAAAATAGAAAAGGGAAATTATATTAACTGAGAAAATAAGATAGTACAACCAGTACAGGAAAATAAACTTCTAAACATGCCCTAAGGGCTTACAATAGCATAAATTTGGAGATAATTTCTCCTTATGGTACCTCCTCTCAAACTCCACTCCGAACTGCCTTTTACAATGCCAAAAATCTCCTTAAATAGACTCTGAAGGGTTAAGGACTAGGAGTACATTCTAGAAAGTGCTAGTTGGCATCCATCGACGAAATAAAAGGTTTCAGAAGCTGCGTTAGAAGTCAGTGCAAATCTAGAAGAATCCTGAAACGGTAACCGAACTTTCGGGAGGCATAACTTTTGAACCATAGCTCCGATTGACAAATCGTTTACATTTTCAGAAAGCTCTTGAAGCACTCTATATCCCTATGGACTAGCTTTGCTCATCCCCCATTTTTTTGACCCTTTTCAAGGTCATTTAATGCCCCAAACTTGACTTTGAAGCATTCTTAGGAGGTCTCCAAAATTGGAAAAACTGCAATAACTTTCAAACCGTGGGGCCTATTCACCTAATTATTTTTATGGAATGCTCTAAATCATGATTACATTCATCTGGCCAATTCACATCTTCTAGTTTACCGGAATGATGGCCCAAATACATGCTCCTATTTTTTTGGGATTTTCAAACGCACTGATAGTTGAACTATGAGAGTTGGAACCTTTATTTGAGCCAAATGGGTATCCAAAAATGTAAAGACATGAAACAAAAACTAACTCTAAGTAAATTTTTTTGGGTGACACAGGATTGCCCTTATACCTCTGGATGCTCCTGCATCACAGACAAAGATGAAACATACAATACAACATTGAATGTGCCACCCTGAATGCCAATTGAACCTTTCTTGTAGACTATTAAGGTTGTTTTATTCCTCATGAAAATATGAGGAATAGGAGAAGCCTCAATAATGGAGAAGATCCCTTGAGAAGATGCCATATGGTGAGAAGCACCTAAATACAATATCCATTGACCTAGGAAGGGGATGCAATGGATGCCTATAATGCATGGCCCTATCCAAAATTTAGTGGAGATGTCAAAGAGACAGAAGAAGACTAAAAGGTAGACCCTTGTGAGGTAGAAGATGATGAAGAGGATACAGTGCTCTTATAAAGAAGAGCTTACAAATATGCAATTTACTTCTCATAGCCATCAAATCTCTTCTATAAAAAATCTAACTCATCATGAGGTCCTTTCTGATAATAGGAATAGGTAGGAGTCTCAGTCTTCTTTTTCTACTTCTTAGAAGAAGATGATGGACTAGTAGAGTGCTAAGAAGAGGAATATGATATCTACTTTGAAATCAACTTCTGTGTATCTTGAGGTGACTTGACAAGCAATGCTTGTGACTATGAATCTATAAGTGAATCCATCTAAGTTAGCATAACATGACTCAAAATGTCTCAAAAGAGGGCATAACATGTTATGAACCTAGAGAATCAATAGTGGAATAGAAGGTAGAAGTGAAAATCTTATGAGGACCTCAAAGCTTTGAGAGTATCAAAAAGATACACTCATCATCTAACTTTTTCTTTCTAGCAACCTATAAAATAGATCAAAGAGACTTGAATTTCATCAAGAAATCCTCAATGTTGGTGGATGATTTAAAGACCAAGGAGGTGAACTTTGCATCTATTTGTAGAACCCTAAAATAATTCATTGTGTCAAACAAGGTGGAAAACTTGTCCCATATAGCCATACTTGTAGTCAAACCATCTAGGTGAAATAGTAAACCATCTGAAATATTCATTGTAATGAGCCCCATTGCCTCATCCATCTTATTGCACTACATATGAACTTGATAAGGCCTCTATAGAACTGGCTAAACTACATTGAGGCATGACCATAACCCCTTTTCCATAAGCAATCTAGTCATCTATCCTTTCCAAGTGTGGTAGTTGTGAGGTGTATGAAAAGTGACATAAGAGTCTACCATTAATAGAAGAATATGGAAGTAGAAGGCCTATTTCTAAATTAAATGATAGAAATAAAAATGCAACCCCAAATAATGTATAAATTAATCCCTCATAAACCAAAGAAACAACTAACAAAAGCACAAAAATTGAGAAGAAAACCTAGATGCTAGCTATAGAGAAGGAGGAATAGAAGTCTCAACTTTAACATCAAAAATAGGATCTCAAATGATTTTGTAACAAAAAGCCTACATCATCATCTTTGACTTAGAACTAGCTTTCCAAAACTTCCTTTGGATCGAGAAAAGACCTTTGTATGTTCAAGTTATGGCCAAAAAATGAACTATTCCTCCAAAAATAATCTCTCTAAAAAAATTATAGGGATGGGAAAAAATTTGATAGTCATATGGCTATCAAATGCCCATCACCAAAAAAATCCACTGGCCATAAAATGACATCAACAACTAGAGAAGTGATGTTAGCATGCCAAAAAGTGATTTTAGCAACTAAAAATGACACTAGCTAGAATGTTGATGTTAGCTTGTCTAAAAATGATGTCACCATTAGAAAAATGATATCACCTATTGCAAAGGTGATGTCAGCTCATCTGATGGTGGGATGTCATCAGCAGTGGTCAATGAGTGGAGGTACACTGGCAACAGTGATTGCCAAGTGGCACTATGTTGGTGGAGGTGGCCAGAGGGTAGCCCGTTGGTGGATGTTGGGCATTGGCAGTGTACCAACTATAGCAAGGCTCAAGCTAAGCATGGTCAGTGTATTGGGGTGGTGCCTAGGTGGCTACTACGTAGAGTGGCTAAAAATGAAAACTTTTTGATTTTTTAATTTTTTTCGCAGTTTTTGTCTGTATAGTCCGTAAGAGGCCAATTTTTTTTTCAAGAGCCTACAATAGCCAAAAATTGCAAATTTTATATGAATTTTGACTATACCAAGCCTTCTGAGTGTAATGGTAGTGTCAATGTTTGTCCAAACTGTACCAAAAAAAGTGCCCCCTTGATTGAAGAAAAAACCTCAAAAAAATGGTGGTTTCTATCTCTGAATCGCTACTTCAAAATCTCCAAAACTAGGTGCACTAGGGATGCTTTAATACCATGTAGATGTTGTGAATACCAACTTCACAGATTGCCAAGAACACTTGCATGCATAAAACTGTGTTGAAGAGAAACTAGAGAAGGAAAAAAGCACAATATGGAAAATCTCAATAGTGTGAGAGGAAAAATGTATTCCAAGATAATGAAAATGAAATTACAAGCATTCAACCTTGAAGGTGAATGAAACCCTAAAGCCTAAGAAATCTAGGTTACACATTAATAATAAATAGAATAATTAATTATTAATGCACCTAAGAGAAAGCTTAAGCACGAAAGAGTAATAGATTAACTAATTAAATCAAAATGATTTAAGTAGTAAGAAAAAAAAATATTACTCTAACATTGACTTCTTCCCTTAGTAATTTTACTTACATATTAGTCAAAAATATGATCTTTGTGTAATGAGAAAAACTATAGCTTGGGTCAAGTGACAACTATTGTGCACTCACCTTTAGATCTTCATCTATCTTGGAGAGTTTATCTTTGATTTCCCGAGTAAAGATAGATGTGTTAATGTATAGTTTACTAAATAGAAAATTGATATTATTGGCAGGGTTTTCCAATGAGCTAAGAATATAGACAAGTCTATTTTCTATAGCACAATCTTTTGTGCAACTTGCTCCAATACTTTATTTTCAAATTTCTTCACTACTCTTTGCAACAATTTTTCTTTCCCATTCAAATCTTCATTAAATTTTTGAAGAACTTCTACTAATTAGGCCAAAAGGGTTGAGAAGTATCGACCTCAATGCTAAGTGCATCTGGAAGTATGTTCTTTGCATCTTCTAGCACTTAATTTTCTCCCTTTCTCTCCTCTCTAAGCCTCTATTGCTTATCTTTCTTCTACAAAAGCCCACCTACTATATGAATTTGATTAGGATTTAGAGTAGATATATCCCAATTCAGAATAACTATATCCCAATCAAGATCAATGTCTTTTTCCTTATCTTTTCATTTGCTAGAGACCTTAGTACTTGGTTGAGGCTTCCTCTCAATTGCCTTTGTACTAACTACTTGCATATTGGGAATAGTAAAAATAGTAGAAATAGAAGAACTAGCAAAAAAAGTAGATATTGCACTGATTTTAGGAATGCCCTATTCATGAGTAGCCAAAACTAATGAAGGAGGAAGCACTGACTGCTTAGTAGATGAAGTGATGATCATTCTAGTGAATGAAATACTTAGCTAAGGAAATGTAGAGATTGATTGAGTACTTTGATTTGTAGTGTTTTTCACAACCAACTCAATAGAAGCTTTCTCTGAGCTTGATAGTTTTAAATCTTTTCTTAGACAATGAGAAAGTGAGGCCATAACCACTACTGCAATCTTTTCAGGTTCAGTTTCCTCAATGCTCTGAATCTCATGGAGAATCTCCTTGGTGGCTTCTTGTTCTTTCTTCTCATCATCTTTATTATCATCATTTGTTTCTTCTTCATCATCATTTTTGTCTTATTCCTTTTCATCCTCATCATCATCTTTGACATGAATAAAAAAATCACTCTTCTGATGAGGATTGAAGATATCTTCCATGTAATAGTGGCATTCTTCACTGCATGTTCAATGTCATTAATCAGTATCAAGCAAGTGTTAAATTTCAAAGTAAGTTTTCCTTCATTTTGGTTCATAGAATCTTTTATTTCTTTATCATTAAGACTCGGCATGAGTTGCCTTAGAGTCCACTCATATATATCCTTTGAATTTTTCTTGCCATGTTCCCATCTTGGCTTGATTCTTTCCATAAGTTCTTTGGGAATTTTCTGTGCAAGCTGATTAAGTGAATATTTCCATTTTCTTATCTTAGAGATAATCGTGTCTTCAACTTACTTATTATCCTCTAAATTTTTGGTTTCATATCTTAATGATTTAAAAATTTTGATACCAACTCCAAAATAAATCTCTCTCAATTTATCTTGAAATATAGGTGGAGGTCATTTGAAAATTGCATCCTCTACTTCTTCACCTAATTTTAGTTCCTTTCTACATGTTCTTTGTGTGAATACTACAGTAGATGACTTGGTAGGTTTGGTTATGATAACCTTACTTTCTACTTAATTGGTTCTTCTTCTTCTAATTTTTTTTCATATGCCTCATCTTCTACATCATCTTCAATCAAATCATCTCCTTTATCTTATATCAATAGGAGAGTAGAACTAGTTTGTGTCATCTTTTCTATCCTCTCCTTTCCTTTGTTGATAGCTTTAGGAAGCTTTGTTTCTAGTTCAATTCTAGCTTTGGCTTCATCATATGTACAAAAATATGTGTCCTTGGGATCCACAAGCTCATTCAATAATGCCTCAATGATGTCCCTAGTGTCATCAATGTTAACCTAAGAGCCTAGAGGCTTCACTCACACCACTTTAGGTTTGACTACTTGTATGTATACCTTGTCATAGTCTACCATAAAAAAAAAATAATCCTTGTAATCTTCTCCAAGTTTCTTTGGAATTTTGAATTTTTTATTCATATTATCTTTAAATGAATCAAAACAATTATCCATGATAGTGACATAGTTTTCACCCATCTTTGTTATATACTCATTGATCTAATATAGTACAAGCATATATTTTCTCTATACAACTATACCTTTTGAAGGGAAATATTTTTGTACAAATAAGAATAATATGTTAAAAGTGAGCTAAAAATACATGGGTTATTCTTTAAAGTTTTGATGCTCTCCATGTTTTTATTGAATTGGTTCAACATTAGCTTGGCAAGGTCAAAGGACATGTTGTTCTTCACACCTTAAGAGCCAAATCAATTGCCTCACATGATACACTATTGAGATGACTAGAGCTATATATTTTATGTGTTGGTACATGAATTTAAAACTTCAATTCCATGTTGGCTACACAATTGATCTTCATACATATTCTATACCATTTGACAAGAGTTTTCTTTTCTAGTTCTACCTAACTTAGGGTTTTGGTAGTCTTTTCCTTTTTCAACATTGGCAGTCCTCTGATTTGATGGATCATTTCTTTTGTTATGATAATAGGTTGCTCCAACCATAGTTTCCCATTATGTATATGACTAAAGATAAACCTTATCCATTTTATTTGAAATTATTAGGGCATGTGTGGAATTTGGGTTAAACCCTTAGTCTCCAAGTGTTGATGCTTGGGTTTTAATGCACCATTTTGACTCAACTTTTCCAGAGTTTCATCCATTTCTAGTGTTCCAATGTCTTGAATTGAAAAAAAAAATGTGAGAAAATATTATTAACCAATAATACCTTTGGTGAAATCTATGACTAAGCTCTGGTTGGATCAAGTGTTTTCGCAATTTTTGGACTCAACTTCATGTCTAGTGCTTTCCACTCAACTCCTCAAAAAAAATCTCAGACTCCTTCTTGGATTTTTTGCTAGAGGATTCCATGCTCAATAGAGTTTATAAAAAGTATAGAAAACTTCAACAAAAAATTACATAGATTGCTTGAATGCATAGAAATCTCTCTTCGTATGTATCTCTTTGAAAATTCATTGTGATGAATGAATTTGAGTTCATCCCTTTTAACAAATTTCACTTTCTAGTCATCATAAATGCTTGGTATGTTCACTTTCTTGGTGACAGACTATCTTCCACTCAATTTGATCTAATTGCTTGGCTAAATCATCCATCATGTGGTGTCTACACAATGACTTAGTTACTCCTGACCTTGCTTGGTAGGGCCTTGCAACCTGACCTAGCTTGGTAAGGTCTAGAATTTCCTTAGAAACTTGGTGATCATTTTGCATCTTGAATGTCAATATGGATCTTTCCTTCTAGCTAACTGGAACTCATGTAAGATGTCTACTTTAGAATCTTAGTTCTAGTTATCCTTATGGGAGATCAAGTAGAAATGTTTGAGTCACCCAATTCTTGAGTAACATGTGCTTCATTGCTCAAACTTTTATTCTTAAAAGATGTTAGAATCCATTGTTGTCTCATCTACTTTCTGATCTTGTTAGACTTAGATTTCTTTTTATCTTCAATTCTTTCATTTTTCATACAATTCTTGGCAATGTGTCCAAGTTTTGTACAAATAAATTATCTTCTAGTGGTGTCTCTTGTCCTCATGTGATGTTTTGCAAGGTTTATTCTAACGTGTCCAAATTTTCTGCAATAGTGACATCTACACCATGTGTTGTAGTCCCAATAAAATATAGCTTTTATAACATGTTCTATTGGGTTCAATATCTTGGTTTTTCATTTAGAAGATTTGTGGCCATTCCTTTTTCATTTGTGACATTTTCCTTCAAATTTGGGTTTATCTTTTCATTAATTAGCTCTATGACCATGCTTATTGCAGTTATAGCATTTTCCATTGAATTTAGCTTTACCATTACTCCAATAGTTGTTTTATGTATGATCTAAATTACCATAGTAATTGCAAATAGGTCATTGATTGTTTTGAGCTCCTTGCTTGGATGATTCACCTTCTTTTGTTTATCCAATTTCTACTTTTCCTTTCTATTTGTATTGGATTTTCTCATTTAATTGATTCATGTCTACTTGTGATTTCATCATTCTCTCATTGGTTTTTTTTTCAGTGTTTAGATAATTTTACAATCTTTCATTTTCTAATCTTTGATTCATGATTTATTCATTTTCATTAGTAAGTTGATCAATGAAGTCTTCCTATTGAAGGGATAGATGTTGAATTTCATTTTTTTTTCCTTCTGTCTCTTCTTTTATCTTGTTTTTCTCTTCCACGACTTCACACAATCTTACTAACTAAATTTATTTTTCTCTTTTTAGCTTTCTTCTTCTTGAAGTGTACCATTATTTTCTAATAGTTCTCTAAATGCTTCATTAGCTTCATCTAGATTACTTTTTGAATTGATATCTTCAATTATTTCTTCACTGTAGAGTTTTTCATTCATCTGTACTACAAGATATTTTCTTCTTTACTCTCTTGAGTTTCCCAATAGCCAATTCAAAATCTAGATTTTCATTGTTAGTAGCCTTATCAAGTCTAAATACCTCCATTACCTTTGATCTTTTCTCAAGTTGTTTAACTTCTTTTTTGAGTACCACAAAGCTTTGATACCAATTGTCAAAAATATGAAATCTAGGCTAGGTTACTACGAGGGGAGGGGTGAATCAACAACCAATAAAACTTAAGCTTAATTTACCAATTAATCCTTCATATGTATTCTAATCTAGTTGCATGCATGAAAAATTGAAAGCATTATTGCTTCAAAATACTTTGACACAAAATATGGTAACCTTGAAACCTTCCAAAAAGAAAGTAAAACTAGGGTGGGGATGATAAGCACAAGCTTTAGTATTTTAGTATAAAATTCTCCTATTAAGGCTTATGATGATCACTTTCAATGATATGCCTTGTTAGGAGTAATAAGGACTTCTAGGCCCACCTTGCAAAAAGATTTACAAACATATAGTGAAGTATGTACTTGGTAAAGAGATTTATAAAAGACTATTAAGTCTACCTTGTGAAAGGATTTAACTATTCCACCTATTACGATGAACTAGTGGCTGATCTTTGATATACAAATTTGATTTTTTGAATGAGATTCCTTTTGAGTGTAATGATCACCTTGTTGTGATGGATAAATCTTTGCTACTCCTTATACTATTGATAGTCTTCTTACATCACACTTCAAATCTTATATATATATATAATTTTATGCTTCATGCATTGGATGTGATAAAATACATTACATATATACCAATCCAATTTATAGTTCATCAATGTCAACAACAAAATAAATTTTACCAAAATACACAAAGTCGGCCCAATTGTAGGTACTTGGGTTTTGAAGACAAACTTAGTGAGATTTTGACACTCAATAACTATTGTCAACACTCAACATCATCATGCACTTGGTAGATGTAGAAGCTCGGCTCATATTAATTAGTTCCAAGTAGTCTAGACTTGGTCTACACTGGTGACTTGGTGAACACTATGAAATTTGACATATAAACTGAATTACTTGGTTGAGACTACATGGCTCGGTGAGCACTATCACTATGACCTCAATATATACTAAATCAATTTGTTGAAACTACATAGCTTGTTCAATACTAGACTCACATTGCTGAAGTTTCAAACTTGGTAATCGTTGGAGGGCTTAGTTTACATTATGAAACTCAGTAAACACTATAAAATTTAGTTTACACCAATAATCACCAACTTGGTAGACACTACTTGGTACAAATTGAATATTATTCTTAGAACTCGGTAGCAATTGTAGAATTTGGTAGAACCTAAATTACTTAGTTAACACTATAAGATGCAAGATATTCTTGGTAGATGCTAACCATCTAATTAATTGTGTTTGTTACTAATAAACAAACTTGACTGCAATGTTAACAGAGGTTACACCACATATGTCTAGGCATTAGAATCTTGCATGCTTCCCTTCTTATAAAGTCATGGGTAACCTTTCATTCTAGCCCCTAGTTATTACACCAAATTTGATGTCATATAGGATTTTAGATTTGGTTTGATAGTTACCAACTTCTCATCTAGGTTATCACTTAGAATTCTGGCCTGATCAATTGACATCTTTGTCATCCTGATGGTTTGTATGAAATGGACCATCCAATTTTTAAGGTGCCATATAGTTGGTAGTCCCATAACCATTCTAAAAAGGAAAATTATGTGCCCAATATCATCTTTCATATATCCCTAGGTCATGTCCACTTTTTCAACTCTGTGGCCCACTAGTGTTCTATCTATTAGGAAGGAGGATTGAATTGTTTCTTTGGCTTCCTTTTCATTCTCCCCATACCATCTTTTTTTCCTGGTCATAGGTTATCTTCACATATTGATCAACTCTTTGGAGAGGGAATACTTTATCAATATTCCTAGGTCAGAGGTCCATGACTATCTCCCCTATCACACTCTTGACAAGCTTTTATTTAGTCCTGTAGTTCTTTGCAAGAGCCATTATGAGTTCCAAAGAGTAAATAGATGTAGGGTGTGATGCTACATTGAATAGACCTAATCTAATCATAGTTGAGACCAGTGTATATTTCTCTTTATTTTTATTACAAATGGTGAGGAACGTTTTCTAATCTGTATGTCTGAACTTAGTATTAATGATCACTAAATGTCTATCTTGAAATTGGGATTTACTTGGTGCATCTTGGTATTTTAAAACAATGGGCTTTGGAGATATATTCTCTAACATTGAAGAGGATGATGATGCCATCTTATCTACACTAGAGAGGAGAGATTAGTCCAAAAAGCTAAAATAACACCTAAAACAAGCCCTAATAGATCAAAACCTAGCACAAATCTAACCAAAATAATCTAACACTAGTCAATTCCCCCCTAAAAGCCCCTTTATCCAACGTAGTTCACTTAACACATCTTTATTCGTGTGCTAGGTGTGCTAAATGGTCCCTAATTGACCATTTGTGTGCACTTGTGCATGTGCGCACCTTAGTAAAGTGTGCAAATGCATAGTTTAAGTGATTTTTGTGGGGGGGGGGGGGCACTTAGTCTTTGTGATTTCTTTTGTGATTATGGTTTTTACATGGTTACCTTAATAGGGTGTGCATGTGCACACCCTAATATTTGTCAAGTATGTTATATTAACAAAGGAGATGTGTGCGTGAACACCTGGAGGAGGTGCACATGTGCACACCTTCTTGTTGACCTAAGTCCTTATGTTTAGGTTTAGGTTTCTTTCGGTTTTTAGTTTAATAGAAATTCTATGTATCTGCACATTGAGAAGGTGTGCATGTGCACACCTTCTTGTGTCTTATGTTAACCTTTATGCTTGAAGTATTCTTATTGCAGGTTAAAAATGGAGATAGTGCACATCAAGGGGGTATGGTGCTGTGGGAGTTAGCTGAGCGTGAAGAATGAAGTAAAGGAAAGGGGTTCAAGGATTTATATAGACCTTAAGCCTAAGTGCTCACCTTTTGGAGGTGTGCACATGTTCAAGTGCATATCTCCAAAAGGAGATGAGTGCACACTTGTGTATTGACTGCACCTGCACACCTTGATAAGGTGTGCATGTGTACTAGTGCACTAGTGCACACTTTTAGCACTTAAACACTAAAAAACTCTATTTTTCTCTTAAACTAACTCTCTAGACTTCTATAGATAGAGAGTGAGGCTTGACCTAGACTCCTAGGGAAGTCCAAAAATGACCTAGGCCCCAAACTAGGGGTTTGGGAGAGAAAAAATATACTAGGGGTTCCCCAATTCAAGGAGAAATTGGGCATGCATTGTAAAACCACAACAATTAGCCCCAACAAAAATGAAGAAATGAAAACGACTTTTCTTCATCAACAAGCATTCTTCTAATTTGTGTCAAATCATAACTAAATCCAAAATACTTCAAATAGATTTCAATTTCCTTGATAGTTAAAACTTAGGAATCTTGAATCTTCAATCTGAATGTGTGCACAATGTATTCATTTCCTTTGACATATCTAATTGCACTATATCATGAGCTTGTAGTAACTTGGAGATAGTCATTTACTCCACTAGTCCATTCATCATGAATCCTCACAAACTAGTGTATCAATCACTATCTAACTAGATGAGAGAATCAGTTTTTAGGGCTCTTAATGGGCTATCAATTCTATATTATAGGTCATTAGTAATCTCTTTTGATTTTTCTTCACAGAGATTACATGTTTTAATTTGATTATTCCATGAAGCGACTTGTATAGATGGCCATTTTGGAGTGCATATCCTTATTATGAGATTACATTTTTGAATCTTTTGAAATATTTATCTTAACACCATGTTTTCCTTTTATTCTATACCATGACCACACTTAGACTATGTGGCCAAGGAATAGGTATCATTTATAAGAATTTATTTATCTTTTCTAGTTTGATAACCTTTTTGTTCCTCTTTTATGAAATTTTGGAAACTCTCACACCAAACAATAATCTTAGTAGTTCTTTGAAAAGACTCTTTACTCTGAACCAGTAAGTTTTAACTATCCCTTGCTACTATCAATCTTGATCTGAAAAAACTAAGATAGTCAAACTTTAAATTTGTAAAGTGTTGAAAACTATCAATCTACAATTTTGATTTAATAAAGAAACAAAATCATCCAAATTCTTTAACAAAGAAATACCTCTTCCCAAATGTTGAAACAAAAAGGAGTGATCAATGAAATGCATAAAGGATTCTTGATTGCACGCAATCCTTTGATTGATAAGAAAAGACAAACATGACTTTTCAAGCAAACACAAAACTGAAAGAAAACACACTTGCATAATTTTTTTTACTTTTTACTTTTGAAATGTTTTCCACTTTTAGACCTCAAAGTAATGTTTCATGAACTAGCCATTGACTAAAAATGGGACCAATTCCCCTTGTAGGGAACTTAACCTAAAAGTATTTTCTCCCAAAATCTCTGCAATTTGGTAAGGGCCAATCTACAAGCAATGAAACTTAGTGTGACTACCTAACTTTTGTTTTTTCCTTGCGCCTTAGGAGAATAAGATCAGATATTCTAAAAGATTTTATTATGGCCCACTTCTCGAATCACCATTACATGACAACTCAAAGTTTCACCATATGCTCCAAAGCTATTATTCCTTTTTCATCCAATTCTAAGAGATTCATTAATCTGATTTGAGCTCTATTATTGTCGTCAGACTATCCCTTCCTAAATTTCAATACTGGAATTCTGAGTTAATGTGGGAACACTGATTCTTGTTTGTAAATGAGTAAATAGGGAGATGTCCCCAAAGCCTTTTTATCCTAACTTTGTCCATCTATAATGCATATTTCACCTGAGTGTACCAATATTTGGGTCAGCCTCTAGAAAAAAAATGATCACTTTAATCAAGTTATTATTGGTGGACTCAACTACACCATTCCCTTGGGGATAGTAATTATATGGGAACCTGACGATGTAATGATTGTCTAATTCCCATTGAGTAAGGAGGATTGAAAGAAAAGATGACCCATTTTGACATACAAGGAAGAATGACAAACCAAACCTTTTGACAGTGTGTTCTTCCAAGAAATCTATAACCACTTTTGTTGTGTAATTTAAAAAATGTTTGGCTTCTATTCAATGTGTGCAACAGTCTATATCTATGAGGATGAATGTATGTCCTATAGATGATGGTGGGTTTACAGGACCATTAAAATCTAGCCCCCACTTGGCAAAAGGGTGCACCTCAAACACTAGTTGTAGTGGCATAGCTAGATGTCTTTCTCTATTGGTACTTGTTTGAAAAATGTGGCAAGAACATACATGTTCAAATGTATCTCTAAAGATCATATGCCAAAAGTAACATGATCTCAAAATCATGTGAGTTGTAGCTTCTATTGATGCATGTCTCATTCAATACCTATCTTGAAACTATTCCAAAACTTCTTTCACTTCTTCGCATCTTGAACACTTAAAATAAATTCCCTCATAGTTCCTTTTGTAAAGATTTCTATCTTGCAGCATATAGGATTCACATTTCATCTTGATTCCTCTATCCTAGAAATTATTCATCCAGTTGGGGTATTGATTATCCAAAAGATAGTAAACAATATCCTAATACCAAACATCAATGATTATTCCTTGATCAATATACACTTTAGAAATGCTTATTTTGTCATCAAATTTGACTTTTTATCATTACTAATCTCATTATCAACTATCATCTTAGTCAATCCATGTATTCTTACCAAATTCATTGGTTGAATGTTCAAATTGAACTCTTGCAATATAGATATTCATTTTCCTCATGTCTCGCGTAATTCATTATACAACATCAATATTTTAACAATAAGATCAGGCACAATTGTATATGCCTTGATCCTAAGTATATAATGGTGAAATCTCTTAACTACCTTTATCAATGTTAAATATTGTTTCTCAAGATTAGAATAGTTCAACTCAACATTCTTTAGTGGGCAACTCATGAATGTAATGGGTCTCTCATCCTCTTTATCATTATTTTGAGTGAGAAACTTGGTGAATGAATATTCTAAAGAATATGAATATATTTTGAATGGAAAATTAGAATTTGTACCTACAAGAATTTGGGTCATAGAAATGGCTACTTTGATGTCTTCAAAAGACTTCCTTATTTTAGGATCCTATTCAGTCTTTGCTCCTTTCTTAAGCAAGTCATTAAGAGGGCATTGTTGGAAATTTGTTCAGCAGTCGACTTTGGATTTGTGACAAAAGATTAACCACCTCCTATGTACCATGAGTTGAGTGGTTCTGTTGGGAATTGACAAATCAATCGGGTGAACCCACAATAGTGGGTTACACTTTTTCGGAGGAAGAAATTTTTCTAAAATCATGAAAGATGATTTTTTTGCCTAAAAAAATTTGATAGAAAGTACCACTATAGTTTCTATCAAAACTAATGTGCACCCTAGTTTCGATTGAAACTAAGTAAATGGAAGAAAAGGGTCCTTAATAGTTTTGATAAAAACTAAATAGTTTCGATCAAAACTATTTAGGAAAAAAAATCAACCTAAATAGTTTCAATAGAAAATATTTAGTTTCTATCGAAACTATGTAAAAACTTTCGATAGAAAGTTAGTTTCTATCGAAACTAGAAAACTAGATGTCTTTTGCAAATTCTATAATAGTTTCAGTTGTTTTGATGGCTTCCAGGCTCAATTGGTAGGTACAGATAGAGCATTGAAATCATGTCATTTTTCATGATAGAAGTACTCTGAACAAGCTTTCTAATGACTATGAATTTGATACATTTTGAATTTGTTAGCTGTACGTTTTTGCAAGTGAGTTGAACAGAGGTTCATTCTAAAAAATAAATTTATATATTGAATGCTCATGGAAAAATAGTAAGAGAATTTTGTTTTTTAAAAATAACTATGGTCTTTGTATTCAAGTCCTCTATCAATCAAAAAAAGAAATTTTGAAATTAGGTAAATATATAATAAGTTACATGTGTCAAAAGCCATGTATGTCTAGATTCATGTTAGGTCAACTTTAAATGCTAATAAAATATGAAATACTAAGGATAAAAATATCATATCACCTATATGGTTTTTGTATTAATGTTAACAAACTAAATTTGAAAGAATCACATTGATATCTATTGTAGAAAAAAAGTTATGTGTGTCAAAAACAATGTCACTTTTTAAAAACTAGGTTTTTGATAACATACTAGGTTTCATGGGAGAAAAAATAATTCAATCAAATCAAGTCTATTTTTTTTTTTTAAATATATATTTAGATTCTACACAGAAAATCCTGAAAGACTCTAGTTTAGTTTATCTTCAAATTCCTAACCGTTAAATGGAAATTTGCATCCGAAAGTGAAATTTTTCTTGAAAATTCATAGTTCATTGTCAGTTTAGGAAAAAAAGTGTAACCCACTATTGTGGCTTCACCCAATAATTTGGTGCAATGGTAACCCCACTTTAACAAGTGGTATCAGAGCTTGGTCATAGGCTTAAATCCTCAGACCCTCAAGTAATGTTGAGGGGGAGATAGTTAGAAATTTGTTTAGTGCTTCCCTTGGGATTTGTGACAAGGGCTTAACTACCTCCTGTGTACTATAAGTTGAGTGGTTGTATTGGGCATTGACATATTAGTGTTTTGGTGCAACAGTGACCCCACTCTAATAGACGTACTATCTCAACAAACTCATTAATAAACTTATGTACAAAATTGATTTTTTCAAAGAAACATTTCATCTCTTTATGGCTATGAGGAGGTGACAAATTAAGAATTGCTTCTATCATTTCACGATCAATGCATATCCAAACTTTAGAAATAATATGATTGAGAATCTTTCCATGTGTGATCGTGAATGAACAAGTTTTGGGATTCAATGATATGTCATACCTTCAACATTGGTTGAACACTTGTTTTAATTCTTCAATATGAGTACTCCTATCTTTAGAAAAGATAGCGAGATCATCCATTTAGATAACTATGCACTTTTTTTATCAGCCCTTTGAATGCTTCATCCATCACTTTTCGGAACTTGGTTTCCACATTGATCAATCCAAAAGAAAACCTTTAGTATCCAAAGGTTTCCCATTTTTTTGTAAATCCAATCTTCAATTTTTCTTCTTCATCTACCATTACTTGTATGTAGACAAAATATCCTTCTAGAAAAGACATCATGTTAGACTAATTCATAATTCGTAATACTTCATCAAGCAAGGGAAAAGGGTAATTATCCTTCTAGTAAGCCAAGTTCAAATTTTGAAAATCCACATAAAGTAGAATTTCTCCAATCTTTTTCCTTATTGGAACCAAGTTAGTAACCCATGTAGAATTTGGGATTGGGAAGATAATTTTAGCATCATGTAGCTTTCAAACTTCTTTCATTATCAAAGGTTCAGTTATGGGATCCATTGGTCTCTTCCTTTGACAAAAGGGTTTAGCGTAAGGCTTCAACAAAATGTCATGAGTGATGATTTTAGGATCATATGTCTTGAGTTCTTCATAACTCCATCTGATGACATCTTTATATTTTGTAAAATATTGAAGCATACATTGTCATTCTTGATGATTACATGGACTTCCTAGTCTTACTAACTTATGATCTTCTTTCATGCCTAGATTATATGAATCACATTATTCAATCCCCTTTTCCTCAATATTTCTTTTACTATGTGCTTATTCATCTTGATCAGATATGTATTCCAACTCTACCAGCCCCTTAGAAATAGTATTGGTCTTCAAATTTATAATCTCATCTTCATCCTCTAACTCATTGTCTTTGGGTTTGTCATTGAGAGTATCATCAATCTCTATCCTTTGAAAATATCATTGCACATAATGAACTCGATAATATGTTGGTCATCTTCGAAGACTAAAAGGAAAAAACTAATTTTGAAAAAAATCTCTTTATCTTTTTTCTTGCAATGGGGTGCAACACACTTGCTAAAATGGCAAGGGTATCAAATATCATATTCTTCTTCCATGGAATGGACCTTATGTTCAAGGCCTCAAAATCTTCCAAAAAGTCCCAAACTCTTTTCTAGTTGGCAAGTAGTCTTTGATTATTGCAAGAGTAGATTCATTTCACCTATCTAATGGCTAGTTGAGAGTCTCCTTTAATCATGAGATATTTGACATCTTTCTCTAATGTGAAGAGAAGTTTGTGAATCAAGGCTTCATACTCTGCAACATTGTTTGTACATCTAAATTGTAACTGATATGTTTCATAAAAAGACCTACCTTTGGGGTTAATTAATTATATACCTACACTAGCTCCTAATTTTCAATTAGAGAGATCAAACCTAAATGTCCATATTGGTTTCTCTTTGGTCTTCCTAGACTTGTGTTTATTCCCATGGAGTTTTTTGTTTACTTAAGTCTTGAATGATTGCTTCTTTGGGATCCATTGTAATCTTTTGCATGGTGGACTTGGTGAGTTACCACAATTTATCTTTAATACAAGGGCTCTTTATTTTTCTTGTTGACTTTGAATATCCCTAATCAAGTGGGTGATTTTATCAATTTGAGGTTTTAGATGAACAACCACCAAGGTCTAACCTTGCCCTTTTACAGAATTCATCTCCTTAGGACTTTGATCATCGTAGGTGGAGAATTAGATAAACTCCCATGATCTAAAGAAATGTCACTTTATGACACATTAGAATCTTCTTTTTCTTCTTCATTAACCCCTACCAATTCAGATATGCATGTGGAACTTGAACTTTCCTTTTGAACCTCATTTGGAGTTTGATTGCTTTTGGATTGTACTATCTAAGTGAGTACCCTAGCAACTACTTCCTGATAATATGAGCATTCAGATTCCAAATGAATGACTTTGTGTAACCTGAAAAATCTTGGAAGAAGAAAAATATTAGGGCCTTCTTATTTACCTAAGCATTGTAAGTTTGCAACCATGTTATATACAAACTGAGTCACTAGTTCTTCTTTTGGGATATAGGTCATAGATTCTTTATTCAGATGGTTAAGTCTCTTGGATGAAGTTATGTCAAGAGACATCACTTTGTAGGAACATAAATTTTCTTGAAAAAATTCTACCTCATTTGGTGTGTCATATTATGTGATCATTATCTTTAGTTTTGGCTCAGCATCAATCTTGATTTGATTATTTAGTCCCTTCCAAGGTAGCCATAACTATGTAAATTCAATTGAGAACTACCCTCTTAAGCACTTTGTTCATTATCTACTTAGGAATAATCCATATGTTTCAGGGATTTCCTCCACATGTATGTCTATAATGTCATGAATTCAAGGGTGTATAGTCAACTATATTATAACATTTTTCAATAACCTAATAAATTTTATATTTGTCTTGTCAAGTTGTATCACTATTAAATTTGAGGGTTGAGGAGTGACTCCCAACCTTTGAGCTATCAAAAGTGGCATGATGTTACAAAAATATCTTGAATTTATAAGACAATTTTGTAGGTTCTTTTTAAAATTTTGAGAGTGAGTAGAGAAGGAGGCACTTCAGCCTTGTCTTTATATAAGGTAGGCATTACCTCACAAGTATTGACATGTTGTGATACTCTCTGTTGAGTGAACGTGTTTGTGTTAGGAATTTCCTTTGCGTGATCAAGAGTCTTCATAATTGTTTCCCTTCAACTAGGAAAATTTTGTAGCATATCAAACATGGATATATTAGCCTTGGTTCTCTTTAGATCTTCGACTACATTGTACTTTTGAGTTGCCCATATAGGATTCTTTAGGATTATAGGCATGTTGTCTTGATTTTGATTTTATTTCTCAACATAGGGTTCTTTGGTAAGTATTGGATTGTTATTAGCTCTTGGATCAAGCAGTGTTGGATACAAGGCAGGAGGAATCCCATTGGTCATAGGTTCCCTTCAGTTACATAAATTGTATGTATTCTGATTATCATTTTGAGAAGCTAGTATCTCTTCTAGTTGAGCATCTAATTCTTGATTGAATGGAAAAGTAATTTTTTCACTAGTTGGTTGTTCCATTTTAGGATTTTATGGAGAATTATAAGATTATAACATCATAGTGTTGTACTATATAGTAGACTCACTATTTTTTCCTTGTCAATTCTTGTTGACTTCTTGATTTCCTTTGAAATATGAGCCACCAAACTGAGCATTATTTTTTTATCAGTAGGGATGCTTTCACTTTTTGGATGAGTATTCCATTTTTTATTCTTCCTTTTGAAATCATTGTTGTGATCTAGAGGATTGTAATTGTTCCTTGCATTGTTGTTTTCTACATTATTATTTTTTCTTCAATTCAAGTGTTGTAGTTATGGCCATAGTTGTTTTTGTATGGGCCTACATTCATTCTTTGAAATTTATTTCTTTTCACTCTCAACAACCTCAAATGGGTTAATTCTTTAGTAATCTAAGACATTGTCTTCTTTATTTGACCAATCTTAGATGTGACATTATTCTCTCCTTTGGAAGATGTTGTTTCCTTTTTCTCATAGAAAGAAACTTTTGGAGGTTCATATATCAGGTAAGTTATTGTTGGAACTAGTATAGCTAGTGTCTAGTTTAGTTGAACTTGATTAATTGGAATGAATTGACTAGGCATTACTGGTGATCCAATAAGATATGTTGGTATCATTTAGTCACTTGAGATGGAACCATCAATCCTCCTCCATTAGGATTGGCTTGCTTGGTAAAGCTAATTGCTTCATTCAAGACCTTTTCTAATGTGTCAATGTTTGCTATGGGTAGTCTTAGTACAAAGAAAATAGTGATATTGTCCATAGCATCAAGATAACTATGGATTGCACCTTCAACTAGTATAGTATAGGGTGTTTCCATCTTCCATTAAGCCATGTGAAAGTGATGAATAAAACATGAAATGGTCTCTGATGGATCCCTTTTGATTGATATGAACAAATGATGTATCACACTGAGGTTGACAAATGTTTTGAATTTCTTGAGGAACAACTTTTCAAATGTGGCCCAATTCTAGATACATCCTTGTGGAAAATTCATGTACCAATAATAATCAACCTATCCCAATGAGTATGGGAACAAAAAAATGAGCAAATTGTTCTATTGAACTTCCTTTTGATTGTATATTTCTTTAAAGACTTAGATATGGTCCTCATTTGTTTGTGTTTCTTTGTAGATAAAGCTTGGGAAGAATTTATTAGGATTCTTGGGAAGGTCAATATGTGCAACTTGCAAGTTAATTGATGAATCTATTATGTTTTCAAAAAATGCCATTAGTAGAGGATTTGGTTGTTCAATGGGTGGAGGTTTGTTTGGAGGTGGAACTCAAGATGACAAAATTTGGAATGGAAGGGATAGATTTTTTTGCAGTCCTTTGTCACTATGAGGCTTACAAAAATGACTGAGTTCTAATAACTCTAGTTCACTATCTAAAGATCTTAATGCTCATTGAAATGAAGATGATGGATTAGGATCTTCTAGTTTACATTAATTTTGGAAAAAGAGCACCTGTACACCTTCTCATAGTTTTAGATAGAAAGTTTTTTGAACTTCTAAAAGTGTATATTTTCAAAGCAACAATTTATTTTTCTAATCCAAATGGTTTTAGGCCCTCCTTTTAGCACCAATTATATTGAACTATCATTTTGCATGATGGTTAATTGTAGGAATCCTTTCAAACTCCTCCCTTGAAAAGCTAATCTATGATCAACTCCAAGGTTTTGGGTGATCTTGTGACTTACTAGAATTCAAAAAATTGAAGATAAATCTTTATGTACAAAAGGAAGCCTTTTCTAGCTCAACCAATTTTAGGTAAGATGATTGATCTATTTTTTGAAAAGTAACCACAATAGAGATATATTTGTTTTATGATGAATGGGTAAAAGTACAAAGTTGTAATGATCACCTTTAAGGCTGACATATCAAAATGATTGAATTTGAGTATTTCTATTTCAAAATAAATTTTATTCAGACATATGATCTATATAAATTCATTCTAGCTAAGGTATATATGGTCTTAATCTTTTCCAATTGGAAATATCTATTAAATGCATGTTTTATACTAGTTCATATCCAATTACTACAAAAATTAAATTATTTCAAAAAAGTGGCATTACAATAACTCATACTATTTTCTAAGATGGTATTTTAATAACATCTAAATATGATCTTATAGAGCTCAGAGTCAACAATATTCTCATGTAGAGTTTACAATGTTTTAATTAGATATGTTGTATTGTAATTAAAAAATTCTACAAGCCCATATTTTAACACTCAAATAAATGTCGAGTTTGAGAAACTAAACAAAATTAAAAATTATCTAACATTCTAGAGGAGAGACTCCTCTGCTAGAATGTATAATTTTTCTCCATGTTAGAGTGGATTTGTTTTGAAAAATGTGGTGGGAGATGAAAACTATCGATTTCAGTGAGTTGAAATTTGAATCATTATAAAATATAAAATATAGGTCTAAAGCTTATCTTTGTTTTGGTTGTTCTAGCTATATATGTTATCTATAACATAGTCCAAGATCAAAGGGAATAAGTTTATTTGCATATATTTTTTGTGGTGGGAACTAGACCCCTAATTTTCAACATTTTTCAATAGCTAATAAATTATCTTTAAAAATAAGGAACACATATCAATTCTTATTCCAAATAATTATTAAAAATTATAATCCTAAACTTCATCCATTTTTACATATTTCATTAGTTTACTTCGTTTTGAAATTCAAAATAATATTACCAATTTAATATGATTGAATGTGAATAGTTATACTTTTGTTAGCCTTTTTCCTTTAGAAAATGGTGACATAGGTTTATACTTTTACCTAAATGCAATTTATCGATGCATCTATATAAATTCCTATTTTAAACCAAGTTTTATCAAAGAAAATAACAAAGATAAGCTAATGAGTGATTGAAGAAAATAACTTGAAAGAAAAATTACTAATGGACATAAACTATGCTAACAAAATGTTTGCATGTTAAATCATTGAAAACATCAGGTAGGAAACGAATGAAAATAGGAGTAGCACTTCCTCAATTCCACTAATGCAATAATAAATGAGAACCCAATAATAATTGAAAGATGTTGCACTTTTCAACAAATTTCAAGGGCACAGAAAGTGTGGTCATGAAAGATAGGAAGATATGTAGGAACATGAGGTGATATTTTCTTCAACTTGATACATCAGCAAAATTTGGTAACACAAGGAAAAAATAGAACTAAAAGGTGTCACAATCATAAAAAAATAATAAAACCATTGGCTCCATTATTATTAATGAACATGCATTCACAAAAAAAAAAAAACACTCAAGGAAGAATAACTACACTCAGAATGAGAGCACACTTGAAATATATTATTGGATAAAAATAATGGCCTACGATACATATTACATCCATGTATTTATAATAAATCATCTCATCCTTTTTTGTTAGGAGAGAGAGATCTTAAAACGCAACTCATGCCAAAAACTGAATAATACTAATCTAATTATATACAAATTGACTCTCCAAATGGTGCTAAGTAGGCCTCCACCCTTTTTTATATCAATTAATTGGTGCATGAGCCTTTAGATGACTTAAAACAATAAAAGAAGTAGATAAGAAGCAGGAAGCTGCAAGAGGATTTTAGGGTCACAAGAAGCTCTAAAAGTGGAATTTTGGCCTTCTCTAAGCATTTCTAGGAGTTGAATTTCCATCAAAATGTGTTTCCTGTGAATGGAATGCTCAAAAATAGCAACTGGTCATTAATTTTTAGTGCACTACTTCTTTAAAATTATTGACATGCCTTCGAAAAAAGTGCACCTATGCACCTTGATGATAGGTTCCAAAAATGCAAAATATTCCCAAGTGTCAAAACTAAATTTTCAGCATTTGGGATTTCTTCCGCATTATACCAAAATGATCTATGGATATTTGCTCTTGAATTTCTCTATTATTTCCATGAATTGGGTGGCTTCAAGAAAATCCAAACCTCTTGATACCTATCCTTTACTAATTGTTGATAGTTCCTAACTTCTATCTAGGTCACCAAAAAATCCTCAAGTTTGGTGTCTAGCTCCAATAAAACCTCTTCAATCTTGAATGATTATCTCATATCTTCATCTAATGAAGCATCTTTGAAGGTTCCTTAGAATTATTGGACTATTGATTGTACTATATTTAGCTTACGATTTAACTCATGTTCAAAAAATTTAAGGCAGGTAGCATTTTAATACCTTTCTACTTCCAAAAGTTTCTCTTGAGTTTGGTCTCTTATTTTCAAAATATTTGTATGTAGAACCTCCATGACTTTATTGCAAGTAGATAACTTTTCAATCCAATCATCAAGTTTATCCAACTCTTTAGTTGTATATACTTCCATGTGTGTACTATACCTTTGACCCTTTACTAATTAGAGTGCCTATAGGTCTTTAGCCCAGGTATGTACCTCATCCATCAATCCATATCCTTGGTTCACTATGGATACCAACTTATCTGCATTTGATTGAATATGGTGCAACAGGTTCAAGTTCCCCTATATTATTTGTACATCTTTCTCCTCAAAATTGTCATGCCATATTTGACATGCCTTCAAAAATTAGTCTAATTATACAATCCCCTTCTCTTTTCTCTTGAATGTTGTAGTAAGAATGATCTCTAGAATAACTAAGACTATAGGGCCTATAACTCCATGCAAATAACCTCTCAAAAGCTCATTTTGTCTCTACAACACAATTAGTCAAACTCTTCTCGATCCATATGTCTGAACACCTCTTTCATCCTCATAGTGATAATCACTTTAGTAGTGTCTACCATGGGTCTACTCAACATGACCTTCTTTATTTGATATTCCTTAGGAGTCAGTTGTTTAGTGTTAGCATGTTAAGGAGGAATAGCTACATGCACAAGAAAGACCTAATTTTGGTTCATGATTATGAAGGATAGTGTTCATGCATCACCCATAGGCTTCTTAGTCTTCTTGATAGCATGAACCAACTCTCTCATTTCCTCCTTAGTAGTTAAATCTAGGTACTTCTTTGGCTGAAACATTATCTCCATCTTTAGCCATGCTAGTGTAGTTCTCATTGTAGACATGTACTTGACTAAAGAAGTGGTTTCTACTATAGGCCCCTTTCCCTTACCAATCATCTCTAATGTCTTCTCTCATTAAGAAAGATCACCAATTGGTGTTTTTTTATTTACTCAAGCTAAGGTCCTAGTAACTATATCGTTAGAAGTTTTTTGATGCTCTTGAAATATATCCCTTCCTCTGATACTTCATTAGCTTGTAGTTTTTGGGGCTTGGCTTATAGTTGTTGGGGCTCAACTTACTCTATGGCTTGTTCTTCTATTTTTATATCCTATGGAAGTGGTGTTGTTGAGCCTTTATCTACGAATGTTAAGTCCTGACATAGTGGTAGTGGAATGCCTAGAGATATTTGGGGTAGAGGTGACATTTGACTCCTGTCCTCTCCTAAGGATTCACTCCATGGGGATATCTCTTCTTTTTTCTCCCACCATCTTAGTACCTAATTGCATGAACTCAAAATTAGAGCAATTAAAGAAATTTGTCTCTTGGCCCTCCATATCATCTATCCATTCTTTTTGTTCATCCTCTAATGTTGAAACATTTATAGGATTCTTTTGAGTGGATGGATGTGTCAAGGTTGAGCTTCTTCTCCTTTTCTCTTTTTTTTCTCATTTTGAGAAATTCCTTTGACTCAAGAGGATATATATTTAATTTTCTCAACCCCTCCTTTTTCTACTTTAGAATTTCAGATTGTTTTAGGGACCTATGGGTGTGGAGTGTTGTTCTTCTTTAGTCTTCTCCCTCATGACCCCACCATAGTTGATTCAATCGTTTCTCTTTTTGGAGTGATTTTGGAGGCTTCTTCCTATAATGTAGCTATCAGAGGCACCCTCTTCTCTTATAGTTTCCCTTGTTCTACCTATTAATCCTACACATCTTCTTTGTGTGGAGGCACTTGTAGTTTTTTACTAGGCTCTTGTTTAGGTTCTTAAGCTTTAGGCTAAACTTGTTGAGCTCTTGTTCCTATTGAACTCCTTGGGATTTTTTCAACTTTTCCTTGGTAGAAACTCTCTTCCTTTTGTTCTTTCCCTTATTCATCATAAAGTACTTGATCTCCCTCTCATGTTTTTGTATTATTTCTTTCCTCACTAGTGATTGAGAAGGGAAGGTTAGTATTATAAATTTTGCACCTTTACCCTTTATAGGGTGTGTTGTGGCTTAAAGAGGAATAGCTTGAGGAATTGGATCAAGTTTGAAAGGTTTCTTGATTGATTCCTTCATTGATTCAATTATTTTCTTACCTCTATAATTGATGTTTTCATTTTCATCTCTTCTAATCTCAACATTAATAATAGGCCCATCATAAATCTTTCCCTATTGTATAGAGGATTGAAGATGTCTTATGTTTCTTTCTCAATAGCCATTAATGGGATCTTCATTTTGAACACCTTCTCTACAAAATATAGAGTCATCCTATAATGATCCCTTATATAGATAGCATATTCATCTATTGCATTCATCCAATGATCTTCTAATGCATCTTCATATACAAACTACTTCCTTGCCAAATTTTGGACCATTCCTATGTTTTCAAAGTTAGCATGAGGGGAGTTGTACTCTTATAGTGGATATTGGTCCTACTCATGATCAAAAGTGGAAACATTTTACTTTTTCTTGACCTCAAAAGCATTGATTGTGATTGGCCATACCCATGTCTTTTTGTGATTTTTTCTCCCTCTAACATATGGAGATGTGAGTTGTTGGGAAATCTCCAACAAAATGAACCTATTTGATGGATATCTCAATAGCTTTTTTAGGTTCTCCAGTGTACTGACCACCCTTGATAGGTAAATGTTTTGAATTGGATGTAGTATGCACCAATCTTTGTGATTCTGGCCACTACTTATACTAGCATCTGTTTAGCATAATCACCTTCAATAAATTAGATAATTGCAAATATGAAACTATCATTAACCACCTTGTATTCCATGCTCTTCTTTGAGAGTTTATTGTTTATTTGTTGATGGTACACCACATAAGGCCATGCATTAGAATATTGTATGCTTCCCTTCTTATATAGTCCTTGGTAATCTATCATTCTAGCTGCCAGTAAGCACACCAAATATGATTTCATGTAGAATTTTGGATCATCTTTGATAGCTACCAACTACTCATCTAGGTTCTCACTTAGAATTATGGCCTAGTCAATCAAATTTTTTTTTTTCCTAATGGTTTGTATGAAATGGACCATCCAAGTTTGAAGGTTTCCTACTACTCATAATCCTATAACCCTACTCAAAATGAAAATTATGTACCCAATATCATCTTTCATATATCTCTAGGTCATGTCAACTTTGCTGATTCTATGGCCTACTAGTGTTTTTTCTCCTAGAAAGGAGGTTTGAATTGTTTCTTTGGATCCCTTTTCATTCTCTTGATACCATCTTTCCACCTAGTCATAGATAATCTTCACATATTGATCAATTCTTAGGAGATGGAACACTTTCTCAATATTCCTAGTTTAGAGGTCTAGGACTATCTTCTATGTGACACTCTAACAACCTTTTCTTTGAACATATAGTTATCCAAAAGATCCATTTTGAGTTTTGAAGACTAAACACATGTAGGATGTGATGCTGCATGGACTAGACCTAATCTAATCATAAGTGATACCATTACCAATAATTATTTAGGTTTGATGCAAATGGTGAGGAATATGTTGTAGTTTATAAGTATGATCTTGGTATCTTTGATCTCTGATGCCCATCTTGAAACTAAGATTTCCTTGGTGTTCCTTGTTATTTGAAAATATTGGGCTTTGGAGCTATTTTTTTTCTACACCATTGAAGTGGATGATGATTTGATGTTATCTATACAAGAGATGATACATTAGTCTAGAAATATAAAACCAAACCTAAAATAAACCCCAACATATCAAAACCTAGCACAAATCCACCCAAAATAGTTAGACACTAGTTAATTCCTCACAAAAGCATTGTTATGCAAATTAGCACACCTAGTGGACACTTACAGGTACACTAAATGGTCCCTAATTGACCATTTGTGTGCAATTGTATACATATGCACTTGCACACCTTAGTAAGGTGCACACATGCATAGTAAAAGTATTATTTTTCAAGGAAACACTCAGTCTTTGTGATTTCTATTTAGTTCAAGAGTGCACACATGCACAACTTAATAGGGTGCACATGTGTGTACCTTAATATGCCTTAAGTGCATTTTATTTACAAAAAAGGTGTGCCCATGTGCACCTTGAGGTGGTACACATGTGGGCACATTTTAACATAGGTGTTATGTTTTTAGTTTTAATTAAGATAGTGTGTACATGTGCACCTTGAGGAGGTGTGCATATGCACACCTTCTTGGTGACTTACTTCCTTAGTCCTAGGTTTAAGTTGTGTTTGGTTATTTTTAATAGAAGGTACACATGTAAAAACCTTCTTGTGTCTTATGCCAACCTTGGTGCTTGAAGTCTTGTTTTTGTAGGTTGCAAGCTAAGATAATGCACATCAAGGGGTGTAGTGGTGTAGGAGTCAATTAAGTACAAAGAAGAATGAATTAAAGAAAGGGGGTGCAATGTTTATAAAAATATTGGGTCCTAGTGCACCCCTTCTAGAGGTGTACACATGAGTAAGTGCACATCTTTGAAAGGAGAATAGTGTGCACTCATGCTCTAAGTGCACTTTTACACCTTGATAAAGTGTGCATGTGTGCTAGTGTGTACTTTTAGCACTTAAACACTAAATAACTCCATTGTCCTCCTGAGGTGACACTCTAGACTTTTCTAGTCACAGACCTAGGCTTGACTTGGACTCCTTGGGGATGCCAAATATGACCCAGGCCCCAGAGTAGGGGTTTGGGAGAGACAAGTTTTATTAGGTGGTTCTAATTTCTAGTAGAAATGGGGCATGCATTGTGAAAAAAAAATACATCCTTAACCAAATACATTTGTTTAGTGGATTTTTTTGTGGGTACGAACACCATCAAGGTTTATCGATGACTAGGGTTTCCCTAGTTAACAAAATATGGTGTTATGAGTTCTCTTATTTAATGGTTATGTTTACTATTTAGTAATTTTAGTTTACTTTCTTATGCATGTTACAACACAATTAATAATATCTAATTTTGGGAAAAAAATGTAGAATACTAATTCAACTCCCCTCTTAGTAATCCCTATTTCTAACATGTATAGGGAAATTCTAGGTGATAGTGACATCTCTATCTTGCACATTACTATAGGGAAGGTGTCCATTTGGGTTTACAAATTATAATTTTATAATTCCACATTTGTGGCGATAAGAAGAACCCATATTTTGTTGTCTATATTTTTATTGTTCACTATTTCTATTGTTTATTGTAGTATTAAGGGGAGCACCCTTCATTGAGTCGTATTCGAGCAAGATTTTGTGACTATGTAAATAGTTCAATGCTTGGGAGGAAATTTGAACTAGGACCATGATTTGGGCTAAGCATGTGGAAAAAATGCTGATTTTGTGACAATTTTTGGTATGGTTTCATTAGAAGCAAAAAAAATCCTATATGAAGAAAGCATGGTGGAAGAGTCATAGGTGTTATGTCTAAGGGTTTTAAAGCCTTGTAGAGATAGATACAAGCATTGGTATAACAAAGAAATCGAGGATTAAATCTTGTTGTAAGAGATAAAAGTGAGGACGAAGAATAAGAAGGAAATATCAAAGAAGAGGTTATTTTTAACCCAAAAGTAGACAGGCTTTTTAAGGCCATTTCCAAAATAAAAAAAAAGACCAAAGTTTGAGTTTCCCACACTTTTGGGAAATATTAACCCTAAAGAGTTGAATTTTTGGGTCAATGAACTAGAGGAATACTCTTGAGTATGAATATATTGGAGATCTGGATATGCTCCAAACTAAAAATCCCAAATTGAAGGGTCATGCAAAGATCTTGTGGTAGGAGTTCTAGTTGGGTGAAATAGAAGAGGAAAAGACCAAATAAAAAGATGGGACTAGATTATAGCCAAAAAATAATTAATGCTTGTGGATTATGAGCTTAATCTATTGTAAAAAAATGCAAGGGTTGAAGCAAATGGGAAAATCCATTCAAGAGTATATTGAAGAGTTCTACCAAATTCTCATCAAAATTGGCCATGTAGAAGTTAATAAGGAAAAAGTTACCTATTATCTTAATTAGTTGAGGCCAAGTATTTAGGAGGGATTGAATCTAGTTTAGGATGAATAGTATTGAGGATGTATACCATTTTTTCATAAAATTTGAGGAGTTGAGAAAAAAGTTTGATAACAAAAAAAGTGGTAGAGGTCATGGTGGAAGATTTGGTGGATGTTCTTATCAAGCCCAAACTGATGATCAAAAGAACAAGGATGAGGCTAGTACTAGAAATTTGAACAAAAGGGGAAACAATTTTAATCATTTCCATGATTATAACAATAGAGGTTAGAGTGGAAGAGGAAGATGGAAAGGATCTGGAAGAGGAGATTTTCATGGAAAATGTTTTTAGTATAGAGAAGAAGGACATAGAGAATTTGAGTGTTTAAAGTGCAAAGGAAGGAATGATAGAAGAATTGAAGGCCAAGCCAAAGTAGCATATGTTAATGAAGATGAAAAATCATCACATTCTAAAGATGAAAAAAGAGAAGTCCTAGTTAACAGAAGAGTCTTGTTGAATTTCTTGATATTGTCTTAGATAGTGAACCTGATGGATTACCCCTAGTATGGAAGATCATTTAGCAGATGGACTTGATTCTAGGAGCCATCTTTCCAAATAAGGTAGCACATAGAATGACACTAATAGAAAGAAAAGAGTTGAATAGAAAGTGTATGAGTTATTGCAAAAGGGGTTGATTCAAGAGAGTTAGAGTCCACATGTTGCACTACTAGTATTAGCACCTAAAAAGAATGGATAATGGAGGATGTGTACATATTCTCAAGCTATCAACAAGATCATGATCAAGTATATATTTCCATTTCTATAGATTGATGAAATTTTGGACTGTTTGAGTGGAGTTGTGTATTTGAAAAAGATAGATCTGAAAAGTGGGTGCCATTAGATTTAGACTAGAGAAGGAGATGAGTGGAAGAATACCTTCAAGACAAGAGAAAGATTTTACAACTAGCTAGTCATGTCATTTGAGCTACCCAATCCACTGAGTACTTTCAGAAAGCTCACAAATGAGGTACAGAAAGATTTTTGTGGTCAGTTTGTAATTATTTACCTAGATGATATTTTGATATTTAGTAAGCCATTGGAGGAGCATTTCATACACATTCATAAGTTGTTTGAAAATATTAGGGAGGAAAGGGTGTTGCTATGTCTAAAGAAACGTAATTTTGTAAATAAGTAATTTGTGTACTTTGGATTTGTAGTATCAATAGGATGTCAAAAAATGGACTCTAAGAAAGAAATTGTCACCCTCAAATGGCCTACTCTAAGGAGTGGAAAAATTGTAAGGTTTTTTCATGGAATCTCTAGTCTTTTAAAAAAATATTATCAAAAGTTTTAGCAGTATTTGTGGACCTTTGACTAAAATAGTGAGAGGATATATGAAAGACTTTAAGTGGAATATACATGCAAGTATGAGTTTTAATCTATTGAAAGACAAGTTACAAAGTAGTCATATTACAAAAAGTAGATTTTGTTCTCTCTATCTATGGTGTACTCTATTTTTGTTGTTTTTTGTGGTATTAAGAGGATCACCCTTCATTAAGTGGTATAAGAGTGAGATTTCTTGAGTGTGTTAATAGATTGTTGACTAGGAGGCAATTTCCACCAAGACTATGGTTTTGACTGACCATGTGGATAGATTGCTAATTGGAGGGTAGTTTGCACTAGGGTTTTAGAAGAAGCAAAAAACTACCTCCACGAAGATATCATGGTTGAATATTCATAGGTGTTACACCTAAGTATTTAAATCAATGTAGAGACGTATCTAAGAATTGGTAGAACAACTATGTTGAGGAATAAATCTTGTCATAAGAGATGAAAGGAAGGATGAAGAAGAAGAAAGAAATCTTGAAGAAGAGTTCATTTTGAACCTAGAAGAAGAGAGGAATTTTAAGGACAATTCAAAGATTAGAAAAAGACCAAAGTTGTAGGTTCTAACATTTAAACTTAACCTTGAGATGTTGATCAATTGAATCAATGAACTAGAGGAATACTTTGAGTATGAAGAGTTGAAGATCTTGATAGGGTAAAATTTGCAAAGGCCAAGTTGAAGGGTCATTCAAAGATCTAATGATAGGGGATCCAATTGGGTGAAATAGAAGAGGAAAAGAAAAAATCAAAAGATGGGACCAAATGATAACCAAACTAAAGTGATAATTCATTCTTATGGGTTATGAGGTTGATCTATTGAAGAAAATGCAAGGTTCAAAGCAATCAGGAAGATCCTTTCAAGAGTATATTGAAGAGTTCTATTGAGTTCTTATTAGAACTAACCATGCAAAATATGATAAGGAGAAAATTTCCCATTATCTTTGTGGGCCTTATTTTTGTTCGAATTACCTATATTGAGGAATACCACTTTTTCCTAAGAGTTGAGGAGAAGTTGAGAAAAAAAATTGATAACAAAAATCATGATAGAGGTTGTAGTGGAAGGTCTAGTGGAAATTCTTAAGGAGGCCAAGATGATGATTGAAATATGAAGAATGAGTCTGGTAGTAAAAATCAAAATAGAAGAGGAAACAATTCCAATTTTTTCCAAGATGAGAACAATAGAGATGAGAGAGGAAGAGGAAGAGGAAAAGGATTTGGAAGAGGAGGTTTTTATGGAAAATGTTTTCAATAAGGAAAAGGACATGGAGCATTTGAATGTTCACAACACAATGGAAGGAATGATAGAAGAATAGACAGAGGAGTTTGTTTTAAACAAGGTTCAAATGTGAAGACAAGTGTTATGATGTGGTCATTGATGGTGGAAGTAATGATAATCTAGTATCACAAAATATGGTCACAAATATAAAATTAAAGAGGCAGAAACACTAACATCCATACCAATTTCCTAGGTGCAAGATGACAACAAGGTCATGGTCAATGAAAAATGCTTAGTGAAGTTCAAGATTGGGAGATTATAGGATGAGATGCTATTTGATATCATACCTATGGACATATGTCTTATGTTTTTGTGTAGGCCCTAATAGTTTGACAAGCACATTCTACATCATGGACTTGAAAATACCCACACTCTGACAAATGATGGAGTAAAACATAAGATAAAGCCATTGAAGGATAAAGAAGAAAAAGTATTTAGTTCTACCATAATATGTTTTATTGATGGAAAAGATTTTCTCAAGGATATGAGGTATAAGAATATGTATTTTTTGGTAATTCCAAAAGATGGTAATGAAGAAATAGAGGAGGTACCTACACAAGTTGCATATTTTTTTGAATAATTTCCTAATATTGTGTTAGATAATGTACCTAATGGATTACCCCCAATGGAGAAGATCAATCACTAGATGGACTCTATTCTAGGACCCTATTTTCTAAATAAGGTAGTGTACATAATGACACCAAAAAAAAAGTGAAGATTGGAATAGATAAGTGCATGAGTTGTTGGAGAATGGGTCGATTCAAGAGAGTCTAAGTCCACATGATGTATAATAAGTATTGGCACCTAAGAAGAATAGACAATGGAGGATGTGTATAGATTCTCAAGATATCAACAAGATTATCTCTTGTGTAGATTTAAATTTCGATGGATAGATGATTTTTTTGGAAATATTCAAGACTAGCTAGGTTACTAAGAGGGGAGGGGTGAATCAGTAATCTCAAAAACTTTATCAGATTTAGATCTTAATTGTAATAATCTAGTTACCATTTAGTTTATCTAATCTGATCTACTTGCATGCATGAGAATGATAAAACATTCAGAACACTTGAACATAATAATTTGGTGACCTAGAAAACTTCCAAATGGAAAGTAAAATTGGGGTGGGGATGATACCCACAAGACTTCAATACTATAGCATAAAGTTGGCTAGTTAAGGCTTACATTGATCACTTCTAATGATCTTCCCTATTAGGAGAAATTAGGACTACTAGATCCACCTTGTTATAGGTTTTACAAACACATAATGAAGTATGCACTCGGTAAAGAGATTTGAGAAAAGACTATTAAGTCTACCTTGTTAAAGGATTTCAACTGGTTTTACCTATTAGGTTGAAGCAGTAGATCTCTAATTTACAACTAAATTGATGATAGAGATTCCTTGAAGTGTTGATGACCTTTATGTGATGAGTTTGTCTTTTTCTACTCCTTTACTGATATGGCCTTATAATACACTTTGTCTATTGCTAATTCACATTCCCATGCTTCTTTTTCACATTATAATCACACTTGGATATGATGGAATACATTACATATATATCAATCCAATTTACATAATTACAAAGTTGGCCATCATATAAGTTAACACTAATATTATAAAGTCAGCCCATATGTAGATACTCAAGTTCTAAAGATTGACTTGGTGAAGTTATGATACTTGACATCCATTGCCATTAGTCAACATCATCATGCACTCAGCAGAAGTAGAAGCTCAGTCCATAATAATCACTTCAATGTAGTCTTTAACTAGGTCTACACTAGTGACATGGTAGATACTGTGTAACTCGATATTAATTGAATTACTTGTTTACCATGACTACACTTGGTAAAAACTAATCTCCATATAGCTTGATTAACACTGGCTTTACTTTAAATGAACTACTAGCTTGGTAGAAACTACAAAGCTTGGTAACAACTAGAATGCTCGGGTTGAACTTTTAGACTTCATACTAACTAAATTCACTTGGTAACCACTGAAATGCTTAGGTTGAACTCTAGTGCTCAGTGGCTAGTGAAATACATGGCGAACACTTTTAGACTATTCAATGAGCTTGGTAGCCACACAAAATTTGAATAATTGTTATCACTAATAACAAACATGACTGATATGTCAACAAACTCCCCCTTTGGCATTAGTGATAAAAACACTTATTAGCCAAAACTTATATACATCACAATGTGATATTGGCTCAGTAGAATATACTATTTTGAGACTTTTCAAAATTTATCTTTGTAAGTATATACAACATATCTACAAAATTCTCCTCTACTATATACATTTTCTCCTTTGCATGATTCTCCCCCATACAATTATCTTTGTAAGTATATGTAGTATACGATACAACATATCTACAAAATTCTCCTCAACTATATACATTTTATCCTTTGCATGATTCTTCGCCATACAATATACATAGTCTCTCCCCCTTTTTGACAATAATGCCAAAGATTTATTCAAAACTATATTCAAGACTTATTTACATAGAGATACCAATATGAGATAGAAACTCAAAATGTACCTTAGGAATAAGTGCTAGAGTTTTATTCCAATTTTCTTGCAAAATCTTGCATTTATGGAGTGCAATTTTCAATTCTATAGAGAGTTCTATCATGTGATTTGCAATAGAGATGTTATTATCATGGATCAATTTTTTTGAATAAACAATGTGTTTTTGGATTGTGTCCATGATAGGAAGGATCATATTCTAAATATTTATCAATGATGACTAGATCCTTGCTTCCTCTCTCAACAACTCTACCTACATATCTAACATAAATTTGATCTTCATATGATGTGCAAAGCTTGAACTAGGGTCAAGTTGCAATTTCTATGCACTAGCTTTCAAATCCTCATCAATCTTTGTTAGGTTTCTCTTTATCTCCTCTGTGAACTCAGTAACATCACACAACTTCACAAAAATTTATGTTGCATTGGTACAAGACGTTTCAATATTGGGAAAAATTGAGGAAAGTTCAACTTGTTGAATGGAAATTTGCTGAGGAATGTGCTCAAGCATTTTATTATCAAATTTATTTTCTACTTCCTCAATTAATTTATCTTTAACACTAGAGTCCTCATTAAACTTTTGGACTGCCTCTTCTAATTTCAATAAAATAGGTTGAGAAGTATCAACCTCAATACCTATAGCCTTAGACAAAATATTCTTAGCATCATCAATAATTGTATATTCCCTATATCTCTCCTCTCTCAATTTCTTTTGCCTTGCCTTCTTTTGGAGGAGTTGACTAGCTATATGCATTTGATCCATAGTGAGATTGTTAAAGTCCCATTTGGGAATTTATGTTTTCTCATCTAGGTCTATATCCTCTTCTATTTCCTTACCTCTACTCAAAAATATTATACTCAGTTGAACCTTGGGTTCAATTGTCCTTGTACTGAATTCCTTTGTATCCAGAATGGAAACAATTGTAGATATACTAGAACTTGCTATGAAAATTGATTTAGTACTTATTGATGGAATGCTAATAGGAATGCTTTTTGAGTCCAAAATTGAAGAAGTCAAAACTAAAGTATCTATTACTAAAGTAGACAAAATTGTAGTATTCAAAACTGAAGTACTTACTACTGAAGAGCTCAAAATTGTAGAAGCCACTATACTCATTGTTGATGACTGCAACTCAAGAGCTAAAGAAGAGGGAGGCTATAGGTTACTAGATGAAGTGGTAGTCACTTATATCATTGATATGCTAAGCTATGTGGGGTTGAAGAGTGATTGGACATTTCAAGTACCTATAGTTGTTACAATCAAACTTATTGAAGCTATCTTTGAGCTTGATGTAGCACTTGGTTTGATTGGAGAGTGAGGAAGTGAGGCCCAATAACTATAGTTGCTATCTTCATAGGGTTAGTGTCCTCATCATCTTCTTTGTCTTCCTCTATAGTTTCTTCCTCTTTATCTTCTTCAACTTCTTCATTGTCAAAATGTGTGGGTTTAGTGTAAGTTTCTTCTGCCTCATCATCACTGTCATCATCCTTAACTTCTACTGGGAAGTCACTTTGTTTATGAAAGTGATAAACATTATTCCACATGCTCATGTCTTTCTTAACCACATGCTCTATATCCTTGATCAAAATTAAACAAGTATTAAATCTAAGAGTCATCTTATCTTCATTTTTCTTTAAGGACTCTTTTACCTCAGCATCTATCATGCTAGGTAGCAACTACCTTAGGGTTTGTGCATAAATATATTTTTTTTTTTGCATTAAAAAGTCCCTTCTTGGCTTAATTTTCTCTCATAATTCATTAGAGATTTGGAGGCTATCTAATCTAGTGAATACTTCCATTTTCCCATTTTGGTTAACATCAGTTCTTCAACCTATTTCTTTTCTACTTGTAATCTTCTTTCATGCTTCAAGGATTTGAATTTTTTTATACTTGTACCTTCTTCCAATTGTTTCAATTTTTATTGGAAGGTGGGAGGAGGTTTGATAAAGACAATTTCATTTCCTTTCTTCCTAGACCTCCTTGTAAAAATTGCAGTAGATGGCTTAGGTGGCTTGGTCATGATCACCTTGTCTTTCTTCTTCAAGGGTTCTTCTTCCTTTTTTGACTCATCCTCTACTTCTTCATCTATATCTTCTCCTTTTCCCTCAATTAACATTAGATTTGTGCTTGATTTTGGTTTTGCTATCCTCCTCTTACTTGTGGGAGTTTTATCTCCAGCTCTATCCTTGCCTTTGCCTCATCATATGTTCCAAAATGTGATGCCTTTGGATCATCAAAGCTTAAATTATGTCATTTTCTTCATCTATATTCACCTCATAGGGAAGAGGTTTTACCCATACAATTCTAGGTTTCACTACCTGAATGTTGACTCTGTCACATTCTACCATGAAACAAACATCATCTTTGTAATCTTCTACTAACTTCTTCGGTATTCTGAATCTGTTATTCATTTTCTCTTTGAAAACTAAAAAGTAGTTATCCATAATCCTATCAAAATTCTCTCCCATTTCTATAATGTATTCATTAATTTGATATAGTACAGGCACATGTTTTCTCCATACTACTATGTAATTTGAAGGGAAAAACTTTTGAACATAGAAAAATAAGCAAGTCAACAAAACTAAATTTTCAAGGGTTGTTCTTGGAAGTTTTTGTTGAATTACATCAATAACAAATCTACAAGGTCATATGACAAATTGTTCTTCACAACTTTGTATGCCAAGTCAATAGCTTCACATGACACACTATTAAGATCTAGGTTAAACTGTATCTCTTGTGGGCTATCACATGTATATCAAATTTTAGTTCTACATCAGTCAAATTTTAGTTCTACATCAGTTACACTACTAATCTTCATGCCTCTGCCATCCCACTCAGCTAGGGTTTTCTTTTCCAACTCCACTTGACCTAGGGTTTTAGTTACTTTGGCCTTGATGAGCATGGGAAGGCCAGTAATGAAATGAATCATCTTCTTGGTGATCATGACTAGTTGCTCAAGCCATAACTGACCATTGTGAACTCAGCTGAGGATGTATCTAATGCATTTTATTTGAAATCTTTGGGGTAGGTGAGGAATGTGGGTTAAACCCTTGTCTTCCAAATTTTTATGCTGAGGTTTGAGAATCCCATTCACACACAGTCCACCTAGGGCATCATCCATTTCTAGGGTTAAAATTTCCTGAATTGCACACTTAAAATGAGTTTGGACGTCATGAATGAGAAGTACCTTTGGAGGAATCTAGGATGGTACTCTGTTTGGGTTGAGGGTCTAAGTGATCGAAAACAAAAGTTTTAAATCAAGTGCTTTCCATTCTACTCCTCGGACCAACATCTCTAACCCTTTCCCTGCTTTCTTGTTGCTACTTGATGGCACTGCTACTTCATAAGCTATAAAAAATTTGAAGAACTTAGCCACAATTTTTTCTCAAAGTTTCTTGGTCACTCTACAATACACTTCTTCACAATAACACTTAGATTTCTCCATGAAAATGAATTTGATTTCCTATTTTTTGTTAAAAAATTTTCATTAATGCTCGGTACAAAGGTAACTATGATAACATGATTCTTAACATTATGCTCAATAGCTTGTCATCCACTATTCTATTGATTACTCGGTGAAGGCTTCATAACTTAGTAATCAAACCTATTTTTGTTACTCCTGTCTTTTCTCAATAGAGTCCATGACCCAACCTTTGTTAGAGTAAATAATTACTAATTATTTATTCTATTACTTAAGCTTACTTAGGTAAATGCATTTATTTAATATTTTGTATTTAATGCATGTAGTGGTTAGTTGTTGACAACACGGGAGTTTGTTCCCTTCTAGCATGTTCCACCTTTTATGGATATGTGTTAAGTTGTCATCCTTATCTTTTACCACCTTCCAGCTTGTTGTACAAGCTTCCTTGAGGTCTTTATAAGTGACCTCTCTCTTATTGTATTTTCATAAGGCATTGTACATATTGTAAATACATTTTCTTCTTGTGTTTGTGCATATTTGTCTCTCATGTCCATTTAAGGTTTTTCCCTTGCTCCATGCTCTTCCTCTTCTTGGCTTCTCTTTGACAGGTTTCGTATGCAAGTGATCTTGGATGTCTTCAGAGTTGGCTTTCATCAACTCCAACATGGTATCAGAGACTTCCTCCTACTGCTTGGTTGAAGAATTTTGAAGCCATGATTTGAAGTCACAAACCCCAGTTTGTTTGTGCATTTTTTCTTCAAATCAGGGGATCAACAATTTTTTGGAGCACATTGGAGCCAAACGGACGTCACCATGGATTTGGAAGGTTGTTTGTAGTCAAGATTCATATAAAACTCTTTGATTTTGGAGATAGAGCTCTTAGAGGAAATTTTTTTTCATCAGGAGCTATCGTACAGATTGTACGGACGATCTGCACATTAAAATTTTTAAAAGATAATAATTTGTAGGCGTACGGTTGTGGCACTGCCCAGTAGGCACTGTGGGGCTGCCCACCAACCGCTGCACTCCATCCTTCCTCCTCTCGCATGACAGAGCTCCCAAGTTTCTCAACCTGCGACCCACCGCCTCGATCGGCATTCAACGCTAGTTTTCTGCTACTCTGACAATGTTTTGGCTGCCAGCATCTCTGCCCAAGGTTTCAGCTCCACTCTGGCCAAGGACACGTGTCTGGTATAGATTTTTTCGGATAGCAGCATCAATGCCAGCTCTACACTCCTACTCATTTAGCAGCTCGCCCAATTAGCGGACCTCCAACATCCATGTCGACAGTCGACAACCACATAGTGACTTACACGTGGCAGGTCTACCACATGGCACTTGCCACGTGGTTCCTACCACGTCATCTGGTCTGCTACATGGTGTCCACATTGCAATGCCATGTGGCATCTTTTTTTGTGATGCCTGATCTGGCTATAAAATTTAATCACTGGTTCTACTAACGTTAGCATGATGTAATCCTTACATCATCAGACCACCTTGTACCTCTCCTTCAGGGTCATTTTGGACCTACTCTCAATTTCCTGGCCATAACTTGGGCATACAGAGGTATTTTTTTGATATGAAAGAAGTGTCGAAAAGCTGGTTCCGAGACAGAGACATTGCTGCAGGTATTTTTAGGTTTTGATGCATTTTTGTTGCCTTTTTTTAGTTGAAATTTGAATTTTTTATTTTTGACTCTGGCAAGCATATCTTTTGTGTCCCATGCCTATTTTTTGAAAACTTTATATTTTTGGAAAGCTGGTTCTGTCATCTTTTCAGAAATGTGGTCCTTTTCTTGAGTTTTTAGCCCATGCTCTTTCTATCATAGTTTTGGTATTTTTGCTATATGGTGGATATCTTGAGTGTTTTAGGCCCGAGGATCATTTTCCTGGCTTGGATTCTCTTGTTTTAGGCTGTACTTTGTTTTGTTGTAGCTTGTTTTTAGTTTTGATCATTGTAGCTATCATTTTGAAGAACTTTTTGTATCGCACTGAGATAAAGTGCCACTTTTGCATTTCGGGGATCATGAACATTGTTTTGAGTCAGTTGTACATACACTATTATCATAAAGCACCATGGAGGGGATTGTTGTTTGCTATTTTAGGCATTCTCCCTTTGTCGAGTGAGTGTCCCTTCTATGACATTAGCCCCATGCAGAGTCAGTTTGACCGTGTCTTTATAGGTGTCTGTACCTCTTTCCCTTTCTCGTCATTCTTGGTTCATCCGCAAGAGACTTCGACCCATCTTCTCAATTGCCTATCATCACACCCTGTCTGCATTAAGGGTAGGTTATGTTGTTGTTTTAATACTTTCGTGGTTCAATGGTTCGATAGTATAAACTATGTATTCAGTGGTTGATCCTATATACAAGGTGATTGTAGTGGTTGGCTACCTATGCATTTCGGTGAGATGGATCATCTACCATATAGACATGCTCATTTTGTGCCTTCTTCTTCCATGGAGGTTCTTTAGATCAGTAGTTTGGTAGATTTGCGACTTCTTCATGCTTCAATGATGCTCTTCATGATCACTCCTTGTTCCTATTTTAGGGGACATTTCCCTAGTTGGAGGCTTCTTCAATTCTTCACTAGGTTACCTCTTTTTGGGGGAGGATTTTTCCCACGTGGTTTTTTGTCTTTCCCCATTTTCAAAGGTTGCATCTCTTTGCATTGTTCTTGGGTAGCTAAAATGGCCTCGTTGTCGGGACCCATTCTGCATTTCATCTTAGTTTTGTGAGCTTAAGACATTTCCCTAAGTTGCACTTAAGGGGGGGTGTTAGAGTAAATAATTAATTACTAATTTTTTATTCTATTACTTAGCTTACTTAGGTAAATGCATTTATTTAATATTTTTTATTTAATGCATGTAGTGGTTAGTTGTTGACAACACGAGAGTTTTTTCCCTTCTAGCATGTTTCACCTTTTGTAGATATGTGTTGAGTTGTCATCCTTATCTTCTACCACCTTCCAGCTTGTTCTACAAGCTTCCTTGAGGTCTTTATAAGCAACCTCTCTCTCATTGTATTTTCATAAGGCATTGTGCATATTGTAAATACATTTTCTTTTTGTGTTTGCACATATTTATCTTTCATGTCCATTTAAGGTTTTTCCCTTGCTCCATGCTCTTCCTCTTCTTGACTTCTCTTTGATAGGTTCTCGCATGCAGGTGATCTTGGGCATCTTTGGAGTTGGCTTTCATCAATTCCAACAACCTTTCTTGGTAGAGAAGTCAACTTGGTGATAAATAATACCAATCTCACTTGATGATCCTTTTATATCTTGAATATTGATTTAAATCTTTGCTTTCTTTCAATTAAAACTATTTGGATGTGATCTTGACAATGCAGTTCTAGTTCTTTTTTAAGAACTTAGTTGAAAATGGTGGAGTCACCCACTTCTTGAGTTACATGACCATCATTGCTTGAACTAGCATGGTTAGCAGATTTAGGAATCCATTGTTGCCTCATCTACTTTCAAATGTTATCTGCTTTTATTTTATTCTCATCTTCAACTCTACCTGTATTCATGCAATTCTTGGCTAGATGACCAAGTTTGGTACAAGTGAAACATCTTATGGTGGTGTTGGTGTTTTATTTTGATGTTAACAGTACTAAAACTACTAGGCGACAAAAGGCTTAGTACCTAGATATCAGTACATACACAACCTAAAGAATAGCCAATTCTCATTATCACTTGTATATGCAAAGTATTAGGACCCAACTTCAATAAAACCTTAGACGGTTTTCTACTCTTTTGGCTCTGTAAAACCAGGGCGGGTGCACCCGGGGATGGTTCAAAGATGGAATAATTGTATGAGAATTATCCTTAGTTTCATTTTGATTCTCATCTCTAAATCCTTAAACATATAAGTAAATAACTGATAAACACATCCCTTGAACAGATATGGCCAAGAAATCTTCTACAGCTCTGCAGATGTTTCCAACAACAATGGCTAAATGAAGCTAAAACAATCTAGGCAGACAAGTGCTGGCCAACTTTGAAAATCTTACAGGAAAGATAAATGAAAATTGATTTTATGATGTATTTTGAAAAAAGCTAGTTATAATATACTTCTCTTTTGGCTGAAATATTCTCGATCAGTGCCTAATCCATTGGGAATTCAGAGTCAAGTAAATTCTTAGATCTAATTTGTTGCCTTGCAATGAATTTTCATCAGCAATTCTTACCAGAATTCATCATTCAAGAATCCTTGTCAACACCCAAGAAACCTCATCACATTCATCAAAGCCTTTACTTAATCCATTGAATTAACAGCAATAAAAAATGGATGTACAGTCTTACTAAATTGCAGTCAATTGCATAAGCTTTTACTCACACAACATCAAGGTAACTCAGTATTAAAAAGGAGACAAAATTCAGAGAAGAACAGATATGGGGACAGTTCATAACTTGTATTCATTTCCTTTGAAAATGATATATCCTTTACAAAAGACCCAGAAAAACCTTCAGAGAAGAAGCACAGTTCCTTTTACATTCATCCATATCTCAGAGATTTTGACAGAAAAAGTATACTATAAATTTCTTTCCAAAAATGTTTGGACCAAAAAAGAACTAAGCACAACACTTAGCGAAAACCAAATTCGGACCCTTCTTTAGCCTTGGGATCTCACTTAAATAATGTGAGATGCAACAAGCTTCAGGCTACAGAAGGTGACAGGTGTCCTTCTTTTTGAAAAACAAAAAAAAACAAGAATAACAGAAAGGTTGATAACAGTATTTCTTGGCGGGTCCCTTTCTATTATGCTTCTTGGTTGTTATGATCTGCTCTCGCAATCATTCTTCATCTTCAGAGTACATACCCATAAGGTCTGCAAGTGATGTATCATCTTCTGTTACATGCAAAATCACTTTAACCTGGGGATTTTCTATGTCATCATTGCTGACTACAAGAGTAACAATTACTCTTACATCTTCCTCGTCATCTTCTCCTGACATCTGTTCACTAAACTGATCTTTCCATCTATTGAAAGTATCATCATCTGGCCAATCAAAACTTAGGGTTTCTCTTTGTATCTTTATTAAAGAATTGGCATTTTCTTCTAATTCATCGAATTCTTTTCTTATATCAGCATAATACAGTTGTATTTTTACCAGCTCTTCATTTGTCTTTGCCCAAAACCAATAGCCAGTCTCACTGATGATGTTTGTTATTCTGTTATCAAATAATTCATCCATTTCCTTTTTCCATTTGTCCTTTTCCTTTACTGTATCAACAGATTCTAAGGCACAAGGAAATAGGGTGAATTTCTTAGCAAGATATCTTGAAAAACAGAGTGTCAATTTCCTCTATAAAGAATCTCTTTTATTTTCAAAATTATCTAATTGATTTAATAAATCAAAAATCCTCTCAACCTGATGGTAAGGCATTTGAACTGTAGATATACAAATAATTGTAACATCATTATTCCTCTGTCTCCACTTCTGTGCAAGAGAGTCTAGTCCATTCTTTTCTTTATTTAACTCATCTATGAGGGTTACAATCCTGGTCACCTGGTCATAAAAATATGACCATTGTATTTTATCCCTCAAGTATGTCACACCCTGCTTCCATTTTTCTTCCTGCTGATTTCTAAATTCTATCTGCCACTCATGTAATTTGGTTTTTTCTGCTTCAAATTCCTCTGCAGTATAGAATTGGGGTCTTTCAGGGGTGTCAGGTATCTCAATAATAGGGGTTAATCCCACAGATGACTGTGGGGGATATGCAATTCTCAATGTACTGGATTCTCCCACTTTTCTCTTTCCAAGTACCTTTTCCAGTTGAGATATCCTGTTTTCTAACTCAATTCTCCTCTTCACCTCTTGATTATAGGCTTCCACCACTACTTCGTATTTATTATGCATATCCATCATTTCCTTCTCTTCTCTTTCCGCAGTAGCCAGGGAAAATTTAGAATAATCCACATTCATATGGGCTGCCTGTACATTTGAAGTGTCAGCAACTCTTCTTACAATGATACTCCCTGTCAATCCTGAATCATCAGGCTGTGATGAAGTAACCCTGGATCCTCTTCTCAGGGACCACATAACAAGGGTAGCTTGATCATTGCTGAATGCTGTACCCAAGAATTCCTCTTTATTTGGATCCTGGAGCCCTAAATTATTTGAAACAGAATTAAAAACTAATGCGTCAGCAATGTCCCAATTGGGCAATAATAAAACATTAGCATTTTTTACCATCTGTCTTCCCTCATCAGGGGTTATATTTTGGAACTCTTGAACCATTTGTTCTTTTATTAGATTTTGAATGGAGGCCTCATCCATTTTTGGATGTTCTGCTCTCATATTATTGCACCTTTGCTCAAAAATGTGCATGTTTACTCTCCACGCAAACTGATGGAAAGCCCTAGATCTTACAAAATTGTTATCAGACAAAAAATGCTGACTGGCTTGTTCCAAAACAGGGTCCAATTCCCTTCCTCTGAAATCTGCTGTAGTTAATTCAGAACTTGGTACAGGGGGTTCCTGAGGGTTGCCTTCATCAATCTCTGCTTGTGTAACAAAAATTTCTCCTTGTGACCCCATTTGTTCGAATTGCTCACTGGTGAGTTGTTCTTCCTCAACTCTTATTGGGGTTTGAGAAGGTGAGCCACTTTCATCAGGGGATTCTTCCTCCCTTATTATTCTTCTTCTTTTGGGGGAAGGTTCAGGGGGTCTTTCTTCTAGGACAGTGCTGGTGGATCCAACAATCTGTTTTTCTTTATGCACAACGGGCACCTGCTGTCGGACAATAGTATACCCTGTTTTCTTCCATACCACCAGTGGACCTACTCCAATGTTGGGAGTGAAACCCAATTTTCTCATAATTTCTCTGGCTTTATCTAGAAAAGAATTAATAAAATGCTGTTTCTTCTCATTCATTGCCTCCATTATCTCAGAGAAATTACTCATGAGCTTATGTACTTTATCTGCATTGTTCGCAGCATTACTAAGAGGACTGAAATTTTTATCAAAACAATTAATGAATTCCAAAACTTTTGAATAGACTCTCCATTTTTCTTTCTTTATTTCTTGCTCATGGAGAGAATATTCATTTCTTATTACATCTTCTGGAAAATAGAATTCATGCTGAACTGGACGCAGCTTGATTCTCAATCTAAGGGCAGAGTTAAAGAAACCTTCTGTATCACAAAAACAAGAGTGAGACACTGCCATTTTGTATTGATCCAAAAATTTATGGAGAAAGGCCCACCCTTCTTTAGTTATCACAAATTGGTGGGCTATAGTACAAGTAGGAAAAATTGATCCTGTCCCCCTTTTGTGCAAAAAGGCTTCCTCCACTCCTCCCAACTGCCACAAAAATTCAGCTATCCCTACCTTCAAGGGTACCTGATAGGGTAACACATGGGGTGTTCCTTTGAAACCATAGACCCTGATGACCGTTGAGACTGAATATGGGATAATATCTCCCCAATTATGTGAAACCTTTAGATTGTGGGTTTTGTCCATAGGCCTGATAAGGTGCATTAATGCCTTAGGGATTCTGGGATTATCACTCAATAAGAGGCACCTTAGTTTGGAGGCAAAGTGCCTATCAAATCTAACGAAGCTAGCATTTTCTGCTTCCCAGGTCATGTCTGCACTCCATAACTGGACTGGTAGTGCTTCCCCTTCTTGTTCTCTATTTAAAACCATTTCTTTACCAAAATAAGTGGCCCCTTTAAAAAGAAACATATGCATCAGTAAGGAATACTGACCCCAAACCTTTTCCACCTTGCCCTGTGCAATCCCCACCAATCCATGATGGATCTCATTTGCCAAGTAGGATGCAAAATCAAAAATTATTTCCACGCCAAAAGAAGAGATTTGGGTGATCATATACATGAAGCTCACCGGAATAAAATCTTCTTCGCCCTCTCCGAAGACTTTGCACAGGGTCCTATATATCTCGACTTCCCTGGCATTAAAACATGATTTCTTGAAGGGCTCTTTAGAAGATGATGTTATGGTTGGGAGGCCTCCAATTCGGCCTATGTGGGCTTTCAATGCACCCTGTCTAACTACATCCCTCTTGGATATATATTCCTTTTCTAAATCTGTCAGATTAATGGGCACATGATACATGGTGAGGGGTCCCAGACTGAATACCTTCCTAATCTCCTCGGGACTGATGGTAACTAAAGCCTCACCATCTATTCTCCTCACTACCTTAGTGGCTTGGTCATAGTTTTTTGCTATGGCTTCAAGCAGGTCAAAATCCATAAACACGCTGGGAACAACAAGCTTCCCAAGATCAAAATTCCAAATGTTGGCATGAGGGGCATATAACTTTCTCTCTGCAAACCATTTCTTGAATAAACTCAAACCAGTCTGAGCAGTTTGAGCATCCCGGACCCAATTACCCTTATCATACAATCCATCAGCTACCCTAAGCCTAGGATTGAGTGAGGTTAACCTCTTAACTTGCACCGTTTCTACAGTGGACTCAGGAAGTAATTCAAGCAAATCATCATGCACATTTCTATCCAGGTAGTTTACTGCTCCTGTAAATCCCTTCTTAGGAGGCATCTTGGGCTATCCTCTTTAAAACTTAAAAGCTCACAAAGACGATGGTAGTTTTACTTACTTGAATTCTGTCTCAATTTTCCTTTGAAGTCCTGCAAAATTTCAGCGAACAGATAACTTGACAATTTCTTATCAACCTTGGCACGCTTTTCTTTCAGTAATAGCTTCTGCACAAGAATGGCTTCAAATCTTTTTTCACGTGAAATGAAACTGATGCAATCTCTCTGTATTATACTCTGTTTTTTCTCACGGACGATGCTTTCTTGTCTAATTAATATAGAGAGTGGCATTACATTTTTAATTTAAAACTACGCCTTTGATCTTCAAAGATCCTACGATCATGCGGTACAAAGAGAACAACTAGGAGTTACACTTGCCATGTCAGTCATATTACCCAATGAGAACTTGCCACGTACATAATTCTTTCTTTTGATGGTGCTTACCTTTAAACCCACTGACGACAAAGAACACGTGTCAGCATGTCGCTACTTCGTTATGCATAAAGAACAAGCACCTTGCCATAACGAGGCGACGACAACCGTTGATCGAATCAAGAAATGATCGAAAGATACGCTACAGGGCTTCTTAAGAAAGAAGGCGGTGGGCCCATCTCGCTATGTCACTGTAATTATCTTCCTTGCAACTCATCATAACGAGATAGCGAGCTCCATTGATTCACTTTAAGCTTATGTTCCAGATTTCTTGTACATTTAGTCAGGTAAGCATTAATGAGAATCGGATCTCTGCATAGCTAGCACATGTCAAATTTTATCAGTCACCTGTCATTACATGTCATCATAGATCTTGCCGATCTTTTACCATTTTACGGGGCCTCGCTAACACGCTAATGGTGAAGCATCTCAACTTTCCGATAGCGAAGTAGCGAGCTTCGGCACTTAAAAGGATTCTGTGCCGGAAAAAGCAAGGGGGTACCCAGTAATTACTTCCGTTAATTAAAACTGATTCTGACAACAGTATTCATGACAGGTCATGCCACCTGGTGTAATTATGATACAAGCAAGATGCAATGTCATCATTTTAAGATTTTCACGTGGCCTCGCTACTTCGCTAACGGTGAAGTGCCTGAATTTTCCGATAGCGAAGTGGCGGAACTTCCGAAAAAATCAACATTCCGGCTCTGATGTCAAATATTCTAGTGGGTCCTTCTTCCCCTTTTTATGGCGAATTGCAAAGTGTACCTGCACAATAAAGTAATTAATAAGCAAATCTCCGATCGCCGCACCTTCACTTCATGGTCCCACCGCTTAAAAGAAAAAAACTCGACACTCACTATCTCGCTATACTTAATGAGCATGCAACTTTCAATAGCGAGATAACGTCAGCGGTAGATCTAATTGGATCTGACGGTTGGGACAAACAGTAAGAAAGGTAACCCGGGAGAGAGGAAAAGGAATACGGAAGCATATTCGCTTCTTTTGAATTTTGAAAATTTTCGCGCCCGACCATTTATAAAAAGAGATGAATGTAAGGCTTACATGGCGAATATTTCTTATAGATGGTTTATCCAAAACCTTATACTTCACTTAGACATAGAACTTCTGACTTTTCTATGGTTTAACTGAAGAATTTTTTACTGCAGAAAAAGTCAGACCAACAGGTGGTATCTCTCTTCCTTGTGTGATGTTTAACATAGTTCATTCCAATGTGTCCATATTCTCCACAGTAATGACATCTACACCAAGTGTTTTAGTCCCAACTATATATTTCTTTCACAATTTGTTCTATTGGATTGAATGACTTAGATTTGCATTCAAATGCCATGTGACCTTGTTTCTTTCTTTTGTGACACTTGCCCTCAAATTTTGGTTTCTCTTTGCATTCATTAGCCCTGTGACCATGCTGATTACAATTATAGCATTTACCATTGAATTTTTCTTTACCATTACTCCAACATTTATTTGATGTATGACCTATGTTACCATAGTGATTTCAAGTAGGTCTTTGATTCCTTTGAGCACCTTGTTTAGAGGATTCACCTTCTTCATTGTATCCAATTCTTGCTTTACCTTTTTGTCTATAGAGATTCTTCTCATTCAGTTGATTTAATTGATTCATGTCTGCTTGGGATTTCATCATTCTTTCATTGATTTAATTTTTAGTCTTTAGGTCAATTTTCATTCTTTCACTTGTTTGCTTTTCAGATCTCAACTCATTTCTTATTCTTTCATTGATTTGTCTTTCCAAATTTAGATCATTTCTTAATCTTTCATTGAACTATCTTTGGCTCATAATTTCCTCATTTGCATTGGAGATTTGATCCATGAGATCTGCATGTTGAAGGGATTGGTTTTGTATCTCATTGCTTCTTCTATCCATTTCTTCTTTCATCTTGTTCCTTTATTCCAAGATTTCACATAACCTTATTGATTGAATTTCTTGTTCTCTTTTAAACTTTTTTACTTCTTCTTGTAGGGAACCATTCTTCTCTAAGAGTTCTTTGATTGCATCATTTCATCTAAACTTCTTGAAGGGAAAAAGTCTTCAATTCTTTCTTCAATGTACTAATGATCATTCATTTGATTTACAAGTTCCTTCCTTCTTTTCAAAGATTGGGAAAGGTTCTCTTTAGCTTTCATGAGTTGTCCAATGGCCATTTCTAGATCCAAATTTTCATTGTCAATTTCCTTATCAAGTCTAAATATCTCCATATTCTTGATCTTTTCTCAAGCTTTTAAAATTTCTCCTAAGAACCACAAAGCTCTGATACCAATTGTTGGAAATATTGAAGACTAGCTATGTTATTGAGAGGGGAGGGGTGAATCAGTAACCTCAAAAACTTTATCAAATTTATATCTTAATTGTAATAATCCAATTACCATTTAGTTCATCAAATCTAATCTACTTGCATGCATGAGAAACATTAAACATTCATAACACTTGAACAGAATGATTTGGTGACCTAGAAACCTTCCAAATAGAAAATAAAACTAGGGTGGGGATGATACCTACAAAACTTCAATATTGCAGCATAAAGTTGGCCAAATAGGAGCAATTAGGACTACTAGGTCCACCTTGTTAGACATTTTACAAACATGTAATGAAGTATGCACTAGATAAAGAGATTTGAGAAAAGATTGTTAAGTCTGCCTTGTTAAAGGATTTCAACTATTTTCACCTATTAGAATGAAGTAGTAGATATTTGATTTAAAACTAAATTGCTGATATAGATTCCTTGAAGTACTGATCACTTTTATGTGATTAATTTTTCTTTTGTTTCTCCTTTATTGATATGGCCTTATAATACACTTTGTCTACTGTTGATTCACATTTGCATGCTTCTTTTTCACATTATCATCACACTTGTATATTATACAATACATTACGTATATATCAATCCAATTTACATAATTAAAAAGTTGGCCATCATATAATTTAACACCAGTATTACAAAGTTGGCCCATATGTAGATACTCGAGTTCTAAAGATTGATTTGGTGAAGTTCTGATACTCAACATCCACTGTCATTACTCAGCATCATCATGCAATTGATAGAAGTAGAAGCTTGGTCCGTACTATACACTACAATGTAATCTTGAACTCAGTCTATATTGGTGACTCAGTAGATATCATGTAACCCAATATAAACTAAATTACTTGTTTGCCATGATTGCACTTGGTAAACATTAATCTCCATATAGATTAGTTAACATTGGCTTCACTTTACATCAATTGCTAGCTCAGTAGAAACTGCAAAGCTTGGTAACCATTGGAATGCTTAGGTTGAACTGTTAGACTTCATACTAGCTAAATTCACTTAGTAAGCACTAGAATGCTCAAGTTGAACTATAATGCTTAGTGGCTACTGAAATACATGGAAAACTCTTGTCGACTATTCAATGAGCTCGATAGCCATACAAAATCTAAATAAGTGTTGTCACTAATAACAAACTTGACTGATATGTCAATAGATATTATATACTATTTGAAGGGTTAGTCATGTTTGGGCTCACCAATGCAATGATTACTTTCATGGGGCTCATGGATGAGGTATTGGAGGATTTTCTAGGTAAAAATGTCATTGTTTACCTAGATGATATTTTGATATTTAGTAAGACATTGAAGGAGAATTTTATGCACATTCATAAGGTGTTTGACATGTTGAGGGAGGAAATTTTTATGATAAATTTAAAGAAGTATAATTTTGTGAAAGAGTTGATATACTTGTGATTTGTAGTATTAGCTGAAGGTCTAAAAATAGACCCTCATAAAGTAAAGGTTATGCTTGAATGGTCTACTCCAAGGATTCGAATAGAGGTAAAAAAAAATTCATGGACTGGCTAGTTTTTATAAAAATGTTAATAGAGGTTTTCACACTATTTGTGGTCCTTCGACTGAAACAATAAGAGGAGATAGGAAATAATTTAAGTGGATATAATATTTTTAATCTATTAAAATAGAATTCTATTGAGCATCCTATTTTAGCACTTCCATATTTTAATAAGTGTTTCAACTAAATTGTGATACTATTAGTACTACAATAGGAGCTATTTTGAGCCAAGATGGTAGACTTGTTGCTTGTTTTGGTGAGAAATTAAATGATACCAAAAGAAAGTATTCTATTTATGATAAGGAATTTTATATTATAGTTAAGCATTAAGGAAGTACAAAAACTATCTTCTTCCTAAAGATTTTTTTGTATGTTGATCATTAAGATTTACAATATTTAAATAGTCAAGGAAAATTGAATAAGAGGCATTTGAAGTGGGTTGATTTTTTGCAGAGTTATACATTTGTTATGAAATAAAAGAATAGAAATTATAATAGAGTTGTAGATGCTCTTAGTAGAAGATGCATTTTTTTGACATGAATGTAGATTGAGGTGGTTAGGTTCAAGGAACTTAAGAATTTGTATCTGAAGGATTATGAATTTGGTGAGGCTTGGAAAAATTGTACAATATATGTTACACTTGACATGACAAACTGGCTCAATGTCATAATCCAGAGTGGTATGTTGTTCAAGGTAAGTTAATTTTGTATTCCCAAAAGTTCCATAACAGAGAATCTCATATAGGAGAGGCATAGTGGAGGATTGGCTACACACTTTATTGGAGATAAAACCATTGTTTTGGTTGCTAATAATTACTATTGGCCATAGTTACAAAAAGATGTGAAGAAATTTGTGTAGTGTTGTGGAGTATGTCACATGGAAAAAGGAGTAAATAAAAATATGGGGTTGTATATCATCCATTATTTGTTCTTGAGAAGCCATGAGAAGATGTTAGCATATATTTCATTCTTTGTTTATGAAGGACATAGTGAGGGCATGGTTCCATATTTTTGGTGGTTGATAGATTTACAAAAATGACACCTTTCATTCCCTATAAGAAGACAAGTGATGTTATTCATGTGGTGGAGTTTTTTTTCAAACAAGTGGTGAGACTACATGGTCTTCCAAAGAGTATAGCTTCTAATTGAGATACCATATTTGTTGGATATTTCTAACATACTTTGTGGAAGAAATTGAAGACAAATTTGAAGTTTAGTTAATTATATCGTCCACAAACTAATGGACAAACATAAGTTATGAACCAGAGTTTAGGGAATTGGCTAAGCTTTTTGGTTGGCAATAAACCAAAAGGTTCAGATCTAATTTTACCATAGGTAGAATTTATGTACAATAATTTTGTCAATGGGAGTATTGTTAAATCACCATTCTAGATTGTATATGGGCATAGTCCTAGAAATTCTTCTTAATTGAGGCTATTAGATAAAGGAGAAATATGTAGTGTTGAAGCAAAAGATTTTGTTGAACATTTGAAGAATATCTATGAGGAGGTGATGAATAACCTTACAAATATGTATACACAATATAAGACTAAGTTGTATTTTAAAGGAGTCACAAGGAATTTTAGACTAGTGATGAAGTCATGGTTCATATGATGAAGGAGTAATTTCTAGTAGGTACATATAATAAGATGAAATTGAAAAAGTTTGGACCATGGAATATGGTGGAAAATAATGATTCTTGAAATTCTTATGAGGTGGATTTTCCTATTGAACTAAATATTTTTCCATTTTTTAACATTTTAGATTTGTCAAAATATTATGAGGGAGGTGATGGAGATGAAGTTGCAGAAGCACAATGGAGTTTTCTAGCATCTACTTCAGCTACACATCAGATTGAGGAGATATTGGGCAGTCATCTGGGAAGAAGCACAAGGAGAATAACATATGAGGAGTATGTAGTCAAATGGAAAGGGAGGCTAGTGGAGGATTCATCACGGCTTCCTCAACAACATCAAAATTTTGACTATAAACTTAAGTGCCATCAAAATTTTGACAATCCCAATTGGCTTTTCATAAAAAAATTAGTTCAAAAAAAAAAAACCAAAAATGTACTAGTGCTATGTAATCTAAATAAAGGATTTAAACTTATAGACTAAATAACAAAGTGAAGAGTATACTTTTGCAATAGAAGATTTTCAAATAGCATCAACACTTTTTCATAAGAAGTAAAATCAACAAAAATTATAATCAAATTTATAAAAATTAAACTGAAGCTTCTAATTCAACATTGATAATGATAATTTGTTTCATTTATTGGGTTTCATTGTGGAGGCCTATATTCAATTCCCCACAAAAAAATCTAGAAGTAGAAATCTTACTATTGACAACAATGTCTCTTCATAAGGCAATATTCTAATGTCTATTTTCTAGATCATTACTGATCTATAAATTTCTTTGCAAACAACACTATATCTGTTTGAATTGAAAGTTTCTTCTCTACCTTAAAGATAATTTATTATGCATCATTTATGCTAATGATGACTTATGAGTGATTCCTAGCTTGATTTTAAATTTTGCATGCTAAGATATTCCTTTTATGAATCTCAGAAGTGTCACACATTTAGTTTCGATGTAATTTAAAACTCATAGGAAATATGTTACTTTAAAAAATGAATTAAGTGAAGTACAAGAAAAATAATACATGTTCTCCAATCTTTACTTTTTAAACTAACTCTAAACCATATATTTGTGAATTGGGAGGCACTAAATAAATTTAATAATAGAGCATATAGAGATTCATCTAACATTATTAGAATAAAAATAAAATGCCTAGTACTGTTATATGTGGTGATGTTTGATAGATTATGTCAAATCAAACTTTATATAATTATATGTGATATAAGTATATTGTTAGATGGGAGTAATATATATATATATATATATATATATATATATATATATATATATATATATATGAATATGATTAAATTTATTATTATATTAATTATATTATTTATGAATAGACATTTCCCATGAAGGTACATGTCTCTTCATGTTTTATTATCAATAAATAAGAGATTATTGTTATTTGGAAGACACATACCAAACATATAGTGCTTAGTACATTTGCAATGATCCTAGGAATTTAACATGGGATTAGAGCCAACTATAAATGTAACAAAGAAAATATAGAATTTTTCTTAGCAGATGGATAAAGGCATCACATAGAAGACATGGAAATCAACTTCCTTAATTATTTAATAGAGAATATGAGAAGTCAATGACTATTAAGTTTCTGGATTCACATGTATTTTGAACAATAAGTTATTATTTGAAATCCTCTCTCAAATTTTCAATTACTATTCAGACAACTCTTTAGCATTGAGGTATTAAAAAAAATGGAGTTCAATTTACCCAAATACTATTCATGGTGACCATGGTAATATTAACAAGTATTGTTGCATAGATTTTAGAATTATGAAATTTGTAGCCTTTACCATAACAAAGTTGCGATACCATATATTTGATATGATGCAATGTGGAACTAGGATCCATCAGTGGAAAAAGTAACAAGAAATAAACCATTTAAAATGGTGGCCTCTCACATTGTCCCAGTCAACATATCTACATAGGTCCTATGATAGCCATGTGAATGAGGGGAATACACATTGTCAGATTATCTAGATACCCACTACTAACCAAGTGGTAGTCATATATTAAGGGATGTAAAAAGTTTATATAGATTATAAAACCTTTCCTATAATCACCTTCATGGGGCTTAGAAGGTTTGATGAATAAATAAATGATCCACCATGAAAGTGAAGGCAAAGTCACAAAATCAAAAACTTTTATCTCTAATACTGAGGAACTGATATGATGTTTGAGGTCATAGATAAAAGAAATGGGGCTGACATGGACAATGAGGGACCCTTGTGTTTTGGGTCTCAATAAATCGAGGAGTGGTGTATGTAAAACATATTTGTTTAATAGAAACCCCTTAATTGACTTCCACATCAGTGAAAATCATTTCTAGCAGAAGCCCTCCAGAGGACATAAAATTAGTATTGATTCACACTAGGCCACATGTAGAAGCTAGTGGAGGGGTATGTGCAAGATCATGATGTGCACAAAACTGGTGACCTAAAAATTATGTAGTTTCTTGAAATGCCTTGGAGAAAAAAATTTCAAAATCTATTGTAACTTTTTCCCACCCATCCTGATACCAAACCCAAAAACTAATAACTTTCTAAGGCCTATTATATCTTTGGATAGCAACTTTACATTGTCAACATTAAAAATGTCCCAAAAACATGTTTTTAACTTGTTCTTGTGTATTTTTTACTTCAAACATGTAGCTAACTATTAGAATTATAGATGAAGTAACTGAGGGGGGGGGGGGGGGGAGGGAGGAGGGGGGGCGGGGGGGGGGGGGGGGGGGGGTTGAATCAGTTACCAAAAAAACAAATCCATAGATCCCTTAGATGTCTTAAATAACTAGTTACTATTGATACTCAATAAACACTATAAAAATTTTGTAACTTGGTAGATTAACTTGTGATTAATATTCAAGCATTCATAATTATTTACATGCATGAAAAAGTAAATAACATCAACACAAGAGACACCAGATTTAACATGGAAACCCAATATGGGAAAAACCACCAAGTAACTAGCTACCAATTTTCACTCTTCTGAAGTGAGCCCTGTTAGGATCCAACCTTATTAAAGGTTACAATACACAGTATTAGGTGTGACCCTATTAGAGGATTTAATCAGCCTGATAAAAGTGGCCTTGCTAGAGGTCTTTAGGAAAAATCAACTGAAATGTCAGCTTGATAGAGGATTTACAAAATGGTTGTTAAACCAACTCTATTAAGAGATTTTGAAATCACTACTACAATGGTTAGAAAGTAACAATGAATTAACCTAAATAAGATGCAACTAAATTTTTTGATTATAGATTTCTATTCTACACTATTAGATCCTTGTCGATCAAATATAGCTTTACTGCTCCTTATTGATCTCTGATCATCCTTCCAAATTTACTCTCACAATAATCAGTCCTCTTTCTTATTCACATTACATAAAATCCATCACACATTTAGAATTCACAACTTGACCTCTTATATATACCATTCAAATTATCAAGTTGGCTCATTCACAAGTTACATTTACCAATAAACCATACATCAGTCGGCTATGGATATTACATTAAACAAATAAACTTTATTTTTCAAAATAATGAAATCCTTCATTGGCTGACCCTACTTGATAAACACTGCTCTAGAAATAATTTCCTTAGTTAACCATCTCAACTTGGTTAACACTACAATTTCTATGAAATCATTTGGCTACTGAGGGAACTCGGTAAGAATTGAATTTCCTTCAGTGTTCATGTGAGCTTGGTAGGAACTATTTTCTACCATATTTTTTTTTTATGATCGAGTAAGCTCGGCAGTTACTAAATTTCCTTACTTAACCTTGGAAGCTCAATAACAACTGCTTGTACATGGTAAAGCTTGAGAATTGTCGGTAGGCATTGTAAACCTTCTTTGCTAACCTTCTAAGCTTAGTAGACTCTATCTCTTGCCTTCTTGACCATCTGAGCTCGATAGACTCTGACTAATAACTGATATGACATTTGTATAACATCAAAGACAACACACAATTGAATAGTTGTATCCAAAAATCTCCCTCTTTGGCATTGATGGCAATAAAACATGTCATAGTAGAATAAAATTTGAAAACATGTCTTTACTTATAGAATGTTTCAACTTTTTACATTTCATACAATAATCTCCCTCTTACATATATTCTCTTTTTCTTGCAAATTTCAGAAAGATATGATAGTAAAATCTCCCTCTTTGAAAACACATGCCAAAGAAAACACAAATCAAATGAATAGAATTGTACCTTATGTACTAATTCATATGCAATTTCTTCATTACTTTGCTACATCAACTAATAGATCTTCAATTCTGTTCCTGTTGATGCATCGCTAAAATTGTATTTTAGTGAGCTTCAGATAGGGGAATGATCCATAACTTACCTCTTAGATACAAGAATGCATCCTTAGGTAAAGGCATTTTGAACATGTCATCAATTTGTTTCTTTCTATGGACATATTCCAATTTGATTTCCTTTTCTTGTACCAATTCTCTAACAAAGTGATACTTTATAGCAATATGCTTGGTTTTGGAATACATCACTAGATTCTTGGATATGTTAATTGCACTTATATTGTCACAAAACATAACAACAGGTTCCTTAATTTCTTGCTTCATACCTTCTAATAACTATTTGAACCACACAATGTTTGAGCAGTTTACTACTGCTACAACATATTTAGCCTTTGTTGTGGATTGGGATGTACAGTTTTTCTTTTTACTTGTCCAAGAAACCAACCTTTTTCCAAGAAAGAAAGCTCCTACACTTGTACTCTTTCTATCATCAATATTCCCTACCCAATCTACATTAGTGAACACTTTTAAATCCAGATTTTCTCCAAATCTATACCATAATCCATAATCTTTAGTTCCTTTTAAATATATCATGATCCTTTTGATTGCCATCATGTAATTCTCTTTTGGTTTTGCTAAGAATCTTGCTACAATTCCTATGGTAAAGGAAATGTCTAGTCTTGTGTGCACTACATACTACAACTTTTCAATCATTGATCTATACAATGTCTGATCCACTTCCTTTGATTCATCATCCTTGGTAAGTTTCAATCTAGTACACATAGGAGTTCCAACTTGTTTGCAGTCTTCCATACCAAACTTTTTTAGTATCTCCTTGATGTATTTAGATTGAGTGATGTAGATGCCATTCTTACTTTGAGGAATTTGAAGACCAATGAAGAATTTGATCTCACCAAACATTGACATTTCAAATTCCTTGTTCATTTGTTCTAAAAATTCTTTACAAATATCGTCATTTCCTATGAACAAAGTATCATCTACAAATATTTATGCCAAAAAAATCTTATTATCTAGTCCTTCCTTGATGTGCAAGCTACTATTATCATTAGTTCTTTGAAAACCAATCTAAATAAGATAGTTATTCAGTCTTTCATACCATGCTCTAGGGGCTTGTTCCAGACCATATAATGCTTTATGTAATCTACAAACCATGTCCTTCTTGTCTGGATCAACAAAACCTTCAGGCTATTCAATGTATGCAACATATGCAAGTAAGGTTTTGACACCTTGTAATCTTGCAATAGGAGAAAAATTCTCTCCATAGTCTATACATTCTTCTTGAGAGTATCCTTTACATACTAGTCTAGCTTTGTTCCTTGACAACTTACCATCTCCATTTGACTGTTTTTTGAATACCCACTTAGTTCCAATCACATTTTTGTCTTTAGGTCTAGGTACAAGAGTCCATGTTTTATTTTTCTCTATCTGTTCTATCTCTTCATTTATAGCTTCAATCAAACTTTCATTTTCTAATGCATCTTTTAAATTTCTAGGTTCAAAATCAGCAAGTAAAGAAGTGTCTTTCAACTTAATTCTTGTCATTTTTCCTTCTAATTTATCTCCAATGATCTAATCTAGTGCATGATGCTTCCTAACATACTTGGCTAACACAAGTTCCTTCCCTTTTAAATGACTTGCATTGTTAACGTTCTATGCTTCAACTTCTGGTTGGGGTTCTAGTTTCTTGGGCTAGGTAGCTATTGATTCAATAGCTTCTATTTGCAACTTGGGTCCTTGCAACTCAGTAGGTATTAGCTCGGTTTGAACTTCTTGCAACTTAGTTACTGAAGACTTAGGAGTTGAAGATTCCTAACTGACTGATGTATTCGACACTATATTAGGATCAATGTAAACAAATCTCCTCTAGTCTTTAGGTTCCCTTTTGTTTTCTTCTTCATTTCTTTCTGCAAACTCATCAACTTTAACATGTACACTTTCTATGACTTTGTGAGTAGACAAATTCAAACATCTATATGCTTTACTTTTGTAAGAATATCCCAAAAATATTACTTCATCACCCTTTACATCAAATTTACCTTTTCTAGATTCTTTCAAAATGTAACATTTGATTCCAAATACTTTTAGGTAACTTACATTGGGTTTGTAGCCATACCATAACTCATAGGGGGTTTTGAGTGAGTCTTTTTTTAGTTGTACTCTATTCAAGGTATGAACTGCAGTGCTGATAGCTTCCTTCTAGTATTTGATAGAATTGCTCTTTTCAATCATTAAGGTTCTTGCACAATCTATGATAGATATGTTCCTTCTTTTAGCTATTAGATTTTGTTCAGGAGTTCCAAGTGCTAAAACCTGTATTTTGATTTCCCTTTCAATGCAAAAGTTATTGAACTCATGTGAAATGAACTCACCACCTCTATCTAACCTTAAACATTTCAGTCTTTTGCCTATTTCCTTTTCTACTCTGGCCAAATACCATTTAAACTTTTCAAATGCTTCTAGTTTCTCTCTTGGGTACATGACAGTCATCAATCTTGAGTAATCATCACCAAAAAGAATGAAGAACTTTTCACCAATATCAATTTCAATGGCAATAGGTCCACACAAATCAGTATGCACAATTTTTAAAATTTCTTCAGACTGATAGTTTTTACTTTTAAAGCTAGTCTTTCCCATCTTACCAATTTGACAATTCTTTCATAGACCAACCTTAGGTTTCTTTATGTTAGGAGTGTCTCTTACTTTCTTGAATTTACTTATTTTTACCAAGTTATCAAAGTTCACATGACATAACCTCCTATGCCATAACCAACTTTCTTCAACTCGAGAAATAAAACATGAACATTCACTAAGTTCAAGATAAAATAGGTTACCTTTTGTTTGAGTGCCTGATCCAATAATTTTTCCTTTGCCATCCAATAGTCTTTCTTTTCCATGCATGAATTCCACTTTCAATCCATTATTGAGTAACTGTGCCGCACTTAATAGATTTTGTTTTAGTCCTTCTACCCAATATACATTGTGATGCATTGTGATGCATTGTGATACATTGTGATACATTGTGATGCATGAGGATCTTGTTAGTCATGTGTGGTATGCGCAAAAAAAAAAAAAAAAAAATGTGGAAGATTTGCATGTTGGTTTTTTCTTGTCCCTATTGAAGTGGAAGCCAAAATTTTTCCTACCATGGGAGCTGATGACGGGCCACACCACCCGTACCAACTCACAACCAAAAATGCAACAATATGGAGATAGAGAGAGATGACAAAATGCTTCATAAAACATCCATTAATACTTGAAATCCACTAGAAGAGATTACATTTGAAGAGCTTACAATTCAAGAACTTCTATTTCTCGAACTTCCATTAGAAGAGCTTCCATTTCTCCAACTTCCTTTAGAAGAGCTTCGATTCCTTGAACTTCTTGGACTTGATTACAAACGATTATAAGCCTTGCTTAAATAGGCACTTCTAACCCAAGACATTACAAACACAACCAATGTGGGATAAAAGATAAATACAACTACCTTTAAAGAAATATTAAATTCCCACCCAAATACAACTAAGCACCCAACAAATATTAAATACATGATTTAAGGATCTTTCCACAAACTTCTAAATTGCCACCTATACACCTTGATTAATGGAATGACAACTATTTTTATTATTTTTCTTTTTACGCCACCTTTGCGCCTCGAAAATAGAAATCCCCTTTTCCTTTCTTTTCTCCTTTTTATTTTTTTATTATTTCTCCTCTAATTTTCGTCACTTTCTCTCTCCTCCACAATTTTTTTTTTTTCTAATAATTTCATTTTTCCATGCAAGATGCTCCTGCATCAGACTCCCTTGGTAGATAGAAAAGTGTGTCCCACACTTTGATGTCAAAAGAAAGATATAGAACCATCTTCATCTTCACCACAAGCTACGACCTCAATAGGGACAAGGAAAAACCAACATGCAAATCTTCCACATTTTTTTTTTTTTTTGCTGATGCATGATGCTCCTGCATCCGACTCCCATGGTAGGAAAAATTTTGTGAATATGGATTCACAAAATGAAGTAGCCACTGTTGAAAGTTTTTTTTCTTTTCCTCCAACACATAGATGGAACAAGTATCCGATGCCGATATATTTCCTTCTTTCTTCTTTTCCAACACCTAGTCGGAACAACTGTTTGCTGCTGAAAATACTCCTTCGCAATGAACTCTATCCAAGTATAACTCTCATCCTCATCCAATCTTATTGAATTAATCACACCTGTAATAAACCCAACAACACCATACCAATATTCCTTTGCATACCACACATGACTAAAAAAAACCTCATGGAAACCATCATCAATATCTTTTAAACTCATTTCAAAGACAACATCACATGATTCATAAAAATTTACCTCTTTGACATATTCATTTGCGCTTGCCTCTTTCATGCATGTAACTACTCCACTTTCTTGGTCTCCAATGAAGGCAGTATATTCTCCCTCCATTGCTGCAATATTCACATCATCTTGATCTATTTCAGGTTCATAAATCTTGTCATCTTTATGCTCTTCCTCTTCTCTTTCATCTTCTTCAACTTTAGGTTCGCAAATGATTTCCTCTTCATCCGCTTGCTCTTCCACTGGATCATCTTTCTTTTCCACATCCAAAGAATTATCAACATCTCTTTTCTGGTGACATGCTCTTTGTTTCCGCAACTCAGCTTCTAATTCTTTCACTTGCTTCTGCAAATCAACTAGCAATGATTGTTGATTTCTTGCTCTAAATTTCTCAAGTCGAGGAATCCTTAGAATCCATCCAATCAAAAAAGTCATCTTTGTCTGTCTCTTCTCCATAATCAAGTCTTCAGAAGACAAATCTCATCCAAAACAAGAACCTCGTGCAAACTGCCTCACAGTCGGCGCTCTGTCTACACAATCAAGAACTTCTTCACAAACTTCACCCAACTCAAGGTCCTGGTGCAAACTGCCTCACGTTCGGCGATCTGTCTGCACGCTTAGGAACTCTTGCTCTGATACCACTGATGACGGGCCACACCACCCGTACCAACTCACAACCAAAAATGCAACAATATGGAGATAGAGAGAGATGACAAAATGCTTCATAAAACATCCATTAATACTTGAAATCCACTAGAAGAGATTACATTTGAAGAGCTTACAATTCAAGAACTTCTATTTCTCGAACTTCCATTAGAAGAGCTTCCATTTCTCCAACTTCCTTTAGAAGAGCTTCGATTCCTTGAACTTCTTGGACTTGATTACAAACGATTATAAGCCTTGCTTAAATAGGCACTTCTAACCCAAGACATTACAAACACAACCAATGTGGGATAAAAGATAAATACAACTACTTTTAAATAAATATTAAATTCCCACCCAAATTCAACTAAGCACCCAACAAATATTAAATACATTATTTAAGGATCTTTCCACAAACTTCTAAATTGCCACCTATACACCTTGATTAATGGAATGACAACTATTTTTATTATTTTTCTTTTTACGCCACCTTTGCACCTCGAAAATAGAAATCCCCTTTTCCTTTCTTTTCTCCTTTTTATTTTTTTATTATTTCTCCTCTAATTTTCGTCACTTTCTCTCTCCTTCACAATTTTTTTTTTTTTTTTTTTTTTTTTTTTTTCTAATAATTTCATTTTTCCATGCAAGATGCTCCTGCATCACATTGTCACATACAAGTTCTTTGGTTAGAGAGATTCTTCCTTTTCCCTTTATGCAACAAGGTTCATTATTACCAAATCTCACACTACTTCCATCGTAATTTTCAAAATGTTCAAACTTAGTTTTATCACGATTCATGTGATGAGAACAACCACTATCTATAATCCATGTATCATTTTTTCTTATGTGAGAAATGAGTGCCATTTCTTCATTGTTATCAGATTCATCCTTTATAACAATGTAAACAATTTCATCTTCTTCTTCATCATCAAAATCATTAGAATCTTTAGCCATGAAACATGTTTTCTTACCTTTATACTTGAATGATTTGAAGTCTTTCTTACCATTGCACTTGGCACCTTTCTTCTCATCCATGTTCTACTTATTTGGGCATCTAGCAGCAATATGTCCAATTTCTTCACAAGAAAAATAGATTAGAGGAACCTTACCTTTGTATTTCCCTTTGCCTCTTAAATATTTCCTTGCTAGTAGAGCTTCAACCAACTCAAGGTCACTACTTGAACTCTATTCTAATTTTTCATCACTATCTGAATGAGAATCCTTTATCTTCTTGCCTTTTTCCTTGAGTGAAAGCTTGGCTTCAAATGTTGATTCAATGTTCAAATGCAGTCAATCTTCCAACTATGGCCTCTAAATTTATCTTATGATTTGCTTCACATCTTCTTTCTTTAATTGTAGAGACTCTAATTGCATAAATATGAAGTAGAGTTCTAAGAACTTTACTTATAATTTTCTCCTCTAGATGCTTTGGTTGCACTAACACATGCTTTAAATCTTTTAACATATTTTACAATGTTTTCATCCTCTCTCATCCTTATTTGATCAAATTGTCCTCTCAAACTTTCTACTTTGGCACTTCTCACATTATCATCTCCTCCATAGATCTCTTTCAACTTGTTCCACATTTCAAAAGCAATTTTGCAATCCTTGATGTCATCAAATTCTTCATAACTTAGACTAGATGCAATATCTATCATCATGTTGTTGTGAGTCTTCTTTTCAGCAATATCATTGAAAAATAATGTACCCATAGGTTCTACATATTTTTCATCAAGGTACTTCAACTCTAAACCACCAATAGAAGCTAGATGAAGTCTCATCATTTCCTACCATGCTAAGAAGTTGTCCCCATTATGTCTTGGAATTTCCCTCTTGTAAGACATCCTAATCTTTAGCTTAGATCCTTGAATTCTTTTCCTGGAAGTACCAAGAGATCTGATACCAATTGTTGGAATTATAGATGTAGTAACTAAGAGGGGGGGTGAATTAGTTACCACAAAAAAAAATCCATAGATCCCTTAGATGTCTTAAATAACTAGTTACTATTGATACTTCGTAAACACTATAAAAATGATGTAACTTAGTAGATTGACTTGCTACTGATCTTCAAGCATTTATAATTATTAACATGCATGAAAAAGTAAATAATATGAATACAAGAGACACCAGATTTAATGTGGAAACCTAATATGGGAAAAACCACCAAGTAATTAGCTACTAATTTTCACTCTTTTGAAGTGATCCCTATTAGGAGCCAACCCTATTAAAGGTTACAATACACACTATTAGGTGTGACCCTGTTAGAGGATTTAATCACCCTGTTAAGAGTGGCCTTGCTAGAGGTCTTTAGAACAATTCAACTGAACTATCACCTTGATAGAGGAATTTTAAAATGGCTATTAAACCAAATCTGTTAAAAGATTTTGAAATCACTGCTACAATGGTTAGAAAGTAACAATGAATTGACCTGAATAAGATGCAACTGAAATTTTTGATTACAGATCTCTATTTTGGACTATTAGATCCTTCTTGATCAAATATAGCTTTGCTACTCCTCAATGATCTCTGATCATCCTTCAAAATTTTCTCTCACAATAATCAGTCCTCCTTCTTATTCACATTACATCAAATCCATCACACATTAGAATTCACAACTTGACCTCTTATATATACCACTCAGATTATCAAGTTGGCTCATTCACAAGTTACATTTACCAATAAACCATACATCAGTCAGCTACAAATATTACATTAAACAAATAAACTTTATTTTACAAAATAATGAAATCCTTCATTGGCCGACCTTGCTCGGTAAACACTACTCTAGAAACAATTTCTCAAGTTAACCATCTCAACTCAGTTAACACTACAATTTTTGCAAAATTCTTTGCTTGTCGAGTGAACTCGATCAGAACCAAATTTCCTTCGCCATCCATGAAGCTCGATAGGAACTATTTTCTACCATATTTTTTTGATGACCGAGTAAGCCTTATAGTCACTAAATTGCCTTGCTTAACCTTGAAAGCTTGGTAACAACTGTCTATGCAAAGTAAAGCCTGAGAATGCTTGATAGACACTGTAAACCTTCTTTGCTAACCTTTTGAGCTCGGTAGACTCTATCTCTTACCTTGCTAATCAACTGAGCTCGATAGACTCTAACTGATAATTGATATAACATTTGTGTAACATCAAAAACAACACACAATTGAACAATTGTATCCAACAACTAACAACTATTTTCACCAAAATTTGATGAAATGAAAAGGGCTTCTTAAGAATTTTCCAAGCTTTCTTAAGAATTTTCCAAGCTTTACATAAATTTAATGTCTATCAAGTTACAAGTTCAATAATAAATTATTACTTATTTTCTAATGGAGTTGCATATAAAGTGTTGATTGAAACATTTTGAGTTAGTTAAGGTGGTTAGACATGAAAGTTTTTTAATTCCAAAAATACTTTTGTAGAAAATTAATAATTAATTGTTTATTTAGAATTAAACTACCCAAAGTACTATTGCATTAAAATTTTAAAAATTGACCAATCATTTTTTTTATCATATAAGGCCTAGTAGTTTAAAAACTAAATTCAAATTCCTAGAGGTTCTATTCTATAGAAAGTTCCTAACAAGTTGAAAATTGCATGTCAAGTTGACATAATGCTGATTTGTTAAATTTTCATTGCCATTTAAGGGTAGTTTGGTTGATGATGATCCTGTAAATACCTAGAGGGCTATAACATACCACAAACATAGTGACATTATGATGAGGTATTGATAAATCATGAGACACATAAAATAAAGGGTAAGGAAATAAGTGCTTGGTACTTGTTGACTACATTGCGGTAGGTTATGTGATGTAGTATTCAAAGTTTCTTTTACATTGTAATGAGATATATTATCTAAATTTCGTAGATAGATATATGTAATATTATATATGTTTATATATGTTGATATATATATATATATATATATATATATATATATATATATATATATATATATATATATATATATAGTTTATGAATGAAACATATTTTTTTATAGAATTAATAATGAATGTATTATTTTAGATTCTAATATAACATGGAATATATAATTAAAATATTTTTTAACATCATCTTTACTTATAGATTTAAATAATAATGGAGTTAACGATAATACAGATGAATATAATCTTTAAGTATTATGTTATCTTATTTCTATCACTTAGAATGTCTTAAGAAAAATTACCTACTATCTCTCTTTTATTTCTATTTCTATGTATACCATAAGAGCTATTTGCCTTGATCTTTTCCTTTGAGTATCTGTAATATCCCGCCAAGGGATCCAAAGAATTAACCTAGAATTTCACTAAGATTGGTAGCATTTTCTTTTTTTAATGTGAAAGTAAATACCACATATAACTTATGCATAATAATGGAAGCAATAGCAATGTCCGTCTGAAATTAAACATAACATACATAACATATTACATTCTTTAAGATCCCTTCACATTGAATTACATCTAAACAACTAACATTAATGAATCCATCTAGTACAACATCCACATGAAATAATAATGATAAGTCCAATGTTCATACATTACATTTCAAATGCTCAATCATCCACTGTACATGCCACAGGGTATGAAAAAGCTCAAAAGAGTATACATATGTGTAATAAGATACATCATCCTATTCTAATCCATGATACATCAAAGTAAAGATAATCACATGATACACATGATATATCGTCATAGAAGATATACATCCATCATAAAGATCAAACATAATAAACTAAGTGCACGGTTCTTCTCGACCATAAATAACATCATTAGACCATCGTGGATCCTAGCCATCCTTCCGTATGTAACATTCTAAATCACTGAAGAGATCATCGGTATTAACATAGTAGGAATGTCACTCCTAACATATACTATATCATATGCAGAAAGTAATCTAACATGCAAATAAAAGCATAAGATAACATCATCTAATATATGCTAATCATCAATGAAAGGTTTCATATCCACCATCATGAAGGATGCATTAGCCATGATGTCTTAATGAGTCTCAAATGATAAGAGTGGAAAAATACTACCACCTGACCACATGGTACCTAAGTGGTCCACTCCCACCATGCTGAGGAGATAATCTCAAGTCCCAAACAGGCTATAAAAAACACATAGCACAAATCTTTGCAAGTTTGAGAATCCTAAAAGTATACTAACTCAAACCTTCCAGACACAAAATCCGACATCTAATCCCAGAGGCACACAATGACATGTAGGAACCTACTATGCAAGCGGGAAAGTGCCATCACATTTATCACGTACAAGTTACCCTGGCAGTTAGCTAAACTCCATGGGTCCATACTGATCTCATGCGGCCACTAGTATCCTCTCATAATGACAAGGCATACTATGGAATGCAAGGTCACAACCATGTGTTCTCACTACTCCCATCCTAGTCTATACAAGCACTCAAGGCATGGGCGAGAATCGAAACACTTATCGTTTTAGGTTCATTTAGTTAGTATTAGGTGTGAATGTTATCACTTATTAATCCAACTTACAATGAGTTACCCTGGCAGCCTCTTAGGGCCCCGACCCCCATTGCAAGCCACTTTCCGACACTCCATGCAGATATCCTACCCTAAGCTCATAGAATCGTAAATCTAAAAATCACAAAAGATAATCCATAATAAAATAATCAAATATATATAAAAGCATAAAATATCCATGAGCAAGAATCCATAGAAAATCATGATCACAACAACTCTCTATTGGCAAATGAAGCATCATTGATAATCAAAAGTATCCATTCGTTCTCAATAACCAAAATATATCTCAAAATCATACTGATCAAAGACTCCAAAATGGTTGAGTCAAGCATGTCACAACATGAAATCATCAAGAATAAATCCACATTTCAGTCCCATCATGGCGACTAGAAAATAACCAAGGATAACTAATCGATGACCAAAAATGGTTAAGTCAAGTGTCTCATACATAAGAATCTCAACTATAACAATCAGTAATTACAACCAATACATAGAGCATTCCATCACATAACCATGGTTGGGTTTATAAAGATTGAGATTAAACATCATCATGACATCACAATCACATAACCCCCAAGCCTGTAGTAGACATCCTATAACTGGTCAACACTAGTTAACCCAAAAACCCAAAACAATAGCATAAAGAATACACAATGCAAACACATGTTTTGGTTTTGCTAAATTTACAAACTTGAATTTAAATGTAAAGGTCTCAGTTTATGTTTCCAAGTTTAAATATCAAGTGCAGAAGTTTCACATTTTACTTAACCCATGTATTGTATTGACAGATAAAAGTTTCTCCCCAAAAATCGTTAGACTCAAGTTTCTAAATGTTCTAAATGTCTTTTGTATACACATTTTTCTGATAATGACTCCCATCATTTTCAAAATAATAATTGAAATTCTTTTCATATGCCTCTTTCCAAATTAAAAGATTAAATTGATCCTGTATTGCTCAACATTATAAAATAATTTGTTATTAAAGAATTATTCTTTAAATTCCAATCATCTATCAATATATTAATGATTTATTATTAATAATGTATATAGATATATATACTTATATATATAAATACATATACATATATAATTATTAATTTACAAAATGAATTATATAAAAAATTGAACTAATAAAACATATGATAACCGCACATTACACACGGTGAGTTTAATAACTGTCGGTCACAACATATATATATGACCTGCGAATTTCAAGGTACACTGCGGTCGCAGATACACTGCAGACCACAGGTACTCTATGGTACCGTAGTCCACATAGGAATTTTCATCGGTGGGGGTGGGGAAATAAGTCCCTTCCGCCCATTCCAAAATTTACTTATTATTTTTTTTATTACATTTTTTGAAAATGCTTCCCTCCAATGTAAATCGCGATGCGTTTCACATTCGCTCACTGCAAAATATATGTCTTTCACTTTTAATTAAATATATATGTATATATACATATGTATGTATGTATATATATATAAGTATATATGTGTGTGTATATATATATATATATATATATATATATATATATATATATATATATATATATATATATATATAGAGAGAGAGAGAGAGAGAGAGAGTTTAATCAAATATCACAGCATATAGACACACACACACACACACACACACACACATATATATATATTTATTGTATTCAGATTTAAAAATATAAACATATATATACACAATATATAAATTCCAATTCTCAAAATTTTTCTATAAACTTTTGATCTCAAAATTTACTCAATAGTTTATCTAATGGTTTGGCTACAATTTAATCCCTTGCCCCGTGTTCTTTTCTATGCATATAAGATTTTCAAATAAATTTAACTACCCAAATTGAGAATGCATACAATAAAAATAAGAAAATCCTCAGAAGACATATGGAAGACACGAAGAAGATAGGGAATGCAAGATGCAGAAATAACATAAGTAAAATCACAAGAATCTACCCAAATTCTAATGCTAACTCGCTCTTCCTCAGAAAACTCACAGAGCAAGCTCCTCCCCCCTTCAGAGTTCTCGAGTCCTCCAATGCTCCAATTTCTCTCCAATGCTATGTCTAAGCTTCTAGGAATGCCTAAATATAAAGAGCTCTCAAGAAACCTCTAGAATGCTTCTAGAAACAGCTAGAAGGTGTCGCCAACTAAGCATGGGTCTTTTCCAACCTTCTAGATGAGTCATAGGGTTGTAGAGACCATGTGCTTAATTGATGCACTAACCCACGTGTTGTTGACATATAAGAAATGAAAAGGTGTGTTAATTCCCATGCAAGCTTATAACTCCAATTTACTTTTTTGTATAATTTCTATTTAAATATTTATAACTTTCATTTTAATTTTTTATAACTTTAATTATTATTATTTATTTATTACTTTATTCTTATTTTATAATTATTATTAATTTTAATTTCTAATTTTCTTTAATTTAATTCCTTTTTCCTCAATTAATTCTCATTTAATTAATTATAAACAAAATATCAAATATCATGATATTTTATATTAATTTTATCAAATAATTAATTAATTAAATCTATTTATTAAGACTTAATTAATAGAAAATTCACCATAGACCTCCAAGATAAAATATGAAAACCCATCATAAAGCAATTCACAAAAAATCAGTCTAAAGGGTTAAAAATCATGACTTCTGTCATCTGACACATTCGGTAGGTAAAATATCTTGATACTTGTCCTACCTCACTAGGACAATTGGCTTAAGGGTTTGGGATTTGGACATGAGAATTTATCTCCCTTCTCTTATCATTGAGATAGTATAATAGGGTACGCTCATCCTGGCAATTCAGGGAAGTTGATACCCGATACCTGCAACCTACAGAAAAAACCATGCATGTACATACAATATATATAATGCTAACCTAAACAGACAATGGAAGGAAGTGGTGCATCGTGTAGATCCTGACTAAGCAGGTGACTACGACTCCCTTCCTTAACCATATCAAAAATGCCATACAATATGAAAACATACACACCATACATATGCAAGTATGGGGTACGTATCCATAATAAAACACATGAGATAATAAACCATCTAACTAATCATCAAAAATAATTGAAAGCAATATAATGATCATCATGCATACATGAAATGTAAAGTCTAAATGATCTCATCATATAACCACTAAATCCATAACATATTGTCTAATAGTCTCAAAAGAATACTACTAATCCATCAACATAAAACTAGTCCAACATAGTCTAATAATAATAGCAACAATGTCTAGAAAAGATGTGAATGAGGGTAGGCACTAAATCCACCCCCCCCTTGGGTTAGGCTTACTCCTAGAAGCCTACAAACAAGTAGGGATATGACTCCTATAATCTAGTTGCATCCTCCCATGTAACTGAAGAATCATCAGTAGGGTCCCATTGGACCCTTACCTGCTCGATGGTTCAACACCTGAGGGTCAACTCTCGCTGCTCCAGAATATGAACTGGCTCCAAAGACAGCTCCTTGTCCTCTACCTGCAATGCATTCCAATCAAGAACATGTACAATATTAGGAATATACTACCGAAGCACTGAAACATGGAAAATATCATGAATGTAAGCTAGGTTGGTCGGTAGAGCAAGGCAGTAAGCAACCGGGCCAATCCTCTCTAGAATCTTGAATGGTCCCACAAAGTGAGGTGCTAACTTAGAACCATTTTTGTATCGAATCAGACTCTTTCATGAAGGCACTCTCAAGAAAACCTTATCACCCATAGCAAACTACTTATCAGTCCTATGAGCATTAGCATACTTCTTTTGTCTATCATGTGTCGTAGTCAAGTGCTCACAGATACGCACTACCTATTGTTCCATATCACGAAGCATCTTAGGACCCAAAAGTATGCGATCCTGAAGGCTATCCCAACTCAATGGTGTATGAAAAGGACATTCATATAATGCCTAAAATGGTGTCATGCCAATAGAACTATGATACCCGTTGTTGTAAGCAAACTCCACTAGGTAGAGATAGTCCTCCCAATGTGTCTGCCTATCCATCACATACATCTGTAACATATCTTCCAAAACTTGATTCACCCTCTCTATCTGACCATCAGTCTCAAGATGCTATGCCAAACTTAAGTTTAACTGCGCTCCAAGCTCATGCTACAGCGATGTCCAAAATGCATATGTGAATACAAGATCTCTGTCAGTAATGATCTTTCTAGGAATACCATGTAATCTCACAATGGCACACATGAAGACATTAGCTACAGAAGCTACTGTGTAGTAAGACCTGATTGGTGAGAAATGTGCCACCTTAGTCAATCGATCAATAGTGACCATGATAGCATCATGATGACGAACAATCATAGGTAATCCTACAATGAAATCCATGGAGATGATATCCTAGTTCCAAGAAGGAATGAGATTTGGCTGCAAAAGTCCAGCCGGGTGCTGATGTTTTGCCTTAACTCTTTGACACTCAAGGCACCTAGCCACAAAATCATTAATGTCTCGCTTCTTCCCCAACCAAAAGAACAAACGTCTAAAATCAGCATGCATCTTCTTGACACTTGGATGTGCTGAGTAAGGTGTACGATGGGCTTCTGCTAGAATCAAGGTGTGAAGCTCATCTAGTAATGGCACATAAATCCTCCCCAAATGTCTTAAAAGACCATCTGATTCTTGAACGTAACCTACAAACCTACCTTCCAAAGGTCTTCTTGAATCAATCTCTTTGCACACTTCCTAATATCAAGAATCCATAAGAAGTGCCTGAAGAATTTGACTCCTCAAGTCCACACTAAGAGCCATCGATGATACCACATGTCTCTTGCAACTCAAAGCATCTGCCACCACATTCTCCTTTCCCTAAATGTACTTAACCTCAAAATCATACTCGCAAAGAAATTCCATCCATCGCCTCTGGCAAGCATTCAAATTAGGCTGGGTGAAAATGTACTAAAGACTACGATGATCGCTATGTAGCTCAAATCTATGCCCCAACAAGAAATGCCTCCACCTTGTCAAAGCATGAACTGCTACTGCTAACTCAAGATCATGTGTAGGATGATTTAACTCATGATCCTTGAGCTTGCATGATTCATACACAATCATTCGTCCATTCTGCATCAACATTGCCCCAATCCCTTCAAGAGAAGCATCTGTACACAACATGAAATCACCTTTTGGATCCGGTACTACTAAAATTGGTGCATTGGTCAAAAGCCCCTTGAGCTTCTAAAAAGCTTCCTCACATTTCTCTGTCCATACTAACTTCTTTCCTTTCCTCTGAAGAGAAGTGATAGGATATGCTATCCTAGAGAAGTTCTGGACAAATCTGTGATAATAACCAACTAAACCCATGAAACTACAAATCTCTAACACATTAGTCGGTGTCAGCCAATTTATTATCACTTGAATCTTTGCAGGATCTATTGAAATACCATCACTTGAAATGACATGCCCTAAATACTGAATCTTCAATTTGAAGAATTCACACTTAGCTGCATTGGCATAAAGTTGATTATCTCTCAAACACTGCAATACCAACCATAGGTGTTCCTCATGCTCCTTCTGAGCCTTAGAATATATCAATATGTCATCAAGAAACACAAGTACAAACCTATCCAAATAAGATCGAAACACACCATTCATCAAACTCATGAAAATTGATGGAGCATTAGCCAACCCAAAAGGTACCACTATGAACTCATAATTCCCATAGCACATTCAAAAAGCAGTCTTGTAAATATTAGCCTCCTTAATGCGAATTTGGTGGTATCCTGACTTAAGGTCAATCTTGGAGAATATTGTAGCTCCCTTGATCTAATCAAATAAGTCATCAATCCTAGGCAAAGGATACCTGTTCTTAATAGTCATCTTATTCAACTGTCTGTAGTCGATATAAAGGTGCAAAGAACCGTCTTTCTTCTTCACAAAAAGCACTGAAGCTCCCCATGGTGATACACTAGGTCGAATGCTCCCTTTGGCTAGAAGTTCCTCTAGCTGAAGACGTAACTTACCCAATTCCTGTGTAGTCATACGATAAGGAGCTTTAGAGATAAGCTCTGCTCTAGGAATCAGATCAATACTAAAGTCAATGTCCCTCTTCAGAGGCATGCTCGAAATCTCACTTGGAAAAACATCAACGTACTCCTATAAAATTGGGTGATCTAAAGTCTTCCTCATAGTATCTTCCTCATCAAGATCATTTACCATAATAGCAAATATCTGACATCCCTTACGGAAACTTCGCTTCAATTGCATAGTAGAAATCATCATTTACCATTCTCAATTGTCCACCAAGTGGCCCCAAAATTCTCTAAATTTGTGATCGCAAATCTTGCCTTAACATTGTTGTCAAAATCTTGCATGGCAAAAATCTTGTTGAGGGAAATAAGCCACTACTTGGCGACATAACCAAAACCTTGCCCATTGAAAGGCTTGACCTTGGATCTTGAAAGATCCTTCATCTGAGTGGACACAATGGACCTCTGATGATCCATTCGAGGACTCCTACACCCAAGTCTATGCTCTTGTTCAGTCTGATGCACTTTGGGTTGTTCTTGAACAAGAGGTAGACGTTCTAGAATAGTCTACATCATCTGTCTCAAACCAAACTCTTCAAACTCAGCTGGGTCCTCTCTACAACTCCCTTCCTGCTGCCTACTAGTGTGCTCTTCCCTGCTCTCTACATGAGTTGATCCCTCGTGGGCAGACTCATGGACACTGATAGCTCTGCCATGACCACAACCTCTTCCACAGCCTCTACCATGGTCTCTAACAGAAGACATAGTCCCAGATACCATCCTACAATAGTACAAAGTACTATTGCAATCAAAGGCACATGTTTTCAATAGACTAAGTTCAATTCTATGTTTAGGTTTAAGTAAGATATTCAGTTTTGAAAACTAAGTGTTGAAGTATGAAAAATATACAAGTAACAGTTCAAGTTCTATTTCGGTTCACCTAGTTTCAAGTTTGAAAAAATACACTTAATAGTTAAAAGTTTTAGTTGTTCCAAAATATACCCAAAGCTCCCAATGTAGAAACTTGGGCTCTGATACCAAATGTAATGCCCCGTCAAGGGATCCAAAGAATTAACCTAGAATTTCACTAAGATTGGTAGCATATTTTTTTTTAACATGAAATTAAATAGCACATATAACTTATGCATAATAATGGAAGCAATAGCAATGTCCATCTGAAATTAAACATAACATATATAATCGATTACATTCTTTAAGATCCCTTAATGTTGAATTACATCTAAACAACTAACATTAATGAATCCATCTAGTACAACATCCACATGAAATAATAATGATAAGTCCAATGTTCATACATTACCTTTCAAATGCTCAATCATCCATTGTACATGCCACAGGGTATGAAAAAGCTCAAAAGAATATACATATATGAAATAAGATACATCATCCTATTCTAATCCATGATACATCAAAGTAAAGATAATCGCATGACACACATGATACATCATCATAGAAGATATACATCCATCATAAAGATCAAACATAATAAACTAAGTGCACAGTTCCTCCCAACTGTAAATAGCATCATTAGACCATCGCGGATCCTAGCCATCCCTCCATGTGTAACATTCCAAATCACCAAAGAGATCATCGGTATTAACATACTAGGAATGTCACTCCTAACATATACTATATCATATGCAAAAAGTAATCTAACATGAAAATAAAAGCATAAGATAACATCATCTAACATATGCTAATCATCAATGAAAGGTTACATATCCACCATCATGAAGGACGCATTAGCCATGATGTCTCAATGAATCTCAAATGATAAGAGTGGAAAAATACTACCACCCGACTGCATGGTACCTAAGTGGTCCACTCCCACCATGCTAAGGAGATAATCTCAAGTCCCAAATAGGCTATCAAAAACACATAGCATAAATCTTTGCAAGTCCAAGAATCCTAAAAGTATACTAACTCAAAGGTTCCAGACAAAAAATCTGACATCTAATCCTAGAGGCACACAGTGACATGTAGGAACCTACTATCCAAGTAGGAAAGTGTCATTGCATTTATCATGTACAAGTTACCCTGGCAGTTAGCTAAACTCCACGGGTCCATACTGATCTCATGCGGCCACTAGTATCCTCTCATACTAACAAGGCATGCTATAGAATGCAAGGTCGCAACCATGCATTTTCACTACTCCCATCCTAGTCTATACAAGCACTCAAGGCATGGGCGAGAACCAAAACACTTATCATTTTATGTTCATTTAGTTAGTATTAGGTGTGAATGTTATCACTTATTAATCCAACTAACAATGAGTTTCCTTGGCAGCCTCTTAGGGCCCCGACCCCCATTGCAAGCCACTTCCCGACACTACATGCAGATATCCTACCCTAAGCTCATGGAATCATAGATCTCAAAATCACAAAAGATAATCCATAATAAAATCATCAAATCTCCATGAGCAAGCATCCATAGAAAATCATGATCACAACAGCTCTCTATTGGCAACTGAAGCATCATTGATAATCAAAAGTATCCATTGGTTCTCAATAACCAAAATATATCTCAAAATCATACTGATCAAAGACTTCAAAATGGTTTAGTCAAGCATGTCACAACATGACATCATCAAGAATAAATCCACATTTCAGTCCCATCATGGTGACTAAAAAATAACCAAGGATAACTGATCAATGACCAAAAATGGTTAAGTCAAGTGTCTCATACATAAGAATCTCAACTATAACAATTAGTAATTACAACCAATACATAGAGCATTCCATCACATAACCATGGTTGAGTTTATAAAGATCGAGATTAAACATCATCATGACATCACAATCACATAACCCCCAAGCCTCTAGTAGAAGTCCTATAACTGGTCAACATTAGTCAACCCAAAATAATATCATAAAGAATACACAATGCAAACACATGTTTTGGTTTTGCTAAATTTACAAACTTGAATTTAAATGTAAAGGTCGCAGTTTATGTTTCCAAGTTTAAATATCAAGTGGAGAAGTTTCACGTTTTATTTAACCCATGTATTGTATTGATAGATAAAAGTTTCTCCCCAAAAACCATTAGACTCAATTTTCTAAATGTTCTAAATGTCTTTTGTATACACATTTTGTTATTAAAGAATTACTCTTTAAATTCCAATCATCTATCAATATATTAATTATTTATTATTAATAATGTATATACATATATATACTTATATATATATATATATATATATATATATATATATATATATATATATATATATATATATATATATATATATATATATATTTATTTATACATATATTTATATATAAATACATATACATATATAATTATTAGTTTACAAAATGAATTATATAAAAAATTGAATTAATAAAACATATGATAACCGCACATTACACACGCTGAGTTTAATAACTGCCAGTCACAACATATATATATATATATATATATATATATATATATATATATATGACCTGTGGATCGCAGGGTACACTACAATTGCAGATACACTGCAGATTGCAAGTACTCTGCGGTACCGCAATCCACATTGCCATCGGTGGGGGTGGAGAAATAAGTCCCTTCCGCCCATTCCAAAATTTACTTATTATTTTTTTATATTGTGTTTTTTGAAAATGCTTCCCTCCAATATAAATCCTGATGCGTTTAACATTTGCTCACTGCGAAATATATGTCATTCGACTTTATGTGTGTGTGTGTGTGTGTGTGTGTGTAGAGTTTAATCAAATATCACAGTATATAGACACACACAGATATATACATATATATGTATGTATGTATGTATGTATGTATTCAGATTTAAAAATATAAACATATATATACACAATATATAAATTCCAATTCTCAAAAATTTTCTATAAACTTTTGATCTCAAAATTTACTCAATAGTTTATCTAATGGTTTGCTTACAATTTAATCCCTAGCCCTGTGTTCTTTTCTATGCATATAAGATTTTCAAATAAATTTAACTACCCATATTGAGAATGCATACAATAAAAATAAGAAAATCCTCAGAAGACATATGGAAGACACAAAGAAGACAGGGAATGCAAGATTCAGAAATAGCATAAGTAAAATCACAAGAATCTACTCAGATTCTAATGCTAATTCGCTCTTCCTCAGAAAACTCACAGAGCATGCTCCTCCCTCCTTCAGAGTTCTCAAGTTTGAGTCCAATGCTCCAATTTCTCTCCAACGCTATGTCTAAGCTTCTAGGAATGCCTGAATATAAAGAGCTCTTAGGAAACCTCTAGAATGCTTCTAGAAATAGCTAAAAGGTGTCACCAACTAAGCATGGGTCTTTTCCAACCTTCTAGATGATTCATAGGGTTGTAGACACCATGTGCTTAATTGATGCACTAACCCCCGTGTTGTTGACATATAAGAAATGAAAAGGTGCATTAATTCCCATGCAATCTTATAACTCCAATTTACTTTTTTATATAATTTCTATTTAAATATTTATAAATTTCATTTTAAGTTTTTATAACTTTTATTATTATTTATTTATTACTTTATTATTATTTTATAATTATTATTAATTTTAATTTATAATTTTCTTTTATTTAATTCCTTTTTCGTCAATTAATTCTCATTTAATCAATTATAAACAAAATATCAAATATCATGATATTTTATATTAATTTTCTCAAATAATTAATTAATTAAATCTATTTATTAAGACTTAATTAATAGAAAATTCACCATAGACCTCCAAGATAAAATATGAAAATCCATCATAGAGCAATTCACACAAAATCGCAAAAAAAAATGTGGAAGATTTGCATGTTGGTTTTCTTGTCCTGTTGAGGTGGAAGCTTGTGGTGAAGATGAAGATGGTTGTATATCTTTCTTTTGGCGTTAAAGTGTGGGACACACTTTTCTATCTACCAAGGGAGTCTGATGCAGGAGCATCTTGCATGGGAAAATTAAATTATTAGAAAAAAAAAAAAAAAAAAAGGAGAAAAAAAGGGAAAAAAAAATTTGTGGAGGAGAGAGAAAGTGACGAAAATGGAAAGAAAATAATTAAAAATAGAAAATAGGAAAAATGGAGAAAAGAGGAATCTCTATTTTCAAGGTGCATGGGTGGCATAAATAGAAAAATAATAAAAATAGTTGTTATTCCATTAATTGAGGTGTGTAGGTGGCATCATGCATGGAAAAATAATAAAAATAGTTGTTATTCCATTAATTGAGGTGTGTAGGTGGCATCATGCATAGAAAAATAATAAAAATAGTTGTTATTCCATTAATTGAGGTGTGTAGGTGGCATCATGCATTTAATATTTATTGTGATCCACAAAACAAATGTAATTTTCTAATTGGGCCACATAGTGGTGCTTAGTTGTATTTAGGTGGAAATTCTAGAAGGTTGTAGATATTGTAGAAGGTTGTGGAGATTCTAGAATGTTGTGGATAAATCATGCCTTGGGTGGTAAGTGCCTATTTAAGAAAGGCCTATTATCATTTGTAGGAAGTTCGAGAAATGGAAGCTCTTCTAATGGAAGTTGAAGAAATGGAAGCTCTTCTAATGGAAGTTGGAGAAATAGAAGCTCTTCAAGACAAGCTCTTCAAGTAGAAGCTCTTCGAATGTAATTTCTTGTAGAAGCTCTTAGCGAGCAATCTCTCTTATATTGTAAGAATTTGGAGTTTTTCCATTTGGAGAATATTCTAATGAATTTCAAGTATTAATGGAAGTTTTATGAAGCATTTTGTCATCTCTCTTGTCTCCATATTATTGCATTTTTGGTTGTGAGTTGGTACGGGTGGTGTGGCCCATCATCAAATAGGCACTTACCACCCAAGGCATGATTTATCCACAACATTCTAGAATCTCCACAACCTTCTACAATATCTACAACCTTCTAGAATTTTCACCTAAATACAACTAAGCACCACTATGTGGCCCAATTAGAAAATTACATTTCTCTTGTGGATCACAATAAATATTAAATGCATGATGCCACCTACACACCTCAATTAATGGAATAACAACTATTTTTATTATTTTTCTATGCATGATGCCACCTACACACCTCAATTAATGGAATAACAACTATTTTTATTATTTTTCCATGCATGATGCCACCTACACACCTCAATTAATGGAATAACAACTATTTTTATTATTTTTCTATTTATGCCACCCATGCACCTTGAAAATAGAGATTCCTCTTTTCTCCACTTTTCCTATTTTCTATTTTAAATTATTTTCTTTCCATTTTCGTCACTTTCTCTCTCCTCCACAAATTTATTTATTTTTTAAAAAAAAAATTTCCCCTTTTTTTCTCTTTTTTTTTTTTTTTTTTTCTCTAATAATTTAATTTTCCCATGCAAGATGCTCCTGCATCAGACTCCCTTGGTAGATAGAAAAGTGTGTCCCACACTTTAACGCCAAAAGAAAGATATACAACCATCTTCATCTTCACCACAAGCTTCCACCTCAACAGGACAAGAAAACCAACATGCAAATCTTCCACATTTTTTTTTGCTGATGCATGGTGCTCCTGCATCCGACTCCCATGGTAGGAAAAATTTTGTGAATATGGATTCACAAAATGAAGTAGCCACTATTGACATTTTTTTTTTCTTTTCCTCCAACACATAGCTGGAACAAGTATTTGGTGCCGATATATTTCTTTCTTTCTTCTTTTCCAACATCTCGCTGAAACAACTATTTGCTGCTGAAAATACTCCTTTGCAATGAACTCTATCCAAGTATAACTCTCATCCTCATCCAATCTTGTTGAATTAATCACACTTGTAATAAACCCAACAACACCATACCAATCTTCCTTTGCATACCATACATCACGAACAAGATCCTCATGCAAACCATCATTAGTATCTTTCAAAATCACCTCAAATTCAGCATCATATAATTCATAAGAATTTACCTCTTTGACATATTCATCTTTTCTTGCCTCTTTCATGCATGTAACTACTTCACTTGTTGGATCTCCAACTAAGGCACCATACTTCTCCTCCATTTCTGCAATCTTCAAATCATCTTGATCTACTTCAGGTTCGTAAATCTTGTCATCTTTATGCTCTTCCTCTTCTCGTTCATCTTCTTCAACTTTAGGTTCGAAAATAATTTTCTGTTCATCCGCTTGCTCTTCCACTGGATCATCTTTCTTTTCCACATCCAAGGAATTATCAACATCTCTTTTCTGGTGACATGCTCTTTGTTTCCGCAACTCAGCTTTTAATTCATTCACTTGCTTCTACAAATCAACTAGCAATGATTGTTGATTTCTTGCTCTAAATTTCTCAAGTCGAGGAATCCTCAGAATCCATCCAATCACAAAAGTCATCTTCTTCTTTCTCTTCTCCATAATCAAGTCTTTAGAAGACAAATCTCATGCAACACAAGAACCTTGTGCAAACTGCCTCACTGTCGGCGATCTATCTACACAATCAAGAAGTTCTTGACAAACTTCAACCAACTCAAGGTCCTGGTGCAAACTGCCTCACGTTCGGCGATCTGTCCGCACACTCAGGAACTCCTGCTCTGATACCACTGATGACGGGCCACACCACCCGTACCAACTCACAACCAAAAATGCAATAATATGGAGACAAGAGAGATGACAAAATGCTTCATAAAACTTCCATTAATACTTGAAATTCATTAGAATATCCTCCAAATGGAAAAACTCCAAATTCTTACAATATAAGAGAGATTGCTCGCTAAGAGCTTCTACAAGAAATTACATTCGAAGAGCTTCTACTTGAAGAGCTTGTCTTGAAGAGCTTCTATTTCTCCAACTTCCATTAGAAGAGCTTCCATTTCTTCAACTTCCATTAGAAGAGCTTCCATTTCTCGAACTTCCTACAAATGATAATAGGCCTTTCTTAAATAGGCACTTACCACCCAAGGCATGATTTATCCACAACATTATAGAATCTCCACAACCTTCTACAATATCTACAACCTTCTAGAATTTCCACCTAAATACAACTAAGCACCACTAAGTGGCCCAATTAGAAAATTACATTTCTTTTGTGGATCACAATAAATATTAAATGCATGATGCCACCTATACACCTCAATTAATGGAATAACAACTATTTTTATTATTTTTCTATGCATGATGCCACCTACACACCTCAATTAATGGAATAACAACTATTTTTATTATTTTTTCATGCATGATGCCACCTACACACCTCAATTAATGGAATAACAACTATTTTTATTATTTTTCTATTTATGCCACCCATGCACCTTGAAAATAGAGATTCCTCTTTTCTCCACTTTTCCTATTTTCTATTTTTAATTATTTTCTTTCCATTTTCGTCACTTTCTCTCTCCTCCACAAATTTTTTTTTTTTTTTAAATTTTTTTTTCCCTTTTTTTCTCTCTTTTTTTTTTTTTTTTTTTTCTAATAATTTAATTTTCCCATGCAAGATGCTCCTGCATCACTATTTAAGAAAGGCCTATTATCATTTGTAGGAAGTTCGAGAAATGGAAGCTCTTCTAATGGAAGTTGAAGAAATGGAAGCTCTTATAATGGAAGTTGGCGAAATAGAAGCTCTTCAAGACAAGCTCTTCAAGTAGAAGCTCTTCGAATGTAATTTCTTGTTGAAGCTCTTAGCGAGCAATCTCTCTTATATTGTAAGAATTTGGAGTTTTTCCATTTGGAGAATATTCTAATGAATTTCAAGTATTAATGGAAGTTTTATGAAGCATTTTGTCATCTCTCTTGTCTCCATATTATTGCATTTTTGTTTGTGAGTTGGTACGGGTGGTGTGGCCTGTCATCAAAATCAGTCTAAAGGGTTAAAAATCATGAATTATATCATCCGACACATTTGGTAGGTAAAATATCCAGATACTTGTCGTACCTCACTAGGAAAATTCGCTTAAGGGTTTGGGATTTGGACTTGAGAATTTATCTCCCTTCTCTTATCATTGAGATAGTATAATAGGGTGCGCTCATCCTAGCAATTCAGAGAAGTAGATACTCGGTACCTACAACCTATAGAAAAAACCATGCATGTACATACAATATATATAATGCTAAGCTAAACAGACAATGGCAGGAAGTGGTGCATCATGTAGATCTCGACTAAGCAGGTGACTACGACTCCCTTCCTTAACCATATTAGAAACGCCATACAATATGAAAATACGCACACCATACACATGCAAGTATGGGGTAAGTATCCATAATAAAACACATGAGATAATAAACCATCTAACTAATCATCAACAATAACTGAAAGAAATATAATGAATATTATGCATACATGAAATGTAAGGTCTAAATGATCTCATCATATAACCACTAAATCCATAACATAATGTGTGATAGTCTTAAAACAATACTTCTAATCCATCAACATAAAACTAGTCCACCATAGTCTGATAATAATAGCAACAGTGTTCGAAAAAGATGTGAACGAGGGAAGGCACTACAGTATCTTTGTGTAGGAAAAGGAGTTTGATATTAGTTTCAAATGGATTTTTACATATCATTAGAGGAAACCTTGGGAAGAGAGGGAAAAAATAGAGGACTGTGATTCCTATATTTTATTTCATGACAATTTGGGCCTATTCCCTATGTACATCATGACAAAGTGACAACTTCCAAATGATGTCACTTGGATTTGTAAAATTTATTGAAAGGTGATGATCTTACAATAAATTATTTTTCTATTATGATGAATCTCATACAATATCTCCATAGATCGTGATAGATTATACTTTGTGTGGTCGATGTTTATATTGTAAGAATTATGAGAATGTGTGTGCACATACCTTATAAACATGTTTTTTGAGTACATGCTGAATTTTATGCATATTGATATTCTAGAAGGCGATTTCATAAAGTACTTGGTGAATATCATACAAGTTGAAGTTATGGAAGGCCATTACTGAAGTATTTGGTGATATGAATTATATTTCATGTGGTCAATACTCATAATATCATATGCGATATCAGAACCTATTAGACTACTTGGTAAATATAATTTATATTCTAGGAGATCAATACTCATGATATCATATGTGATGTCAAACCTTATTTGAGTACTTGGTGAATATAATTTGTTGATATTCTGGAAGACTAGTACTCTTCATTTCAAATACAATACGAAAATGATAGATGTCTTCCGATAAAAAATATCCTTAAAATTTTGCATTCCTAATATTACCAATGGTGTAATATCTATCTTGTGTTTACATTCCCTAGTTAAGAGGGAGTGTTGATGTTTGATAGCTTTTGTCAAATTATAGATATATAATTATATGATGCATGGGTACATTATATTAATATTAAAAAATATACATTTCCCATGAAGGTACACATCTCTTCATGGTTTATCCACAATAAATAAGATATCAATGTTATTTGGAAGAAACATACTAAACATGTAGTGCTTAGTACATTTACAGTGATCCCAAGAAACTAACATTATTATATAGATGGATGATTCTAATATATGATAAAATATACTTCTTGCATCTGTCATAGATTAGTCCAAGTGAATTTTGATGTTGGCATGAATGGAGCTTACTTACATTTTTTTAGTGAGATTGCTTCCTTAAAAATATAGTGACCCTATATGTCCTATGGGTACTTTAAGTATAACAAGAGCTTTAATACCTAATATTTTCATACACTTTAGATAAAATAATAAATTTTAGCAACACTCAAAATTTGGGAATGTCAAGTATTCATTCCACTAATATTGTTCATAATATCACACTATTATAGGGTTTAATTATGTGCACTAGTGGAAAAATATAATGTTTAATAGAATCACAAATCTCCAACTAGTTAAAGTTTATCATGGATAAGTGAAATGATATTGCACCTTCACAAGGATAAAATACAACTAGAAAAGGTGTATAGAATTACAAGATGGTGACACGTGTCTAATGAGGCTATTTATTAAAGGATAGTCATGTTGGCATCGAGATCATCTTGAGCATATTTCAAATGTTTTAGTATCCAATCTTGATTGTTAGTTACTGTAAAGACTTTAAAAGAATCAATAATTGAATTTTAAATTCTAAAGTAGTTGTCTATATATAAGAAATTTTCAAAGATAAGTCAAAAGATGTAAATAAAATGAAAAAAACATGTCTTGAGAATAGAGGCTCAAATAATTTGGGAAATAATGTTTCCCTCAAACTGATATCCAGCTAGGATTTTTCCTTTTCAATGTTAGTAATGAGGTAAAGGGGAGAGATATTGTTAGAGCCACTCCTCAAGGAGAAAAATGTTCATTTCTTTATGCAATTTTCTTTGTTCTAATCTCTTAAATCAAAGTATTTTGAGAAATATCATCAATCAAGAAAAGATTTAGTGTGACAATATTAGAAGCTTATTTTTCTCTCTTATTTATATAAAGGGGAAATCAAAACCATGCTACAAGGTTTTTAGTCTATCAAGTGAGGTCCCTAGGATTTTTAAGAATTGCTCTTGAAGTTAGAAGTACTTTAGTTTTTATAGTTTGAATGTTCTTAAAATAAATCTTATCACAAATAGTTTGTATTACATTCATAGTCTAAGTGAAGCATAGAAAGGATTTTCTATAAAATTCTCTCTCATCTTCATGTTGAATTATCTCCAATATCATGAATTAATGCTCTATTTTCTCAATATTGTAAATGTTATTTATAATTGAAGTTAGATCCTAGGCATGGACATAATCTGCGCAAAGAAACCACACAATTTCAAAATGTGAATAGGTGAAACAAGCAAGGGTAGAGGCAAACATTGATGAACCATTAAATTTGAAATTATAACATTAAATCCTCAAAAATTAACTAAATTATTTTTCTCCAATACCCCTAATCTCATTATTTGTAACAATTCATTATACAAAATATAGAAGAAAATTAGTTTTGTGATAAGCAGGAGGCATTGCACAAACAAGTATAATCTCCTACTAATTTATTGTAATTGAAGCTTGATTTCACTTTCTTTTCAAAATTGTTTTAAATGAAGAAAGTGTTGCGGTTCGGTATTCCAATTGTGTTGAACTTAACTAGGTAGAAATAAACAATTTTTTTTGTAATCTCTTCACTTCTTATGAATTTTCATAGATCTCTAGGCTTCTTATTATCATCTTCTTTATTATATGCTCCCTATATTTTTATTGTAATTTTTTTTTAGATAATTTTCTTCTTCACCAAATAAGAAAAAAATAAAATGGAACACCTTTACTTATAATTATCTTACAAAGAGATATTCTTAATACTTTAAAATATTCTTCAATACCTAGACAAACTAATCACATTATTTCTAGGTTGTGGTACAAGTTATACATTTAATAAAATTTAAATAGTGAATATATAGGTTGTCTAATGCCTTGAATATCATGAAAAAAAATTATGGTTTTAAATAAATAAATAAAGTTAAGACTCTATATAAAGTATTGCAATAATCAACACTTACAACAAATCTACAATTTGATTATTTCTAGCAATATTTGAGCTAGGAAACTAGGGTTCTAGTGATGGTTCTAAATCCTTCCAAATATGCACATCCCCCCACAACTAATATTCATGTATATCCCAACACTGGGTGTTGTCAATTATCATAAGAAATGACATAAATCCTAGATTCTTGGCCCTCAAACTCCCATGTCTAGAAGTTGATCAACTCTATACACTATCCTTCATATTAAATAGTTCAATTTTAGAACTGAAATTTGAAAACTTAAAGATTAAATCCCTTTGTGGAAAGTGGACATGAAACAATGTTAGTGGTATAATTTAAAAATCTCAAATAAATCATAGATGACCATTAAAATCATTGGGGAACTCACTCTATGTGAAAATCTACTAGGAAGCTAAATAATTTTTAATAAATGGTTTGCACTTTGGTGAATAGAAATTGGTTTATGAATTGAATGGATGACTAGACAACAAGATGGATTTAATATGATGACTTGAGAGTGGTTTGTGCATTGGATGGATGTCTATAAGAAAGGAGTAGGTGGCAAGGATGAAAGAGATTTAATGTTAATAGTGAGCATTATGTAGTAATCTAGATGTTATGTGACATTTATTAGTACTTGTTAGTTGTTGATCTCTAAGCCTAAGTTTCCTATTAGTGCCCAACACTAAGTAATATTTTAAGGTAGCTTTAGTCAGTCATCAATTCAACCGAGCCATCCAAAGAAGAGAAAATAACAAAGAACTTGTTTATAATATATCACTGCATGTTTAGAAAGTCAAAGGTTTCCAATAACCTTAGTAGAGACTGAGCTAGAATACATGACAAGTAAAATAATGGAGACTGATTGATGTAAAGTTAACTCATCCCAAGTAAGTCAGTATATGTTGAGCATATAGAATCTGAGTGCTAGCATGAATGTTAGTTATGGCCAAGCATCTAAACATTCAATTACCAAGTAAACTAGTTTTGACATATGTGTTGGAAATGGCACAAAAATTTATGTAAATCATTTTAGTTGAAATAGATATAATATTTAAGGATTGTAGAGATAGTTAAGAAGAAAATAATGCATTTTTTCAATAATCTCAGGAAAGGAAGATTAACTAATTAGAAAATCAATACAGTAAAATGACAAAAATATGAAATATGGATTGTAGATTATAATTTAGAACTTTATAGGACTATCTAGATTTAAGAAGGGACCTAACCCTAATTTATTATGGATTATGGAATGGTGAGAAAGAATAAAGTCTTAAGGTGCAAACAAGCTAAGAATAGAACAAATAAATCAGATAGAGCGACCTAAAAGTGAAGGGAAGAACAAACAAAATCAAATAAGGAGATTAGTTTTGAACATTGAAGAGAAGAGATCCATAAATAGATTTTAGATCAAATTGAAGGATTAGTTATTGAGTCATTATAAGAAGTAAATTAGGGAAAATCTCTTAACAGAGTGGTTTTAACAAACCCTATTAAATCTCCTAATAGGGTGCCTAGTTTATTGTGAGTTTAAATCCTTTAATCAAGGTAGACTAAAAAGTCTTATATTTCTTTTAACTAAGTAGATCCCTCATAGGGTAGATCATCACAAGTGATCAAATTCTATCCCTAATAGGAAAACTTTGTTGTTGTATGAGTAAATATTTGTGTGTTGTATCCCCACCCAAGTTTTACCTTCACCTTGGAGGTTTTTCGAGTTACCAAAATGTTTGTGTTATTATGTGTTTATATTTTCATGGATGTTATGATTATATAGATTTTATTTCAGCATTACAAATTATTATTATATGTTATGAGATCTAAGATATTAGATGGATTAGGAGTGAATGCACATAATTTATTATATTTTTTAAGTAGAGAAAACTTTTGTAGATCCTGATTCAACACCACCTCCCACCCTTGAGTATCTTGTTTCCCCATAAGACTTCTGACAATTGGTATCAAACCCTTGTTCTCCTAAAAAGATTCTAACAACTTGAGAGATGAAATATTGGAGATGAAGGCTTACAAAATGGGAAAGATTATTGAGAATCAAAAGATTGAAATCTAGATCATACTACAAAAACTTGAAGCACCAAAAGAAGAGTTAAGGAAATCCTTAACACTCTATATAAGGACGTTGATACCAAAGAATTTTTTACTAGTGGGAATTCTAATGACAATAATGTAGTAATAGAAGATCTATTGGAAAAGAATATCATTCTAAATGACAAAGTTAGAGGATTGAATATAGAGTATGAAATTCAATTAGTAAGACTTTGTTAAGTGACTAAACAAAAGAATAAAGCTGAAGAAGAAAAAACGATGGTTGAAGAAGAAAGAAGAAAAATAGCTACCAAACTTGAAGAAAGGTCATTCGATGTGCACAAGATTACCAACAATTGATTGGATATGATGAATAAATTGTTACTTGCAACTCAAGAGTTGAACAAAAAAGACATGGAGATCACAAATTTGAGATCATAGAATGACCAACTAAGAAATGAATTGAGATCTAAGAAAGAACTTGTGGAAAGAATGAATAAACCTAGTGAAGCTATAAGGTACTTTGGAGAACTAATGAGATTACCAAGGTCATCAACTAATACTTTTAGTCTAGGGCATATCAAGAAGTCTTCATCTACTTAGGAAGATGAGTCATGAAAGAATGGAGAAAAATTAAAGGTAAAATCTAAAGGAAAACCTAAATTATATCATTATGGAAAAGAAGGAAACATAAAAAAACATTTGCAAGATCAAGAAAGCTATGCAAAATCCTAAACCTAATTTTATTGGGAATTGTTTTAATTACTAGAAATAGGGATACCAAGCACATTAATGCAGGTCAAAGACAAGTGATGCACCTACTATACCTATATTTGAAGGACATTTCTATATCAATAAAAAATGTGGACATAGAGCTAAAGAATGTAGATACAAAGAAAAATCCAACTAGACATCATGCACCTAAGCAAGGTAAGCCTTACAATTGCGATTACAAAACATGGTATAATTTTCATTATTGTGGAGAGTATGGGCACATTATAGAAAATTGTATTAAGACACATTTCAAAGGTAACTACAAGAAATGGTTGAATGGAAACCTTGTTTGTTTTAGTCTCAAGGTTGGACATGTTAGTGAAAAATGCAAGACCCAAGAACTAGCACCTAATAATGAAATCAACAATAGAAACTACAAAGTTGAGATGAAAAAATCATTGAAAAAAGATAGTAGAAGTTGGAGGTAATTAATCAAGTGAAGATGAGATCACACAATCCAATGGAACATGTGATCACACTACATCAAACTAAGAAAAGAAGATATATAAGGGATTGTATACTTGAATGATATATTATACACTAGTTCCTAACAAGAAATGTGATCAAAAGTCCATATCAACATGAATCAAGATGCACCAGGACAAGTTTGAAAAAGGAGTTGAATAACAAAATCAATCACACTAGCAAGTGTCGAGCATCAGTAATATTGTCTATATTGACCAAGTAATGCAATATAGGGGTGAATGCACAAAGTTGGGTCGCAATTCCGCGAAAGTCAAATCCGCAAAATGAAACTTCTTAGAAACGGGTATCCGATTTTAAAAAATGGGCACCCATTTTTGGTTCGGGTGCCCGAACCTAAATTTAAAAAATGGGCACCCATTATTTTTAAAAATCGGGTACCCATTTTTTATTTTCAAAAAACAGGTACCCATTTCTCAAAAAATTAAAAATTTAATTTTTTTAGAAATAGGGACCCATTTTTTAAAAATAAAAAATGGGTACCCATTTTTTAAAAGAAAAAAACGGGTGCCCATTTCTTAAAAGTAAAAAACGGGTACCCGTTTCTTAAAAATTCAATTTTTTAAGTTTTCGGCAAATTTTACATGCCGCTTTTAGCTTTTCAAAATGGGTACCCATTTTTTGAAATTCAAATAACAGGTGCCCATTTCTTACAACATGAGGCGAGATTTTTTTTTTCCTGCCTCAGATTTTTGTTTGGGACAGGCTTGGTGAGACCAAGCCTATGCCTTGGCCTTTTAAGATTTGGCTAAGCCATTGAACTGACAAATTCATGCCTTGCCATAATTTTTAGAGGGTATTCCCGATCAAATTTTTTTACATAACAAAAACCCATTAGAGCTCTCACTGTCCTGATTTCAAATATATAAATTTTATAGAGTTATGTTTTTATTTACTATTTTAAAAAAAAAAATTAATCAAAGGTGGTACCTAAATGTAAAATAGCAACGCTCACTAAAAATTTAATAACTTTTTTATTTTATATTTTTTCTTAAATTAATTTATATGTCATCAATCTACATTCAATTCTCTTGAAGATTTGACAAAAAAAATTGAAAAAAGTGAAATTTTGATCAAATTATGGTGTTCGTACATGAGAGGTTTTAAAATTTTCTTTTATAGCCAATTAAAAATTAATAATAATAAAAAAATTCATTAACAAATTCAAGAAAAATATTCTCATCAATCTTTGGTGTGTCAGGTAACCCCATTTAAAAGGATTCACAAAAATTCATTCATTTTTGTCAAATTATGGTGTCCGTACACGAGCATGGTATGGTCCTGAAACAAGAATTTTGAAAAAGTGGTTTTTAAAGATCCATACCAAAAAAAAAAAAATCTATCATATGGGTATACAAATAAATTACATATTCAAAAAGAAGATTCCAGGCACTACAATTTTTATTTTTGAAGTTTTTTTATATTTAATCTCTAAATGGCTGAAATTTTGGCATCAATTGACAAAATATTTCAAAAATAGGAAAAATACTTCCACTTTTTGGCCAAAACTGAGACCCAAATTCTTGCACTGACCCATAGACAGACAACTTATATTGACTGAGCTGATGTATTGCTCAAATAAAATGCAATTGATTGTGCCAAGTGATAGTGAATGAGCATTGGAATAAAAAGATGTGTAAATATAATGTGTGTAGGTTGAGAAAATTTTTATGGACCTACCATGGTATAGTGCATTTATTGTAGAATAAATGAATATTTTGAATGTATCTATCAAATGTTTTAAGTTTATTTGTATTTACGAATTGATTTCAGTACATTCAGGTGATTCAAAGGTGATGAAACTGATTTAAGTGATATGACAAGTGAGTCATAGCATGTCATTAGAAAAATTTGAAAAACTTAGTAATTAAAGCTTTAAGTGTTGAGTTAAGTTGATTAGAAGTTGTTGAATTGAATTTGTTTAAACCATAGTTTGGAAATGGCTTGCACTACATCCATATCTAGGAAGCAAATGTTGAAGCAGAATAAAGCATAAATTGTGAGGAATGATCAATGTCCTCAACCTAAATTTATAGCATACCCTATACTGTAATGACTTGTAATGAATCTGGCACCCTGACACCAATTCCACCTAAAGTCTTAATTGTTCACAATGTGTGATTGTGTTACATGTGGGTATGTGCACAATCATAATCAACAAAACTATGATCTTAAGTGGCAATAAAAAATCAATAAATTAGGGTTATGTGAACTTGATGTGCAATTTTATACTTGTTATAAAATTTATATCAAAAAGTTGAGACAAAATAATCTCTAGGAAATTGAATTTAGTTTCTAAACTACTAGGTTTTATCTCAAAAAAATCAAAATTGATTGGTCAAAGTTTTAAATTTTGAATGCAATAGTACTTGAAATTTTTAGGATAAAAATAAGAAGTAGATGTATATCTCAAGAAGTAGACTCATGCCTGGATGTGACACATATTTTTGGTTTTTTTTATCCTAATTTTTTTTTATTAATTTTCTACTTTAGTATTTTTGGAAGAAAAAAACTCTCATTTCTGACTAGCTTAAATCATTCAAAACTCTGCAAAATTTAATTTTTCTTTTTTTTCTTCATTATAGTTGAAGAAGCATAGAATCTGATGCATCTTTTTTATTTCAAAAATTTCATACCATTTGAAAGTTATAGTTCTTTTTCAAGTAATCTATCAATCAATACTTTGTTGGCATAAATTTTTTTGCCATTAGTGACAACACTCACAGTTCTAACCGAGCACCGAGTAATATAGTTCAGACCGAATGATGGCAACACAGTTCAAATCGAGTAATATAGTTCAGACCGAGTGATGGCAATATAGTTCAAACCGAGCATCGAAGACACAGTTCTAACTGAGTGAAGAAGGACTTAGTGTTAACTGAGTGAAGATGCACTTAGTTTTAACCGAGTAAAGATGCACTCAGTATTAACTGAGTGAGGAAGCACTTAGTGATGAACGAGTAAAGAAGGACTCAGTGATAATCGAGGTCAGGAGGTTAACGAAGAAGTTAGTTTCTACTGAGTCACCAATGGTTATCGAGTTCCAGGAAACATTGTATGACTAGTATGAACCGAGCCCCTACCTCTACTGAGTGCATGGCGATGCCAAGTAACGTAGTGGATGCTGCATATCAGAAGGTCATCAAGTCTATCTGAAGAACCTGAGTTTAGTTTACCATTTGGCCGACTAAGTTATATTTTGTTTACTTGTGTTTGGCTAACCTTGCATGAATAATTATTGGAATAGTATATATATGTAATGTATTATATCATTCAATATATAGATACAAGGAAGATATACAAGATATAGAATATTGCAAAAAGGAGGGACATAAGATATGATATGCGAATTCATTAACAGAAAAGAATACTCAGCAAGGTCTACCAGGAGTAGAAATGATTTTATCAATCATAGAAGGTGATCTAAAATAAAGAATCCAGTCAAGTTGTAAGTTGATCTATTGGTTCATCCTAACAGGTGAATCATTCTTGTAAATCCTTTAACAGGGTAGACTTAACCGTCTTTATTCAAATCTCCTAATAGAGTGCATACTTGTAAAGTATGTTTGTAAATCCTCTAACAAGTTGGATCTAGCAATCCTCTGTGCTCCTAATAGGGCAGATCACTAGAAGTGATCATTGTAAACCTTAGCCGGCCAACTTCATACTACAGTAATGAAGCTTTGTGGGTATCATCCCCACCCTAGTTTTACTTTCTATTTTGGAAGGTTTTTGGGTCACCAAATCTTTGTGCATATATGGTTTAAATGTTTAATAGTTCTTTTATGCAATAGGCTAGATGAGTGAATGTTGTATATGGTTATTCCGAATTAACTTAAAAGTTTTATTGTTACTGATTCACCCCTCCCCTCTCAGTAACCTATTATATCTTGAATATTTCCAACATACTTTATATATTACTCCATTATGAAATAAGTAATATTTCCTCACTGAACTCATAATACGACAAACCTTACCATTATAGAACGCTAAGAACATTCTTAGGAAACCCTTTTCATTTCATCAATAAAAAACACACAAGAATATGCCAAAAACATATTTGTGGGATATTTTTAAAGTTGATCATATAAGGTTGGTATCAAAAGATATAGTAGGCCTTACAAAGGTATTAATTGTTTTGGATTAGTGTCAAGATGGGTGAGAAAAAAGTTGGAATATATTTTTGAAATGCTTTGACACATTTCTAAACTACATATTTTCTAGATCACCACTTTTTGGTTCACCATGATTCTACACATACCCATGTGTTAGATTGCATAAATTTGAGAATATTAACTACATGTAGCTTATGATAAGTTTTGTGACAATGGAGTTTTGAGAGATGAAAACAAGTTTGTTGTCAAGAAAGAGCTTACTCATACCCTAGCATTTCCTAACATATTCAAAAGTAAATGGATCAAAACTATGTTAAGATGAGTCCGTGATATGAAAATTTGGGTGGAAGGTGGACTAGTGAATATTAACAAGACAATCATTTGTCAAGTGAATAATTATTCTACTTTCAACAGACAAAAGACAATGAGGTGCGTCATGAAAGATGTTGTTGAAGAACTGACAAAAGCTAAATGGAATGGTCATGGCATGTCTATTGATGGGATTGAATATCTATTTATTAGATATGTAGTACATTTGATTTCACACAAATTCTATTAGTCAAGCCAACTAGACAGACTTGTTCCTTACATTGTGGTTGACCTAGGTTAAAAAATAGTAAAGAAAGATCACAATTATGATTTGGCTGAGCTATAATTGTAAGAATTATCAAAAAGTCTTGGAGCAATACATAAGGAGAATAATACTTCTTGTAAGTTTAGATCTTTACTTGTTTGTATATTTTTATATGTACATAATTCATTCCCTTTTGTCGGCATAGTTGCATGGCATAGGAGTATACTGACTATTGAGTAGATAAATGACCTTATCAAAAAATTGGGAGATAATTTTGAGGAGATTAAGGATAAATATTTTGATGAATTCAAAAGTAAGATGAGGAACAAGATGAGGATACCAAAATCAATGGTATATCATTAATTTGATGATATATGCTTCATGGTGGACACTAATTTCACCTATTCCCAAGAAATACTACCAAGGGTGACATGGCTAAGGCTAATGCAATATAAAGTCAATGTAGATGAAGTTACTGCATTTTTATCTTAAGAGATAGATAAGAATGTTGAGCCCTTTGGAAATTATGAGACAACCAAGTAAAAAATGCTATTGGAAACCAAAATGCCCAAGATAGATAAAATTAGAAAGAAAATGATTGAAGATCTTGAGGGAAAGCTTGGAAAATGTCAACTTCAGATAATAGAGGGAAAACAAGGGGATGAAAAATTAGATAAAAAAGAAGAAGATAAGAAATCAAAAGGTAAAGATTTAGTTGTTTTCAAGCCCATAGAAACCAAGCCATGGAAGGTAATCATTGTTGATCATAAGGTGAAGGAGACTTTGAGCAAAAATGTGAAGAAAGATGTCACACCTCTAGAGCTTGATCAAAACAGAAAAATTATTACTAGATCCAAGGCATCCCAGTCCCTAGTTGCAAAGATAAAGAGAAGTCCAATGAAGAGAAAACATGACAAAGAAGTCAAGAAGAACCTACCTAAGAGGCTGATAAGAAAACTATTCATTACACCTCATAAGGAGGAGGAAGATGATGAAGAAACTGAGTTTGACAATGTGAGAAAACTTCATATTATACCTAGAATACCTCTAATGACTATTGATCAAGTATGCGAAAAGGTTAGAGAATTGGCCAATATAGAAGCCTTTTGGAAGATTAATTATTATTCTTTAAATAAAGATGATCAAGAAAAGATGGAAAAATATGTGATGGATATGATGGTAAAATTTAGATATACACCTATAGAATTAGATGAAAGAATCCTTGAATACTTTAAACACCAAAATGGTGCATAGTTGCACACCTTTTTTTGCACCCAATGTAGCTTAATAGGTGTGTTGTTGCACCCAATTGGCATGCCCTTAAACACAAAAAAGAACACATTAAACACCAAAATGGTGCATAGTTGCACACCTTTTTTTCAATAATCTTTAAAGAACTTCAAAAACTTAAATAAGATTACTCCTTGTAAAGGTGCACAATAGCACATCGATCTAGGTGCACTATTGTGCACCTTTAAAAGGATAAGCATCCTTAGAGGCCAAAGGGTACACACCTAGAACACCTATGAAGTGCACCCATTTTTGCATATCAAAGTTTAAATTAGGTTTTTTAGTTAGTTATGAAGAATTAGAGTTTCTAGGGTTTTTCATGTCATCATTGGGGTTTGTATTAATTGAGTTTTCTTTGACTATGGACTAATAGAAATTCATTTGGTGTAGATTTAATGGCTTCTTCATCATCCTCCCTCACTACAAAGATGGTCCTAAAACAACTGGTTTTGAAGTTTTGAGGTGTTAGTGCAAAGTCACACTTTCAAGATGAATATTTAGAGATCTAGGACACTGAACTTGGTCACATCATTTGGAATAAATTCCTAGTGTTATGCAAAAAGCCCACAAAAAGGTCCCCATTGATATTTGCTCCTATTTGATCGAGACTAATCAATGCAACTTCACACCCAATGTCAATACAATCCTTGGAGCTAATCATGACACTAGTGGAGAGCTATGTTTTTGAGGAAAGGATTGTAAAGAGTATAACTGGAGAGATTGTTCTAGATCTTTAACCTAAGAACATAGAGAAGGTGTTCCATCTTTTGAAAGAAAATCAATTTATCAGACAAACCTATCACTAAGTGGAAAAATGCTATAGGGAACATGTAGAGGAAGCATCTAAAATCATCCAGTCTTCATACCTCATTAAGTGAACATGACAAGAGGTTACATGAAAGATGACCCTAAATATTTTTTATTACTTTTGAGTAGAGTTTTGGGGTTACCAGCATCAGGACACTTGAACATATGGATGGTGTAAGAATTTTCCTTAGGGAAAAATCACCAAAGAGTAAGAAGCTCAAGCACTAGCAGAATATGGACCAATAAAGTATGATCAGACCAACAATATGAAAATGAATTGATGTACATGTTCACTATAGGTTCTTGTATATAAAGGCCCCTAGATTGACTAGGAGTCAATTAAATGATAATACTCACAATTGAGCACATGTCTACCAAGAGTGGATTATCCTCCATTGAGCATAGAATCTAGTGCAATGATGAGAGGATAAGCTTACATAGGTGTGTCATGTAAAATGATGTTGTAGACACCATGTGCTTAATTAGAGTGCAAATAGTTGTGTTGTCTACATGACAACACAGATAAATATGCAAACTCTTGTGTTGTAGACACCATGTGCTAAATTAAAGTTGCTAACTCTTGTGTTGTCAACAAGACAACTCATATGAGTACACATACTCTAGGTGTCTAACTAATAAATTAAAAAATAATGCATCAACCTATGTAAACTTAAGTAAAGTGTAATAATAATTAATTATTTAGACTAACACCCCCCTTAAGTGAAACTTAGGGGAATGCACTTAAGGTTACGAAACCTATAATGAAAATGCATGGTGGGTCTTGGCTACTAGGCCATGTTAGGTACCCATGTACAAATGTAATACAATCTCTCTAAAAATGGAGAAAGAGGGAAAACCTCATGGAAAAAACCCTCCTCCGAAAAGAGATGAAAAAACAAAACCAATGGATGGATGGAGTAATTAAGGCCCACCATGACAACATACATCATGTATATACAATAGAAAATTATGATAAGGACAAAACCAAAGAAGAGGAAAAGGTCCCCTGCATAAGAGAGAGAAGAAGAGGAAGAAGAAGAAAGGAGACAATGTAGTCCCCCCCCCCCACCCTAATGTAGAATGCCAATAAGTGATAGCTGCTCCAAGATGAATGTAGAAGCCAATCCATGAGTGTTGACTAATGTTACTCCCTTTTGGAAGAAACAATTTGTCATAGGTACATATGAGATGCTTCCCTAATGTGTAGAAATAATCCTAAAGATGAATGGTGTCTCTAAAAAATACTCAACTATCCTTGTGTCAATATTGACAGTTGCCACTTCCAACACTATTGAAAAGAACAAGCACAAATCTAGCAAGGATGGATGTGGAACATATCCCAAAGAAACAATTGTCTCCTTGAATGATAAAGAGACCTCTTAAAATTGTTGTATATAAGGATCCATAATCATATCAACCTTGTAAGATTGACCATGTAGAGAATGGACAAGAGTGTCAGAGTGTTCCCTTGCAACAATTGAAGAAGGAACTTCTTCATCAAAGAGAAGATGTATATCATCAATAACGTCTCCCAAATCTTATAGGTAGGAGTCCACAAAAAAAACCTAAAATATCTATCATGTAGTCATCCCCTGACTCTAGAATTGGAAGACCAGATGTATGAAACTATATTGAATTGCATAGACCTATCACTGTAGCAATGTATTCATGTGTAATGTGCTGATGTTGTGACCTCATCCTATATCTATCAATAGGATTCGCCATATTTGAATCTATTGAATCACTATCACTGTTGTCACTATTAGTTTCCATAATGTATGAAGTATGGAGAGGATTAGATGATAAGCTTGGTGAAGTTTCCTCAAAGTGCACTTTCCTCTCTATGAATATCTCATGAGTCTCAAGATCCATAAGTCTATATGCCTTAACACTTTCATCATATCCAATGAAAGTATAGAGCCTTGGTGTTGGTGCCTTGCATTCCATTGAAGATATGTATGCCCATAGTGGACAACCAAAAACTCTAAAGTGTTTCACAACTGGTTTTATTCTGCACCATGCCTCAAAAGGAGTCATTCCATCGAAGACATTATGAGGAGACCTATTAAGGATGTGATTGGAACTACTTATTGTAGACACCTAAATCTGATTACATCAATAGGTAATCATATTTAGTCATCTCTTAAGACATTATTGATTAAATATTTACTATTTAATTAATTAATCATCATCCCCTAGTTTATTTATTTATTTAATTAACTATAGTCCAATTGATAAAATCAAATGATCAACCAAAATCAATTTATCAATTAAATCCCTATTCCTCTATTAAATTAGATAAATCATCAAATCTATTCAATTTAATTCCATATTCTCATTTTATTGAATAAATCATTTAATAAAATATCTAAAACCCTATCCTAACCCCTAATCTAACCCATTCACCCATACTAACCTCACTTAGCCTCTTAATTAAACCATCCCATCAAAGCCAAATCACACATCCCCTAACCCCCCTTCTAAGCTAATCCTAAATCCTCTTCTAATCATGTGATAACTTTAAGCAAGGGTTAAGGCTTGCTAACCCAAGCAGAAGTCAACAAATATCTTCTCCCCTCACCCTCCAACATTTATGACTCTTACACCTCTCCCATCCTCATTTACATCTCTTACATGACTCTTACATACTCAACCACCCTCATCAAGCCTTTTACCAACCCTTATCCTATCCACTCATACTCATCCTCCTTACAAAAAGTGTCACCTCCCCATTGGTGCTAAACTAGCACAATCCTTGTGCTCCCTTTTGAGTGCATTCTGACCCTCCCTCACCATCTCATCATCTTGACATCTTGGCCCTCCATTCCTCCAACCCTTGGCCTATAAATTGAACCCTCTCCCTTCACTAAAAGAATGCACCTTCATGCAAAGTTATAATACTATTTTGAGACCTCATAAACTGCCAAAATACAATTATAATATTGAAATCATTCCATGAATCCATTGTTGAAACCTTGCCGCATTCACTCCATCCATCCATCTAAGCTTGTGCATAACTTGTGAGCATACATACCTTAAATCAGGGACAAACTCATTGCATCATAATGTTATACCATTAGGAGCCTACCATTCTTGGTTTGATTTCTTTTGTGAGGATAACAATCGGTCCTATCTTAAGTGTTTTCTTATTTAGTATTGTTAATGCTTTCCTTAATATCTAGTATTCAATTTACACTACTAAACTAGCTGATAGACTTATAGCTTTGGCTTCAAGTGATGGATCAAGATACTTAGCTTGAATCATACAACTTACCATTGACTTAAGAGTTCCAATCCTCATTGTTGCAACACTTGTCTTTTATGTACTAAATGCTATTGGATTCTAAAGATGAATACCCTCAAGCTCATAAAAGTCTCTAAGTCTTGAGTTTACATATCTACTTTTATTGTCCATACAAAGAACCTTGATGGCTTTACTAGATTGCTTCTCAACATGACTCTTGAAGGCTAGAAACTTATCAAAAACTTCATTCTTGTGATAAGAAAGTAGACCCATGTGTAGTGTGAAAAGTTATCAGTGAATGTGAGGACATAGCGACCCTTGCTAACTGATGTCACTGAAAAAGGGTCTGCTAGAACCGTATGAATCAACTCAAGAACACCTAATGCTGTCCAAGAATTACCTTTTTCAAAATTCTCTTCTAGATTCATATCCATTGAAAAATATGAGCATTCACCCATAGGAAAGTTGATTTTAGGTAGACCTTTGACCATATTTTTTGAGCTAATTTGATGAAGATAGCAGAAGGCAAGATGTCCATACCACTTATGCCATAATTTACTTTGTGATTGTTAATGTGTCAACAAGGCATGTGAAGGAGACTTAGATCAAGAGACTTTTCTTGAATCATACAACTTACCATTAACTTAAGAGTTCCAATCCTCATTGTTGCAACACTTGTCTTTTGTGGACTAAATGTCATTGGATTCTAAAGATCAATATCCTCAAATTCACAAAAGTCTCTAAGTCTTGAGTTCACATATCTACTTTCATTGTCCATACAAACAACCTTGATGGATTTACTGGATTGCTTCTCAACGTGACTCTTGAAGGCTAGAACTTATCACACACTTCATTCTTGTGATTAAGAAAGTAGACCCATGTGTAGTGTGAAAAGTCATCAATGAAAGTGAGGACATGGAAACCCTTGCTAGCTGATGTCACTGAAAAAGGGCTTGCTAGAACCATATGAATCAACTCAAGAATAACTAATGCTCTCCAAGACTTCCCTTTGTAAAAATTATCTTCTAAATGCATATACATTTAAAAATTATAGCATTCACCCATAGAAAAGTTGATTTTAGGTAGACCTTTGACCATATTTTTTGAGCTAAGTTGATGAAGATAGAAAAAGGCAAGATGTCTATACCACTTATGCCATAATTTACTTTGTGATTGTGAATGTGTCAACAAGGTATGTGAAGGAGACTTAGGCACAAAGTGGGAGAAAGAATAAAGTCATGTGTCATGATTGACTTTATCCACTACAACCAATGAATCATGCTTAAGATTTTGCACCATTACTGAATTAGGAAGGAACTTAACTTTATTTTTACCTCCATAGTGAGTGATTTGGTAAATTGAAAGGAGATTATTGCTAAGGTTAGTAACATAGGGAACGTCTTTGAACTCTCTATTTTCCATCTCAACCTATCCTTTCCCTTCAACTTCCACTTGTGTATAATTGCCTACAAAGATGTGAGGTACCTTAGACTTCTACAATGAAGAAACATGTCCTTTTGAAGAACCCATATGATATAAGGCACCTAAGTCAAGAATCTATTCCCCTAAAGAACTTGAACTTTCCATAAATGCTTGCCCTTTTCCTTATGAATTGGATGGATTTGAATCCTTGGAAGCATTTGGCACATTGATTTTTTTCTTGCTAAGTAAGTTTTCCAACTCATCTATTCTCTTAGTCTTGCAATGATGCTCATCATGATTTGGTTTCTTGAAATATGCACAAACTAGTTTATCCTTCTTGTTTTTGTTTCCCTTCTTGTTGGAAGAAGAATTGCCTTTTTGTGAGGAGGAAGATTGTCGTGTCTTTGATTGTGATTTTGGCTTCCACTTCTTTTTCTTGCTGTTGAAAAGTTTTGCCACCTTGACCTTTTTGGTTCTTATTACTAGCCACCAATGTCATAGACTTGGATGACTTGAGAATTACCATATCTATCAACTTGGATTGTTCCAACATCAACATTTCTACAAATGCATCAAATGAAGGCTTAGTGAAGGCACTTCCCATGGTCAACCTGTGAGTGTTGTAACTCAAAACAAAAGATGCATACTCTGAAGGTACACTCTTCAAGATGTGATGAATCAATCTATCATCCTTCATGGGATTGCCACAATCCTTAAGTAGTGCTCTTAATTTATTGGATTTGTTGACATAGTCTTGAATTATATCAAATTTCTTAGGATCAAATAGAAGTAGATCATCGTCAATTTGGAAACCCTTTTCCTGATCCACTTATCATACAACCCTTCAAGTTTCTCTAAAGCACCTTTGGCATCCTTAAAGCTGGAAATGTGGAAGAAGAGATATCTATGAAGACAACTCCTAGTAATTCCTAAAGTCTAGTTGTCTTTAACTTTCCAATCAACTTGTCCAATAGCATCAATGAGATTTATAATTGTGCCATCAACATATAGATTTAAACCTTTTTCCATGAGTTTACTCCATACAATATCTTTCCATGTAGTATAATTGTGTGAAGTTAAAAGTGGAGTTTTAGGTAAACCCAAGATGGAAAAAATTAAAAGAACATAAGAGAAAAAGAGAGAAATAAGAACACAAGACACACCTCTCATATTCACTCAATCAAAGAACCCCCCCCCAAAAATGATTCTTTTGGAACTTTATATGTAGTGCATTTACAATATGCCACTTGTCCAAATGGACAAAAGTGGGCTTCTAATTTTACTATTTACAACCTCCTCTTGGAGTTCAAATACTTAACAATGTAGCTCTGGTATATAAAAATTTTGAATTCTAACCAAAGAAATACAATGCAAAAAGGGACCTATTTTAGAAAGTGTTATTTGTATCCACACAAGCCTATAATCTGATAGTAGATCTAGAGAGTAGACAAAAAATGAACCTCTTTAAAAAAAATGGAACCAAAAAATGTGTCCAGATGAGCCTGTACTAAGCCTTTGAAGTTGTAAAAATTGAGATTTGCAATTAGCAAAAAAATTCAAGATCAGAGATCTCAAACATCCAGCACCAATGTGTAGATCACGAAATTCTACCCCAAAAAAAAATTGCTTGGAGAAAGGAGTTAGTATGAGGAAGATATTTCTATTTAAAAATCACCTCTGTAATTATTTTCTTGAATCACTGCCGTCACACCTCCAAAAATCAATTGACTCTAGATTTCACCTAAGATGTCTAATTTTGATGAAACAAAAGTTGATTTGGGGTTTTTTTGAACTTTTGAATATGATGCCAATATCTGATTTGCATAAGGAAGCTCCAGTCTTGTCCTACAAAAAATCTCTCTTATTGGCTTAAAAGGCTAATTTTTTTGCAAAATTTCATAAATAAAATGCAAATCCAAAAGGGAAAAAATGCAGAGATGCAAAAATATTCACATCTAAGAAATTAATTATACAGATCTAAAGAGATCATACCAATTTCACAAATCAAGCCTTTGGGTTCCAATTTGCAAAAAAGAAATTCTTAGATTTAATTATGGCCTAGGGTAGGCAAATTTATAGTCAAAATTCACCAAATCAGTGCTTTGGATGTAATGGTGAGGTTGGATTTGGCTCAAGACACTCCCAATAGCTACAAATACTCCAGATCTAAATTGTGGCCCTCTGAGAGGTGAAACAAAAATGGTCTCCAATGGATATGTGAAGAGAAGCTCCCTTAGCTCTTATACCATGTACGAATTTGCCTTAGGGAAAAATCACACAAGATCAAGAAGCTCAAGTGCAAACACAATATGGACCAATGAAGTATGATTAGAATAACAATATGAAAATGAATTAATGTAGATGTAGACAAGAAGTGCCTATATATAAAGGCCTCTAGACTAACTAGGAGTTAGTGGAATGATAATACTCACAACTAAACATGTGTCCACCAAGAGTGGATTATCCTCCATTGTGCACAAAAGTTACCGTGATGATGAGAGGATAAAATTACATAGGTGTGTCATGTAAACTGATGTTGTAGACACCATGTGCTTAATTAGAGTGCGAACAACTATGTTGTCTACATGAAAACTCAGTTATATATGCAAACATCAATGTTGTAGGCACCATGTGCTAAATTAGAGTCACTAATTCTTGTGTTTTCAACAAGACAACTCATGTGAATATGCATAATCCTAAGTGTCTAACTAATAAATAATAAAATAATGCATTAACCTAAGTAAACTTAAGTAAAGTGTAATAATAATTAATTATTTACACTAATAGATGTTGCATTTTATCGAGAGTATCAAGATAGTAAAGATTCCAATTGATTGGGCTTCCATTCTTGGTGAGAATTTGGATGAGCAACTAGTGATGGAGAATAATAACCATAAGTTTTAAATGGCATCTTATTTGGTGTATATTCTAGTGGCAAAGGTAATATATTATCTATGACTCTTCAAGAAGGAAAGTATGCAAGATGCAAACACATAGCCATATATAGTATATCCCTAGTTGGTAAAGAAAAATCTTCTAGAGCACAACAAAGAATACAAGATAGTGAATGATGCATTTATATTTGCAATTATCCAATTCATTGAAGGGGATTATGTGGAGAGGATGTAGATGAGGCAAAAACAAAGATTTCAAAAGTTGGCTCCTATTACATCCAATTCTAGACATTCACTTATTTGAGGGTAGTGGGTACTACTATCAATCCCAAGAAGCTCCCTAGGTATCCAAGTGATAGACTTATATTGTTGGAGATCATTCAACAACTCTTATCTACATACAATAGAGTAAGGAAGCAACATAAGATAACTTGGGTGCAGCCCATTACTATAGGACTATTTAGTGTGGCTCAAGAAAGGATATTCTATCTTTTGAGATTGAGTGGTATCAATATCCTTTGGAGGAATATAACTCTCCTTGTCCATATTTTGATAACATTGGAAGAGTATAGCATTTAGTAAGCAAAACATTCCAACATGAAGACTCAATCAAGGACCACTAAATGAACATAGTAGACAACTATGATATTTGAATAAGGGATTATTGTAGGATGACTCTTTATCTAGAAATAAGTGCTTTGAAGATAAAGGTTCCTTTAAAGGTGGTGCAACAAGATACTGAGGATGTCCTTGATCCACTGTATAATAGAGACAAGATTTTTGATTCACCTATTATGAATGCTGAGATTAACAAGGAAGAAAACTTTGATATTAATCATAAGGTTAAGCATGTCATAAAATTGAATAAAGATTGGATTGAGAGACCTTTAAAACTTGATCCAATTCCTCAAGTGGTAGTCTTCCATGCTACAACCTGCCTAGCTAGAGGTAGAGAAGCTAAGGTAACAGTGCCCACTTTTATAGCTCAATCCCTAGTGAGGTTAGAAATAATGCACCAACTTGATAGAGAAGTTAGATATTATAGGGCTCAAAAGGATAAAGGAAAGAGGAAGAGAACTTCTCCCGAACAACCAAATCCAAAAGAAGAACCAACTCAAGCATTTTCATAGCCTAGGGCAAAAAATGTTCAACGGGGGTCAAAGAATGTAGAAACTACACAAACCTAGGATAATTCTCAAGTGATATTGATTGAACAAGGGCAAGAAGGAGCTAAAATAGAAGTACAAGAAGCTTCTATACCTCCTCAAAAAGAGGTGCAAGCCTCCCCATCGGATCCTAAAAGAAGAAAGATCAAGACTCTGGTCAATAGGAGACAAAAGGTGATTAGGAGAGTTATTCTTTTCCCATCAATCTTGAAAGTTATTCTAGAAGGAGAGGAAGAAGACGATGATGAGGATGAAGAATATAATCTTCCTTTTATTTGGAGGCCTCATCTTACCAAATCGATAGAGTTGGAATGGAGAAGAAGCTCTATAATTACACCACCATCCATTCCTAAGTAGCCTATTCAATTTGCTACATTAGAAGATGAGTTGTAGCAATGGATTGATGAACAAGAGGGTGAAGGCCCTAATGTCTTTTAGATGTTAGATTTTGATTTTATTCCTATTGGCATTGAACTAGTGGGAAATAAGGTAAGGGATACCTCGACTAATCAAACTCAATAGGTGGATTGGAGTTAGTTGCCATTGTAGGCATAAAGACCTGAAGTAGCTCCACCATCACCAAATCCAGTTACATTTTGTGTGGATAAAGGTTTAGTTACTCCTCTCCCTTTGAGTAGTGAAGAAGAATAGATCCAAATAAAATAAGAGGAAGAGCCAAAATAAATACCAGGCAATGAAGTGTTAGAGGAAGAGAAAATATGTGAGCAACCTCAATAGACTTCACAAGACATAGAGTTGAGAAATGTGGACTCCATAGATACAGAGACTCCCAATGTGGATCTCTCACGAAAGGAGATGACTCCGAAGAGGAGTGATAAGGGGAAGAGCATAGCAAAGAAAAATCGTTCATCGTCAAAAGGAAAAATATCTAATGGAGCATGTTCCAAGATGCTTGAGAAAAGAGGTGTTTAGAAACAAAAGGCAACGATATGATACTGAAGAAGAGGGGATGAGAGAATTGATTGAAGTTCTTAGGAAACCTGAGTCACCACCAAAAGATGCACAAGCATTGACATTTATCATGAGTAATCAGAATCAAGACTTGTGTGCAAATGTTGTTATCCCTCCTCTACATGTGGATATTGAGGAATTGAATTTTAAGGACTATCAAATTAGGGAGGTTATGATAGGGAAACCCACATTGGACACTGCCAAGTTAATGGCGATAACTAGAATTAAAGAAGTTTTTAGACACTTAGAATAGGATGACACACAATTGATAACACTTCAGAAATAGAATGAGATCCTAAAAGGATATCTGAATGAAGTTGTTGGTCTCTTAGATCTTGCAAATATTGAGGAGACTTTGAATGTAGCACTAGAGAAAAGGGATAAGGAGACAATGCAACTCAATCCATTTTTGAAAGCTTTTCATTAATGGCAAGAAGGTTTTGAAGAAAAAGGTGTACAAATTATACAAAGAAATCTTAAGCTGCTATACCATATGTAGAATAATGTAGATAAGCTAGTGACCATTTTCAATCAAGATTTTGATTCGATGGATGAAGTACATAGTAGGGGCAAGGACCTGCAAGCACTACAAGTGATGAAGGGTTTAAGGTATTAGATGTCAATGGATGTATATGGAATGGAAGAGTTAGATAATATTGATGATTGAATAGAGAAGATTGTGGATGGAAATAAAGTAATTGAAATATTACACATAGATACTCATAAGCACAACGATCAAAGCCAAGGGAAAATTTTGGAGGCAGAGAAACATTACAATGATGCATGCTTAGATATTTTTGAAGATGATTCAATGGACAAATTGGTAGCTATAGAAGCATTTTTTGAACAGTTCTAGGAGACTTTTGAAGAAGCTTCCAATGATGATGATATTAGACATGCATTCAAAACTGGAGAAGAATTACTAGATTTAGATGTGAAACAAGGAGATTTTGTAGAGACTCACATCAAGGTGGGCAATTATAGGAAGAAAGTGAAGGAAAAATATGAAGCCTTAGGTTTGCCAAATTCAACTCAAGTCACAGAGATTATTGATAAATTCAAGAGGAAATACCCAGACATAGCTCCAGTATGAAGGGGAAAAAAAACCCAAAAGCTAGAGTTTTAGTTTTGACACTTGGTGAAATTTTGCATTTTTTGAACCTACTTCTGAGGTGCACAGGTGCACTAGATGTGCAAGTGCACTACTTTCAAGGTGTGCTTCTTCTGAAGTGTGCCCAATTTTTTTTTTTGAATTTAGAGGTGTGCCGATAGTTAATTTCAAAATCCAAATTTAGAGCTTTCCATGCACCAAAAATGTATTATGATGATAGTTTAACTCAGGAAACATCCAGAGAAGGTTGGGCTTCTATTTTTGGCACTCTAGAGGCTCCTACATCATCTAATGGCTTTGTTCTTCTGATTTTTTCATGCTTTCTTTGTTTTAAGACATGTAAAGGTTAATGCTCATGCATCCATTAAATGATATCATAAAGAATGGAGTCTTAGTTAGCACATATTAGAGAGTTAGTTTGTACATAAATGGATTTGTTTTGTTATTTTAGAAGAATATATTTTCATAAAGAGATCTCTCACTCTCAACACAAAATGAGGAGATGATTTCCTATAAATTCAGGAATGTAATATGTATTGTGAGCTGCCATTATTTGGATGCAATAATATATGCTATTGTTGCTTGTAGTTGGAGTTTAGTGATTCTTTCCTAAGTGTGTTATATTTTTTGGATGTATACTCATGGAATGTAATTGAGCCAATATTTTTAATGTGTTATTCTAGTTGTGTGATCTTTTAATTCCAATGTTTGCTATAGGTCTACAAATTATGCTAACATACTTAGTTTGAGAAGAGCTCATCACATTGTTCCTACATAGCTTTTCATCTCGCATGAGTGCACTTTTTGTGGCCTTGTGATTTGATGAAAATGAAACATCTTATGGTTATTGAATTCCCATCAACGATTTCATTAGTGGAATTAAGGAAGCACTACTCCCTTTTTCATTGGTTACCCACCTATCTTTTGAAAGGCTTAACTCATAGAAACATTTTTTCCATGGTTTATATCTATTAGGATTTTACTTTTCATGTTATTTGGTTAAATTTCTTGTTACCCTATCTTTTTTATTTTTGTTTCTAACCCTTGGTTAACTTAGGAATTAATATAGTTGAATTATTAGATTGCATTAATTTAAAAATAGAAAAATACAAAAAATATATTTCTTTTTGTGTGTTTTATTCTTTTGAGATGCCAAGTAGATTCTACATCGTATCCAAATTTTTTGAACCAACAAAGGCTTCCCTATGAACGAATACATTTATCTTCAACTAAGCAGAGTCTAGTAGGTCACAAGATCACCCAAAACCTTGGAGTTGATCCTAGATTAGCTTTTAAAGAGAGGAGTTCAAAAGGATTCTTGTCATTTAGCCTCGTGCAAAATGATAGCTCAACAATAAAAAGTTATGATACAGACAAATTGTTATGATGTACCTAACCTAATAAAATAATCACCAATGAGAATAGTGTTACAACCTTCATTTTCATTATGATCATGCTAAACTTCTTCCAGATATTTGGAAATTGAGATAACTAAATATCATTTATACCTTATCCATAATAATCTACATTCACAAAATATCATTATATGAGACATAATCTACTGACAATATTGTAGATTAAAAATGTTGAATCATTTAGTGATGCAGTGTAAGGCTAGAGAATCCCTAAAGGGGATTTCCAAACTCCTAGCAAATAACAACATAGAAAAATCACAACAAACAAGCAACAATAATGCAAGATCCAATACCAAATCACAACTCTTTATTGATAAAATAATTGATTACATGTAATATGCCTAGTTGTAAGGCCTTCTAGGTTAGGGCCAAATACAAACAACAATTACTATATCAATTCTGAAAGATCCGACAAGATCTAACTTAGAATCCCAATTTGAACTAGTCTAGAACCACAACTAGATAAGAATACCAAGATGAATCCACACTTGTGCCCTTGGGTCCACCAAGAAATCCTTTGGTACTTAAGCCATAGCTTATATCTCTTTAAATTTCACATCTACCCTTCATCCTCTTCTCCAAGTTGGATGATTAATGCCTAAAGAATCCACAAAACCCCCTACTTATGCCCAACTAGGCAAAAAGTCAGAAAAATTCATTACAAATGAAATTAAATCCTTCACATTAAATATATGTTGAGCCACAAGTCAAATACAACAAAAATTAAATACCTAAAATTGACTCATAGACAACTTAGCACCAATAGAAACCAAGACCAAGTTGAGTGTCAGAAAGACCAAGCCAAGCATCAATAAATTTGAAGCATTGTTGAGCTCCCAGAGCATGTCGAGCACCATAATGTATGTTAAACTCCCAATGCATATTGAGCACTATAGTGTATTCCAAGCTCCAAGTATATTCTAAGCTCTCTTAAATGGTTGAACATACTCGAGAAACACTACTAATGAGCTCCTAGTATTTGTTGAGAGCCCCAAGCTTTTCTGAACATCTTCATTAACCAAGTCACTTTAGTTAACATAATAACCAGACCAACTTAGTATCAACCAAGTCACACTTCCTTCTTTAACTAAACTCCCAAACTATAAAGCCAAAACACACCATCCTACAAGATTCCAAGCCAATCAGGGATGCTCCTACATCAAATATCCAAACTTCAAAAAGATGCTTTAATAGCTAGAAGATCATCTTTTGGGATTCGAGACATAAATCCAGAACTAGTTCTTTACATAGCTATCCTCTAAGTCTTCAATTTGCACACTCTTTCCCTTCTTGTTGTTCTTCTTCTTTACATCCATTCTAGGTGTGCTATAGGTCTTCTTTCCATACTAATCTCCAACCTTCTCAAAATCTATCAACTCAACTCGACTACTAGTACACAGGTTCTTACTATTGAGCTCTTCATTCTGCAAAGGAATTGGAAAATATTTCTTACTACCTTTCTCAATAGTAAAAAAATTCTTGGCACAATCATGCACAACCTTGAAATCATGCTGCCAAGGTCTACCAAGCAACACATGATAACTATTCATGTCCACAATATCATACAACACTTGATTTTTATATTGCCCAATCTAAAAATCAACAAGGCATTGCCCCCTCACTTCCAAAGCATGTTTTCTTTGCAACTAGCCAATCTTATAAGGATAAGGATGTCTTACCCTCTACAAACCAAGTTTACAAACCATATCCTCAACAACATCATTATCAGTACTACCACCATCCATAATGACCTTATAGACTTTACCGCTAGACTTACAAAAAGTCCTAAAGAAACTATTTCTTTGACAAGAATTCAATGTCCTCTTACCAATCAATACTCACTAAGCTAGCAAACTCTCTCGTTGCTCTAGTTGACTATCTTGGATTGGAGCCTCATTCATAACATCTTTACTACCATGAGGATATTAAAATGATCTATACCTTTCTTCACCACATCTAAAACAAGTACCACTAGACCCACCTCCACATGTCCTTCTCTTCTAATTAGCAAGTTTTGGTTTAGCTTTGCCACTTCATTTAACCTTTTCTAAGTTATCCTACTTCTTCTTCCCTATAGCACTACCTTAAATTTTCCTCTTGAACTTATCTTCTACCCTTAGAGAATAATGATAAACATCCTCAATTGAAGAAATATTTAGCATACCAACTTCATCCTGAATATTGAATCTCAAACCATTAATATACTAAACTACCTTCTCCTTTGACAATTCTTCATGTCTAGACTAAATAGTCAACTTGTAGAACTCCTTAGTATAATCCTTCATAGTTATGTCTTTCTACTTTAGATTCTACAACCTCTTAAACATCTCAAGTTCATAATCAATAGGAACATGAACTTAGCCTTCAATTTAATCACCATCAATCTCCATCTAGTGATTTTCATTTCACTTTCTTCTTTTTTGTCTCTTTGCAGTTCTTGCCACCAAAGAGCAGGATGTCCTTTCAACTTAGTTTGAGCCAACCTCACTCTGAGAGGATCTTTAATATCCTCAAGCTCAAATTAGTCTTCCAATTCACCAATCCAATCAATCAAGTCTTCAGGGGTCAAAATACCTAGGAAATTAGAAAACTATATCTTATGCTTTAGCTTTAACTGAGATCTAGGCCTAGCAAACTAGCCAACCCTAGTTCCAATAGGTCTCTCCACATGATCAATTTGGTCCTCACCATTAGCTCTAGTAACTTCATAGTCTTTAGCCACTTTTTCATAGCCATATTCACTACCCACATGCCTAGGTATACAACCTAAAGCACTCACAATTTTAGCAATCATGTCACTCTTCATGAATACAATCTTAGATTTGAGTTCTACTCTAATGTTCTATAAGATCATCTCTCCACAACATCACTAAGATCATCAATTTGTGTAGGTTCTAATCTTCTTTGAGGCATCTTCCAAAAATTTTGCAAACCCAAAGCAATAGATCCACCAATCCAGAAGATCAACCTTTTCCAACCCAAGATCCTAGTGCAAACTTCCCCAACTTCAACAATCTTTCCACACACTTGGGAACAAGCCTTTCTCTAATACCACCTAATGAAATTTAATTCTAAGGACAATGGAATTTACATAACAAAAAGTAACAATAATGCAAGATCTAATACCAAATAGCAACTCTTTATTCATAAAATAACTAATTATGTGCAATATGCCTAGATGTAAGGCCTTCTAGGTTAGGGCCAAATACAAACAAAAATTACAATATCAATTCTACAATGTCCTACAAGATCCAACTTACAATCCTAATCCCAACCCCAACTAGTTTAGAACACCAAGAAGAATCCACACTTGTACCCTCAAGCCCACCAAGAAATTCTTTAATTCTCAAGCTACAACTAATAGCTCCTCAAAGTTTGCATCTACCCTTCATATTTTTTCTCCAATCTGGATGAATAATGCATGAACACTCCACAAATACCCAACCAAGCCACAAGTTAGACAAATTCATTACAAATTAAATTAAATCCCTCACATTAAATATATGTTGAGATACAAGTAGGTTATAACACAAATTAAATACATAAAGTTGGCTCACAAAAAAATTGACACCAACAAGAACCAAGACCAAGCCAAGCATCAGTAAATTCCAAGCATTGTAAAGCTCCCAGAGCATGTTGAGCACCAAAGTGTATGTTGAGGTCCCAATGCATGCAGAGCACCATAGTGTATATCAAGCTCAAAGTATCATCTGAGCTCCTTTCAATGACCGAGAAAGCTTCACAAATACTAATGATGAGCTCCCAAAGAAAATTGAGCTCCTTATATCTACCGAGTGCCCCAAGCTTTGTCAACATCTTCATTAACTGAGTCTCTCAAGTAATAAAACAACCAAACTCACTCAGTATTGACTAAGTAACATTTCCTTCTTCGACCATGATCCCAAACTCCAAAGGAAAACCACACAATCCTAGAGAATTGCAAGCCAACCAAGGATTCTCCTACATCATTTGGTAACAACATTGTAGTATAAAATTTTCTCATTTATAAATTGGTGTTTATAGGGGGTCATCTAATATTAAAGAAATAACAAGACTTGGTGTGATAATGCCAGATTCATTTTCTAATAAATCCATTTTTTAATATCTCCTAAACATGCAAATATTTGAAGAAAGAATGAGGTTCTATTATTACTTATCAATTATAGAAGGAGACAAAGATATAATACAAATATAGGAAAACTAAATGACTAGAAGAATAAAAACATAACTATATTGATTTAGAGATATAGATCATGGAAAAAAAAATGAAAATGATATATTTGATAAAAATGAATGTAACATATAACATAGGTCAACTCAAAAGACAACATATAACATATGTTAACTCAAAAGATAATGGACCGGTAGAGTCAGAAAGACCCCTTGAGGTCCCCATCTATCTACCACAACTTAATTCCATGGGGTGTTCTATAATCCAATGCACTCCAATCTAAAAATTTGACCATGATAATGGTAATTTGCAAGACCTTGAGTACTAGTTTTTGTAGATCAAAGCATTCTTTCTAACCAAACAGGATGATTTCCTATAGAGTCCATTATATAAGGAGACTGCTTAATCCAAACCTTTGCCAGAACAAAATAAAGCTCTATAGGGTCAAAGTCTTCACAACAAACCAATTGCGAGAAAATAGGATCTTCTTAGAAGTGACCGAAATTTCAAAGAGGTGGATAAAATTTCAAAAACCTTGCTTCTAAAAGATGCCTTTTACAAGACAAATAATTTGTTCTTTCTAAAGCGTGTATTGTTTGAAGATCAAAATAATAATATGTGTCATTAACTTTAATCTTTCTTTTCCTCAACATTTTTATTCCCTTCTAATATATAGAATTTTTTTTTAAAATTATTAAATGAGACAAATTATCTTGTCTATTTATTTAATAAATGACATTTATTGAGCCATGTTAAGCTCCAACAAAATATTAGTTTAAAATAATTGATTGATGATAGTATAAAAATATTGAATAAGAATAATAAACTTTCCAATATAACTTTTTTTTTAAATATTTACCTTTATTTTAGTTAGATAAAAGAAGAAGGAAATTATAAAAGTACAACTTGCATTGAGAACAATGAACATCAAAGTAATAACATATTTTTTCTACCATTTTTTTGTCCAATTTTTGTTTTTATTGTTCTTATCTAAGAAAGAATAATCCTATATTTATAACATGTCTATATAAAAATGCATGCATTATTTAATTTTTGTAGAAAGGACCTTATTAAGCTATACAATCATGATGCTTTATTTCTAAAGCTTTCAAACTTTTTTCTTCATCTTTTATTTTTTCCTAACTATTTTTTGTTCTTCATTTTCTCGTAATGGTCAAAAGAAAATGCTGGCATTATCCTCAGACCCTGTAGTGACTTTACACGAGAAATTTCAAAAAATGTCATTCTTGTTCCTTCTCTTGGAATGATATCAATTGTTTCTTTTCTAAGTGTCAAACCTTGTGGTTTATGAATTGTTAGTGCCCATGTCAATCTCAATGACATCTAAGTAGTAGAACCTCATTGTACAACACTAATAGGTACTATTTTAGGATGTTCATTATTGAATGGAAAGCTAGAGTAGGTATCAAATTTTACCACCACATACAATGGTAGTTGAGGTGGTGTACTACCTAACTTGTAGACTAATTTTTCAATGCAACCCAAAGCTCCATTGATAGGGCTTACTTATATCCACAAGTTTGATGTCATGAGCATAACTCTTGATCTCCTTGAAATCAATAATTTGATATCAAGTTCATCTACATAATTATCATCTAACAAACTATAGTTTGACAACCTTGTAGCAATAACATGTGCAACTAGTTCTTGAAGAGAATGTAGTTTTCTTCATTTATGTCTGTGAACATTATCATATGTAGAGAATAAATGAAATGAACATTGTTTTCAAAATATTTATTTATTATGGTTTAAATATTGCATGTTATTCATGCAATTCGTAATTTCTAATCCTTAATTTTTTGTTGAACATCTCTAATATTTCTAAGTAACTGGCTAAACTTATTCTGATCAAAATTTTCTCCATCTTGTCTATAAACAACTTCTAATGTAATCACAATCTTGAAGTCTTCCCACAGTATTTTTGCACATCTCCTACTATCAAATGCTACTCTATCTTTTACAAGAGGGATTTGGCTAAGATCATCAACCAAAATCACTAAGATACCAAAAAATTATAATAAATATTTCGTAGCAATTTAGAATTAAAAAAAAGTCATGTTAATTTTTGTTGCTCTAGTACATCCATTATAAATTTGAAATAAGAATACTTCCAAAATTAAGATTGTAATTCTGAGGAAATGTGTGATGAAGTTTGGAGTATATATTGTCAAGCAACTTCTCCCCAAGAAAGCTTATTTCATCTATTAATATATATCTTATTTGACTTACTTCTTCTTGAAAACTTTTCAAATGCATTCCTTCCAACTGTCTAAAATCATTTACTTGAATCTTCAATTTAGAATTTATAGTTGAAACATGTATATTGTATGCAACCACTCCTCTATGCACCAATCGAATATGACTTTCCTATATTAGTTATATCCTAAATGATCATATACAAGGGTGCTACATCATCACCACCATTATAGTGTGTCATAATAACATCAAATGCCCTTTTTGTTTTTCACCCAAGCTACTACTATTGATATCTTGTTCATGTTGAAGATATATAGTCCATCTATTTTCTCTCATTCTACCAATAAACTTGATTGCATTTCAAGTATATTAATCTAACTTTTATTTCTTTGAGCAAATTTATTTCTTTTAAGCCATACGACTTCATAAATCTTCATTATTTGACCATAATTCATCCATGAGATGATTTCCTATGCATGCTCTACAATGTTATGAGAACCTATTACATTGTTCTCACTTCTAGTTTCAAAGTTCTTCTATCAATATTTTCTACATCTACTCTTCGTTCAACATACCATGGAACGTAATCTAATGACTCTTAGTTTGAAACTATTGTGATATTGTCACCACCAATATCAACCTGAATGTCACAGAATGGTTTATATAACAACTCTGAAAAGAAAAAAAAACAAACATGTCTAATACATGTGGCAAAATTGAAATAAATCTTGGATAGAATTTAACAATTGCAACCTTTTTTCTATGTTCCCACTTATTGTCTTTCTTTCTATTTTTATTATATATCCATGTTGTAGAGGCATCAATCAAAGAGATGGAGTCCATAGAAATAGGTTTCTTTTATATGAATCTAGAAATGATTATTTTTTCTCTCCAATATGATCTTCATTCTTTGTCTTAACAGGTTTTGAATATTTTTTGGGAGACATTCATATTAACAAATCTTCTCCTGCATTCCACCAATGAAAGTTCTAGGAGCATGTGACATGTTTTATGAGCTCCAACATCTCTTTCAATAATAGTTTTAGTTAAAAGCTTTTGTAGACTTTGGATGCAAAGTCATCAAGATTCTCTATATTTGTCAACCATATCAACACTTGATGGTAGGTCTTAGAACTTTACTCTTCTTTGGAGGCATATGTTACAATATGCTTAATAACAACATGTGCTGACAAAATTGGTTGCCAATCTATATTTTCTCTCCATATCATCCTTCCTTTGAGGTTCAATTTTTTTTCTCCACATTGTACATGCTCATATAATTTTGAACCATTTATATTTATTGCCCAAGGAGCATTATACCTACAATTTATGTGTAAATAATTACAATGCAATAAATATTTCATTTCAATAGTTTTGTTATAGAAAAGGAAATAGATAGTACCTACATGTCATTTTTCCCTCTCTTTTTTCTAAGACTTGCTCCCTCTTTATAGATTATATGTTTTTGTATGATATTCAATATTTCTTCATAATCTTGGTCCATATTTAGTTCTAGTATATGGCTTGTGTTTCTAATACATGGATGTTTTGTAAAATTTTGAAATGGCTTGATGATAAAGAAGACTTTTAAATGGAGGAACAAAAAGATGGCTGCGATAAGTATTATGAAAAATTAATTATAGAAATGTCTACATAGTGATAGTTAGTATAGAAATACCTCCATGTATGCATAATGCGATGGAAAAAATATTCAACTTCTCATACTTGTTCTTCATTAATCCAATCTTAGTTATCCATATCTAGAGCACCATGAAGACACAAAAAATCATGTACATGTGGAGATTCCCTACATTACCATTCATATCCTGACCACAATTCTTTAACATTAAAGCCTTTCTCAAACATTTCTTTATGAATAATTGTATGTCTGAGGTACATGTAGTGTGAAAGAATATGAAAATAGTCAATAAAATTTTATCTCCTCCTCTTTTGAGTCTCCCTTGGATATGATGGTTGAGTTCTGGGCATTAGTGCATGTAGATTAGGCCAAGGTAAACTTTAAGAAAGCTGCCTCCAAAAAAAGATATAAAATATTGGTGAATCTTTCATTATTTTGAAAAAAAAATTATTTATATTGGCGAAACTCTCAATTTTTTATTCTAAATATGATTAATTTTGGCAATTATTTTTGAATCATAATTTTTTTTGTATAAAATATTGAAGAATCTCAATAATAATAGGAAGTTCATTAATCACCATGGAATATTACAAATCAAAATTGAACATTTTTTTACCTTGTGGAATGTTATGAGAATCATTACATATACTTTAAATAAATAGTGAATAATAAATATTGGTGATATATCCCTAAATTAACTAATAATTATGATAATTATTGGTTAGTTCAATTTAATTTCTTTAATAATATGTTATATTTAGGTAACTCAAATCTATTCATGTAACAAATATTGTGGCGAATATTTGAGTTTAAATTTTTCAATAAAATAAATTATTGAGCGATTTTAAATATTCTAGAATTGAATTTTATAAAATTGTGGCGATTTAGGTTGTATCAAATCTTAAATTATTAGCCAAATTACTAGCCAAAAAATTCTAAAATTAGCCAATTTATGAATATTAGCCACTAAATTATACACTAGATTAGGCCAATACAAATCAATTGTACTAAGTTTAATGAAAAAATTTGGGGTCCCTATTTGTTTTAGCAAATCATATAATTCTTCCTAACTTTCTTTCCAATATGACCTTGTACCTCTTAAGGTTGTTCCGAAATATATTAATTTATAGGAAATGTGTCTGCTAGACCAAGTTCCCATATGTTCTTGTAACTCATGAATGGCCATTGTCAACCCTTCAATAATTTGTTTTATGAAAACTAAACTGGAATTTTGTGCATGGTGCCCCTTATCATATTTTACAAGTAATATCTAAATCATCGATGCCTGCCAAAGTGATGATACCTATAACAATTTAGATTCTTTAGATATTCATGAAGGTATACTCTTTGTAGATGTTGCTCCAACCAATCACATTGTCCATTTGGAAACAATGTTGGAAAGGCAATATCTATTAAGCCTAGTGTAACATATATTCATTCATTGGAGATGTACCTATTGATGGCTAGTCAATCAAACTAAAAGGATATAGGTTGGGGTTACTAACCCATGCATGTATGAATTCCTTTTCCTTTTGAAGATTCACTCATCTTGTTTCCATTAATGTTGAATGATTTATGTTGGTATCTTTAACCTCATCCATCTTAGTTTGTAGACATATGATTTGTTTTGATTCATTCTCAACATTCATATGAACACTCTTTAATTAATGGAATATATTACAATTAATATTTATTTCAATTTCATCCAATGCATTAGTATCTAAATTAACATCTATATAAAATTTGTCATTTTTAATTTTATACCTTAGAGCATGGTACACTTGACTTTTGTTAATTGTAAAGTCATAGATTGTACCACACTAAAAAGAAATTGAACTATTATTATAGGCAAATATTTTATTGGGTGTTGTAGACTTTGATATACATCCTCAATATTTTGTCTACCTAGATCAAATTTGCAAGTTTAGATGGTTGTGAACTCAAGTGCATATTGTTTTCTACTAAGAATCTATTATTTCCTTTTTCTTGATAACACCTACTACATATTGGACCTTCTTCTACAGAGTTAACTTTAATGCCAACATAGTATTTGTGATACATGTAGCACATTGTAGGAATAACCAAATTATCTAATTAACATCGAAAGAGTAGCTAAAGGTTTTGATAACTATTTCCAAATATTTCATTGTAGTTCCTCTAAATCTCTATACCTCAACCAACATCTTCATTTTTTTACCCAAGTTTTCATCCATAGAATTTAATGGTACTACACTTATCAATGTAGGAAGATCATTTTCAACCACTGATGTAGTTGTCAAACTATTGATATGGACTCTTATTTCTTCTAATATTCATTGTGTTCTTCTTCTAGCATCATGTTGCATGTCTTTTTGGTTGTTAATGACATATTTATTTTCTTTTTCAGCTTCGCTCGTTTCATCTTGTCATCATTTTCTTTAATTTTTTTATGATATTGTTTCCTAAAATTCCTTCTATCCACATTTCTTTTTGACATGTTTCCACTTTATGTTCCTTCCAACATTATTTGCTCCATGTCTCGAATATTATGCTCATTTTCTTTTAGACTATAGTTAACTAGTGTAATTGTTTTCCTTTTAGATTTCATCTATTTCTTCATGCTCACATGATATATAGTCCATTTGATCTTTGAAGTGTGTCATTCTCTATAGAATGAAAGTTAAAAAATGTAATTGAAAGTTGTTCATTTTCAACTTGTGATGATCTATATTGTTCTTAGATTGTTGGACCGCCTAAACTACTTGCACTACTTATAAATTTATGTTGATTGTTTATTTTTGTATCCATCATGTGTTTACTTTTTCTATCATATCTCTCTTTTTCTATCATTGTGGAGTAGATGTTGTTTTTTCCCTTCTGTATCATACATGTTTTCTTTTCATCTATGCCTATATTCTCTTTGATATTCTCTTTTATATTGTCTTCTCTCATCCTCAAACTAACAATTCACGTGTCTTCGTGGCATAGCTTAAAATTGAGAAGTAATATTTAGACTACCTTTCTTTACTTCAATTGTTCAAGAACTTTAAATAAAACAAAGGATTGCAAAATTTTACTTAAGAAAATATGATTTTGATGTATTTTCCAGAAGATTAGATTGTCTTGGTATATATAACTTTTAAAAATATCATTGAAAATAATTATTATATTTATTCATTTACATATAAATTCACATTTTTTCCATAGTTTTATTTTTCAATGATATAATTGCAAGGTATTTTTTCCCTTATTCTACTAAATTAAATATTGTCAATAAAATATAAAATAACATTGTTTATTGAAAAACATAATGATTTTTTCTATAGAATACATGAAAAAGAAGAAGCTAGGATTCTATTTAACAATTTTAAATTGTACCACACATAACTACATGATTTTGATAAATAACTAATCTAGCATTATCATTTGAAATATTAAATTATCAAAGTACGCAAAAAATATACATCATCTTTAAAAAGAGTATGGTGTATTAGTCATACATGAAACAAGTATTTAATAGTGATATTGCATGTAAAACATCATGAAATGATTAAAATTAATACATTCTAAAAAAATAAATATTAGGACTCCATTTTGAAAACAAAAATTGTGTTACATATAGAAATATAAATTACATAATTAGAGTATGCATAATTTATATATATCATTTTAGAAAATAAATGGCTGCATCATTGGAATATGAAACTAATTGTGTTGATATTGTTTTTAATATATATAGAATACTGATGTTCAAAGGTGCCAACAACTTCTCTCAACAAGTTCTTGTCAGGACCCAAGTGGTACTTGAACTTCAAGTTCATAGAGTTGATAACATCTTTTACACTTATATTAGTATCCACAAGATCTAAAGTTTGTGACTAAAAATCATATATTCTTCTTCTTCTTTTTTGCATCATAATATCAATGTCCTCTTTCCGTAATTTATTTTGCATTGAATCAAAAAATTGTTAAATGATTTGATTGCCTGAACACAATGTGAGAGAACTATCAAACAAATTACAACCCAAACCTTTGATAGAATTTTGTATCTCCTTCATGGATATATATAGAAAAAAATTATTGTGTGAAATTTTTGATGACAATTCATCAGTGTTTATCTTATCAAATTACACACCTTTAACAATTCTTGGACTGAGGCTTTTCTATGACTAACACCAATTGAAACCAATTGATCAACATATATTCCATTCACCTTTCAAACAATTGGAATATCCTTTTTTAAGAAATCAAGGTCCCTGAATATTGTTTCATCAATCTCCTGTGCCACAACTGACTTCTTAAGAACAGTTTTTGCTACACTAAGAGTAAATGAAATTGTGGGGTTCCCTAGCTATTTTAAAAAATCATAAAATTATGCCAGACATTTTTCCAATATGACCTTGTACCTCTTAAGGTTTTTCCAAAATGCATTATTTTATCAGCAAGGCATGTGCCAAACAAATTTTCCATATATTCTTGTAACTCATGAATGCTCATTGAAAAGTCTTCAATATTTTATTTTATGAAATATGAACTGGCATTTTTGCACATGGTGCCTAATTATCATGTTTTTCATGTAATATCTAAATCAGTGATGTATACCAAACCGATGATCCCTATACCAAATTAGATGCTTCACATATTCATGAAGGTATACTCTTGGTAGACACGGCTCCAAACAATCACGTTGTCTATTTGGAAAAAATGTTGGAAAGGCCATGTCTATTAAACCTAGTATAACATATTTATTCACTAGAAATATACCCATTGATGTCCAGTCAATAAAACTAGGAGGATCTATATTAGGGATATTATTCCATGCATACATGAGTTCTATTTTCTTTTCAAGATTCACTAGTCTTATTGCTACTGATGTTGAATAATTTATGTTGGTGTCATTAACTTTATCCATCTTAGTTTGTAGACATATGATTTTCTTTGATTCATTGTCAAAATCTAAATTAATAGTCTTTATATGATGGAATTTATTGCACTCAATATGTATTTCAATATCATCCAATGTATAAGTATCTACATTAACATCTGTATAAAGTTTTTCAATTTCAATTTTATACCTTACAGCATAGTACACCTAATTTTTGTTAACTATAAAGTCATAGTTTGTACTACATTTATCCCTTTTTTGAACTATTGTTATAGGAAAGTCTTTTAATGGGCATGGTAGACTTTTATATAAATGCTCAATATTTTGAGGGAAACCTATTGTGTGTCCCTTGTGTTTATATTGGCCCCCTATTGCATGTGTCACTTGCAAAAATGAACTTACATGTGCAATTAACATTTATTCTACCTAAGTCAAATTTGAAAGTTCAAATGGTTGTGAATCTGGGTGCATCTTGTTTTCTAATGAGAATCTATTATTTCATTTTTCTTGTTGACACCTACTATACATTGGACCTTCTTCTATATGGTTAACTTTAATGCCAACATAATATTCCTAACACATGTAGCACATTGTAGGCATAATCAAATTGTCTAATTGGTGTTGAAAGAGTATTCGAAGGTTTTGATAACTATTTCCAAATTTTTCTTCTTAGTTCCTCTCAATCTCTATACCACAACCAACATCTTCAATTTGTTTACTCAAGTTTTCATCCATAGAATTCAATGGTTCTACACCTATCAATGTAGGATGATCATTTTCAACCACTAATGTCATTGTCAACCTTATGTTATGGATTTCTATTTCCTCTAATATTCTCTATGTTCTTCTTCTAGCATCATGTTGCCTATCTTGTTTGTTTCAAATGAGACATTTATTTTCCTTTTTTAGCTTCATTGAATTTATCTTGTCATGAATTTCTACAATCTTTGTGATATTGCCTCTGACAATTCCTTCTATCCACATTTCTTTTAGACATGTTTCCATTTTGTGTTCCTTCCAACATTCTTTGATCCATGTCTCCAGCATTATGCTCATTATCCTATATACTATAGTTAGTGCAATTTTTTCCTTTGTGGCATTCATCTATTTTTTCATGATAACATGATATATAGTCCATTTGATTTTGTGATATTTGTCATTCTCTATAGAATGAAAGTTAAAAAATGTAAATGAAAATTGTTCATTTTCAACTTGTGATGTTCTATATTGTTCTAAGATAGTTGGACTACCTAAATTACTCCTACTCTTATAAATTTATGTTGATTATTTATTTCTGTATCCATCATGTCTTTTATTATTCTATCATATGTCTTTCTTTCTTTTTTCATTATGGATTAGACATTGTTTCTCCCTTTTGGTATCATTAATCTTTTCTTTTTGTCTACGCTAGTATTCTCTTTGATATTTTCTTCTCTTGTCTTCAGACTAACAATTCACACATCTTGGTAGCATAGCTAACAATTGAGAAGTAATGTACTATTTTTCTTTACTTTACTTTGATTGTTCAAGCATTTAAAATAGAATAAAACAAATAAGAAAATGTCATTTTTATGTATTTTCTAGAAGATTAGATGTTCTTAATATATATAAGTTTTAAAAATATCATTGAAAATAATTATTCTATTTATTCATTTACATATAAATTCGTATTTTTCCATACTTACTTTTATTTTTCAATGATGTAATTGCAATATTTTTTTCCCTTTATCTATTAAATTGAATATTGTCTATAAAATAAAAAATATTATTGTTTATTGGAAAAAATAATGAATTTTCCAATACATCACACACACACACACACATGTGTGTGTGTGTGTGTGTGTGTGTGTGTGTGTGTGTGTGTGTGTGTGTGTGTAGGATCACCTTCCTTTCTTTAAAGAGCCAAAATTTCTTAAGGTATATTAACCTTAGGGCTGAACGTTGGCATTGACAACTAGCTTAATAATCCTTAAGCATATGAATGGCTAGTCTTTAGAGGTTTTTAGGAAACTTGGTTGAAAGCACCAACACACCCAATCTTGAAAAGTTGTAATAGAGCTTGTTAAAAGGCCTCTAATAGAAAACAATAAAATGAAACCTCCCTATATATATATCTATATAACAATTTTAAATTGTAATACACATAACTTACATAATTTTAACAAATAACTAATCTAGAATTATCATTTGAAATATTAAATTATCAAAGTACACAAAAGATATAAATCATCTTTAAAAAGACTATGTTGTATTAGTCAAACATGAAACTACTGTTTAATAGTGAGATTGTATGTAAAACATCATGACATGTTTAAATTTAATACATTCTAAACAAATAAATATTAGGACTCCATTTTGAAAATAAAAATTGCATTACATATAGAAATATAAATTACATAATTATATTATTCATTAAACATATACGAATTTAGAAAATAAATGGTTACATCATTGGCGTATGAAACTAATTGTGTTGATATTGGTTTTTCATCTATATAGAATGGTTCGTACAATGGAGCCCACAATTTCTCTCAACAAGTTCTTGTCAAGACCCAAGTGGTACTTGAGATTCACATTCACAAAGTTAATAATAATTTTTACACTTCTAATAGTATCCATAACATTTGAACTTTGTGACTCAAAATCACATATTTTATTTTTTTCTCCATCATAATTTCAATGTCCTTTTTCTATATTTCTTTTGCATTAACTTAGAAAATTGTTGAATGATTTGTTTGGTAGAATACAATGTGAAAGAACTATTAAAAAAATTACAATCCAAACATTTGATAAACTTTTGTATTCCTATCATGGAAATATTTGGAAAACTTTTTATTTTTTGCATTCTTTTATGACAATTCATTAATGTTGATCCTCTCAAATTACACACCTTTAACAATTCTTGGAGTAAGGCTTTGCTATGACTAACCCCAATTGATACTAATTGATCAACATGAATTTCCTTCACCTTAACTACAATTGGAATATCCTCTTTTAAGAAATCAAACTCCCCAAATATTGATTCATTAATCTCCTATACCACAATTACCTTCTTAAGAGAAATTTGGGTTGCACTAAGTGTAAAGAAAATTAAGGGGGTCCCTAGTTATTTCAGAAAGTCATATAATTACACTAGATTTTTATTCCAATATGACCTTGTACCTCTTAAAGTTGTTCCAAAACACTTTAATTTATCAGTGATGTGTGTGTTAGAAAATTTTTCCATATATTCTCATAACTCGTCAATGGTCATTAACAACTCTTCAAAATTTCATGTTATGAAAATTGAACTAGAGTTTTGTACAGAGCGCCTCATTATCATGTTTTCCATGTAATATCTAAATCAAGGATGCCTACCAAAGATATGATCATATACCAAAATAGATTTTTTTTTATGAAGGTATACTCTTGGTAGACATGACTCTAAACAATCACATTGTCAATTTGGAAACAATGTTGGAAAGGCCATGTCTATTAAACCTTTTGTAACATATTCATTCACTAGACATGTAACTATTGATAGTTAGTTAATCAACTCAAAGGATCTATATTGGGCATATTAATCCATGCATGTATGAGTTCCATTTCCTTTTGAAGATTCGCTGGTTTTGTTGCCATTGTTGTTCAATGATTTATGATTGTATCGTTAACCTCATCCATCTTAGTTTTTAGACATATGATTTGTTTTGATTTGTTGTCAATGTCTACATGAAGAATATTTATTTGATGGAATATATTACAATTAATAATTTATTTAAGGTCATCCAATGCATGAGTATCTACATTAACATCTATATAAAATTTGTCATTTTCAATTTTATACCTTAGAACATGATACAACCTATTTCTATTA